>WBNH01005037.1:1242-220783 GCA_013401255.1 Urocolius indicus
GCATCACCTACCTTACCCTGCCCCTTAATTTTCACCCACAAGCACTCAACCTGCCCCTCACCCCCACCCAGGCAGAGCTCAATGCACATTAATTGCTGCCTCACATAGAGAGCAACTCCACCTCCTCGCCTCGTCAGCCTGTCTTTTCTGAACAATACACAGTTCTCCATGGCTGTGCTCCAGTCATGGCAGCTGTCCCACCACGGCTCTGTGACCGCAATGAGGTCGTAGCCCCGCATCCGCACCCACATCTCCAGTTCCTCCTGCGTATTCCCGAGGCTGTGTGAATTGGTGTAGAGGCAGCGCAGGGGCTTACTCAAACACACAAGTTTCCCTGGATGGATACAAGAGGATCCTCCCTGATCTGATACTCTCTCAGGGTGGTCAGCCTTCTGCTTCTCATCATGCTGTGCGGCTGAGGGGCAGTTATCATGGCATTCCCTGCCCTGCCCTTCTTCCCTGCTAGACAGGATGGCTTGTTCTTTGTTATTTCTCCCCCCCCATCCCACAAGTCCTTCATATAGATATATAATCCAGATCTTTGTTTTTATTTAATTCCTGGAAGTCAATTCTCTAACTGTGCGGCTGAGGGGCACTTATCATGGCATTCCCTGCCCTGCCCTTCTTCCCTGCTAGACAGGATGGCTTGTTCTTTGTTATTTCTCCCCCCCCATCCCACAAGTCCTTCATATAGATATATAATCCAGATCTTTGTTTTTATTTAATTCCTGGAAGTCAATTCTCTAATTCGTGAATATGAGAGGTAGATCTAAAAGGAGAGAAATATTGTTGTTCACTTCACAGGAGTTACTGTGAGGCCCTGTCAACCCATATGCAACACCATGCCAAGGTGTCCACATGACCCCTGGAAAAAAAACTGGCTGGTAGGATGAGTAGGAAGAAGTTGTTCGTCCATCCATGTAGACATGCCCTTAGTCATGCTGAGTGAATCACATTTTTAAGAAAAAAATGAATCCCTGGATGAGAACGTCCAGTTCTTTTGGATTTATGATAGCATAATCTAAAGTTAGATCCAAAATTCATGGCTGAGTCTTCCCTCCAATGATCCAAGCCAAATTTCTGGACAGGAATAAATATCCTGGAACTCTTGGAGAGTTTGAGATCAGACCAAACTTCTGCAACTCACATCCCTCTCCAAGGGATTACAAGGTACTATTTAATTGAATGATTCTTTTCTTCAAATACCATAAGGCTTCAGAATTTGTCCTCCAGCATCCAACTCTACACTAACACATCCAGATCAGGCATCCAAAGATTACAAATCCAGCTTTGCATACCACTCTCTCTTTTTTTTGTCTCATCTTGAAATAAAAATGCAAGCTCTGCTTGCTAGTGAAGTGCAGGGAGATGGTGATTGCAGTGGAACTAGCATGGGGATTTGTTCACTTTTTTGTTTTTTTCAACTAAGAATGGAAAAGAAAAAAATCCCAGGACTTTTTATTTTTTAAGGTCTGATTGGACACCACTTCCAACACAGGGAGCAAGCATGGTTGAAAGCACCTTGGCTTTCTCCCTAAATGTCTTCTAATTAACCATGTAAATGGTCTCTTGCATTTTTAAGGCCTTGGTCCTCCAAAAATATGCAGATTTGCTTAATTTTTCACACAAAAACTTGACAGAAGTCTGTGCAGAGTCAGGGCCCCAGTGAACAAAGCACAGACTGAGAGAAGTGCAGTGGCAGATTATATTGCTCATGGTTAAAGTCAATTGAGAATATCACCAGGAATAAGATTTTGTTCTCTTTAGTATCAGCCCACCAAATTTTCCCATGTAATTTCTTCAATAAAGAAGTGCAATCATCCTTTCTGATGGACACTATGTAATACTGCTACAGGTGTTTCTTTACACCTGGAAATGTGCAAAGAAAAGGTCTGTTGTGGGACAGGCAGGTAACTCAAATATCCTCTAAAGATCAAGAAAGATTGCAGCTGATTAGACCAGAATGAGGGAAAGCTGCCTTCTTTCTTCTCCAGAAGAAAGTCTGACAAGACCTGCTGGAGTCCACTAGTTCTGTAACAACAGGCAAAGGGTTAAGCAATACAGAGGCTCCAGCCTAACACCAACACTGGCTGTGAGTAGTTAGAAGCTCTTTGGCCCATTCTTCACACTTTAGGAGGCCCCTCTCAAAGCAAACATACGTCAATAGTTTAGAGGCAGAAACTATCAAGTCATGCTGTGTTACTTAGAAACAGAGAGAAGAAACTGGTATAATGGGGAAAAGAAATGATCTCACCTGCCTGGTGGTAGAGAGACATTTCTCACAACATTTAATCTAAGAACTAGTCTTAACCGCTGGCCATATCTATCATTCATCATGACTTAATGAGAGAGGAATTGTCTTGCATTGGGTGCAGAGCTGTGCAATGGCAACAACAATAAACATTTTCGCACTTATAGTGAAATTCTCTTACCTTTCCTTTTTTCTTTCTTTTGACATATTCAGCACCTCACAGCAGGGAATCGTTTGGCTTTATATGGAGCTGTACTCTCGCTGTGTGCTTTGCAAAGTAATGGATTGGTATAGTAGCAATGATACAGCTGTGCCTCTTGGACTGTCAGCTCAGCAAGGGCTGACTGGTGTATGTGGAGCCTATAGAGATGAGGAGTGCTGGTCAGGGCATCAGAAATATCCTTCTACTTCAAGATTTTGAGTGGTAATTTACCAGCAGGATAAAAATATGAGTTGCAAATATCCCACTAACCTTTGTAATCCTTTACATTCAAATGCTGTTCCTGCGACTGTGCTGCAATGAACAGATGACTAGTTTTCAGACAAACTAGTGTAGACCCTAGATTCTTTCTAGCTAGAGCAGTATCAAGGTTCATACAGACCCATAACTGTCTGTCCATCGTAGTCCTATAGCACTGTATGTGTCTGAGTCCTGTTTTTTTCTGCTGCGATACTTGGAAATGAGATGAAATCACAGAGTCACAGAATGGTGGGGGTTGGAAGAGACCTCTAGAGATCATTCAGTTCAACCCTCTGCTAAAGCAGGTTCCCCTTGATCACGGGGCATAGGAACATGTCCAAGTGGCTTGGGAAACCTCCAGAGAAGGAGACTCCACACCCTCCTTGTTCAGCCTGCACCAGGCTCACCTCAGCAACGAAGAAGTTTTCTTCACGTTCCAGTGGAACTTTTTGTGTTGCAGTTTGTGCCCATTATCCCTTGTCTTGTCACTGGACATCACAGAGAAAAGGCAAGCCCCATCCTCTTGACACCTGACCTTTAGGTATTTATAAGCATTGATAGGGTCTCCCCTCAGTCTTCTCCAGGCTAAACAGCCCCAGGTCTCTCAATCTTTCATGCTTTGGTCACTTCATAATTTTTCCTATGCTTCCTGCTCATATTAGGTGAACATGTAGGTGTCACCCAGTATCTGAGCATGATGCAGTGAATCATGTGCATTCCAAAGTTCTCTCTGTTTCCAGAAACCATATGCACAGGAGAACAGGCAGTCATGGCTAAACCTGCTAATGGGAGGATCTGATACAGGAAAAGAGAAGTGAGCTGGGTTACCATGAAAGTATATGGGAAAAAATACTCCACTGATGTCCAGACCACAACCAAAGAGGTACAAAAATATATTGTTAGCTTCTTAGGGATGTCAAACCCAGCTCTCTAGAGATTTTGGTTTCTGAAAGGATGTCAGAGGGATGATAGCCTCAGGTTTTGGTAGAAAAACATCCATCAAATTAATAGAAATATGATCTCTTAAAACATGCACCTCACCTTGGGAAGGGGTTTCAAAACACTCACAGACTCTTTAGGAAGATGGCCTTACCTGCCACGTAGCCTGTATTTTCCTGCGTTGTCCCTCCATGGCATGAAGATCACAGTGTTTACCAGATCTGTGGTCCACCTAGACCAAATGGCAGTGAAATGAATTAAGTGTGAAGTAAAAAAGGATTCATTGTCTCCACTACACTTCTCCAGACAGAGATTCAAACAGAGGATCAGAAAAAAAAATACACCTAAAAATCAGAAGCAATTATGGAGTGGAAAAGGTTTTATCAAATATGTCACCCTTCCTCCCAAATGTGAAGTCTCTCATCTTAAGAAAAAGGGCAACAGGGAGTCTTGGAAGAAAACAATATTAATATTTCATATTAGAAAACTGGACTTTTCTCCTCCTTTTCTCCAAGAGTGTTCTCAGAAAAGTCTGGACTGCTTTTGATTGTGTTGAAAAGAATCAACCTGAGGCAAACATTCAGCGTGGAAAACCTTTTCTTATACCACTAAAAGCCTGCAGAGTTGTAAGAAAAGCATTGCCTTAGATTGGTAGTAAGCAGTGTTAGCATTCCTGACAATGATATTGTTTATCCATGGGGAAGACTAGAAAGAACCAAATTTCTAAGTGCAAATTATGGCATGTGCATAAGAACTGCTCCTGAATTCCTTAAAGTCCATGAAATTCTTTCCTCCGATTTCACTGGATTTTTCACTTGGATCAAACCCAAGGAGCTGAATTATTTAAAACAGCTTAAGACAGGAGAGCGTTACTTTGAGCTAAAATTTGCAAGGTAATTATGAAAATAGTTGGCCGTTGAAGTAATGTACAGGGAAACCACTGTTTGTTAATGAGAAAAGCAGTGGGCTTTATATGTCTAACTGGAGGTAATAAACAAATCAGTCTCAAATTGAGAGTCTGGGTAGTTACCTGAAGACAGGGTAAAAGAGCTCTAATATTCTTACATACACTGTATAACAGAGACTGAATTTGATGAGGCTTTCAGAGATTTTTCTAGACAGAATGAAGCTTTAATAGTCAATATCTCTTTTACAAACTTTCCTAAACTAATCTTACTTCAGTATATTGCTGCATCACATGAACTTGAGTATATTGCTATAGATACATTCATAAACAAAATATTGGATACCAAAGATGAAATTCTGCCAAGACTCCAGTCTCGGCAACATTTGACACAATGCATTGAAACTCAGATCTTTGTTTGTCCTGTTCTTATACCTCTTGTGTGTACAACCCTTTTGAACTTTCAGCTGATTTTGATCCAATTCAAACAATTTATTTCCTTCATCCTGTAAATTTCAGTCTGGTTTGATCATACTGGTGGAATAGCACAGGTTTCTTCCCACAGATATAACAAATCCTTTAAATTCTTGTGGATGTTAAATGTCTACTACCCCAGTGCTAGTTGTTATAAAACTAATTCTAAGCTATGCTCCTCCATGAAACGCTTTCATTTGAAATTTCTTAAAGTATTTTTACAGTGAGCAGGTGATTGGAAGTTTTTCCTTTCCATTGCCTGCATAAATTTATAGACTTTGGATCTAATTCCTGTCTGAAGGCAGGTACAGCTCTCACCCTCGTGGTTTCTGGAACTAATTTTTTAGAGTATCAGCTAAGACTTGGTTTGCTTGTACTGGGCTTACCAGAGGGAATTCTTCACCATAACCAGTGCAGTGTCTAATTTATCCTGTACATTTCACTACAGCTTGGCAAAAATAAGTTATATTGTGGCCAAAATATTGAGCAGGTCTGGGCAATAGTTCAGTGCACTCTGTGGTCACAGCCACTGGCAAGGACCCTCTCTGCAGGTGCAGGCTGGAGAACACAGGTTCATAGTATGTGAATGTGTATCTGGTGTGGTCAGTTGGCTGGATGGATGCTGAAACCATGGCAACCTCTATCTACTGCTGCACTTGCCAGACATAGTCCTTCTGGAATATCCCAAGGTTGCAGGCTTGAGTGGGATTTATAGGCACTGGTGCTTGGTTTGTCCTTTGTGAGAACAAGCAAGACTGCTTGGAGCTAAGGCAGGGAACAGGAGGCACTGGGGACAATCTGTCTTTCTGGAAAGTCAAGGGAAGCTCTGTGTATCCAACAGATGCTGCAGCCCTTGTCTTGAACAGGAGATAAATTCAGACCTGCCTGCCCCCAGCTGAACTTGAAACCAACTCTTTTTCTTTCTCCTTCAACAGTCTTGGCCCAAAAACTGCAGAGTATTTGTGTCCTGGAGTTGTCCTTTCCATTTGCAAGTTCTACACACACTCACTCCCACAGGCAGAAACACAGCAATTACTATATCAGGAATGTTCTCTCTTTATAAGTGGGAGAAAGAAACAGGAAGGAAGGTGTACCTGGAGACAGAGTGGGAAAAAGCTACAGAGCTAATTTAGGAAAGATGGTTTACTTAGCACAGCACAGAAACACTCAAAGGGACAGCATGTGGAAACACTTATCATCCTGGGGTGGAAGAGAGAACTCATTCAAAAGAGCATTTCCAGAACAGAACTGTGACTGAGGACATAGAAGTGTCCTTCTTCCTCTATACCTAGACTAGTTCCCTCTCAGCAGCCTTCCACCTTCTCCACCACTGGGGCATTTAAAGGCAATAGTTAAGGTAAGGGAGAAAAAAAAATAAAAGATGTAGCAGTTAGGATGGCTCTGGCAGGTAAAATTATGCTTCTCCCATTCTTCCCTTCAGAGCAATAAGTTGCTCTGAGGTTGAGTTACTCAGGGGTTGAGGTTGGTGATGGAAATGCATGGTCTTTCTGCATCTACCCCAAGCCAGGGAGATGGGATGTGAGGGTCTTTGGGAAGAAGGAATCTTGAGGCAATTTGGGGCATAACTGATGGGAATTGAAGTAGGATTTACTAGCAGTAGGTGAGGATGAAGGAAAGAAGACAGAAGCAGGTCTAGCTGCTGGCAAGGAGACAGGCAGAACTGTGGGCAAGCAAGACCAGAGAAAGAAAGAGTAGGTATTTTAGGGCTTCCCGAATTACTCTGAAGGCATGTGTAATAAGGTGAATTGCTTATTAGGGTTTTAGGACTGACCTTTGTGACTTGGCCAGTGTTTCCCATGCAAACTGGCCGATCCCATTGCATCTATAGGATGTTTGAAAGGAAATATGTAAAATCCAGAGCTGTTGAGGGTCATTTGGCACAGCATTGTGAGCAGCACAGCCACAGCAAAGGCAGCCTTGAAGCTTACTGTGATCTTTCTTCCAAGGGATCATGCTGCTACTGAAACATCTGCAGCCTCTCAGATGGGCAGGGCTGTTGGGAAAACAGCAGGGAAGTGTTTGGGCCAAAGATTTGAAGTAATAGGAGTCAGAAGAAAGACATTTTAGGAAGATGGGTCTGATCTGAATATCGTTGAGCAGCTGAAGTGCAGAAGCACACAGCATCTTTGAGCACCCAGCTTTCCCCTTTCTCCTCCAAGCTGCACGAGTACAGTTCACATGTGGAGCACAGAGGAAGCCCTTCCAGCTGTCTGCCTGGCACATCCACAGCAAAACAGTAATCATTTTGGCTTTCCATTTCTAGAAAACCCTCATACTTAAAAAAATTCAAAAGGACCCTTTTGTAGCTGAGCAATGTGGTAACAAACTCCTAGTCTTTCCATGGATTCAGTTCTCTTTATTAATAAATAAAAATGCTAATGGCCTAACTGCATATGTCTTGGAGATGGCCGGTGTCATTCTGCTCCATCATCTTGCTGATGCTAAAAGGATGCAGTAAGGGACAAGGATGCAATACTGCATTCCAGCACGCTCTAGTATTATTAATATTGCATTGTGAAAGGCCTTTATCAGCTAGATTAGAGCAGCAGTGGTCATAATGCTAGGAAATGCCTGCACATTAGCAGCACAATAGTAATTATATAATTGTGCCCCATAACTGTTGTATCATTAAAGAAGGCTCTCAGATGTAGAAAAATCCAGTGGATGAATTCTAAAGGAATTCATTTGGCCAAAGTTCCTCTCATCAGTAACCTATTTTTCTGACTATTGAGGAAGGAGGCTGATCATGTTCCTGCTCTGCTCATTTAAGGATAACCTCTAAAATAATGCCCTTTATGAAGAATTTCAATCAGGTTTCAGACCTTATCATAATGCGGAGGCAGCTCTTCTCAGGGTCAGCAATTATTTACATATGTATAGCGTGCTGATCACAACTTACTGTCAGCTGGTTTATTTTTGGATTTCTCATCTACTCTTCACAGGACAGACCACACAGTCTTGAGCTCAGCTTGGGGAGAAGCGACTGTACAATTTCCAGCATGGCTTTCAGTGAGTTCAGCCCTTACATTACCACATCCACCAACTGATTTAGCAAACAAGATGGGATTATTTTTTTAAAATTCCTCCCACAGCTTTGCCTACCAGTTTCCAGAAAATCAAAGCTTTGGGTTCATGCTTTAGTGGAGATAATATCTTTTGTATCAGCAATTAAACAGCAGTAGGACTGAGCTGTGTGTGAAGTTCAGCTCTGTGTCTCAGACCGTTGATACCAAGACTAATGTATTGCTGAAATCCTCTCCTGCCAACACAAAGCAATGTGCTCCCTGAATCTTCTACATAAACACCACAGGAAAGGGGCTGGTTTTCCCTTTTTATTTCATCACTTTTATATTGCTTCTCTCCTTTTCCTCCTTTTGCATTGTTCAGCTGGAAAAATAGGATCATAACACTGAAGCTTGGGTTTCTGTTTGTGAACGTGTGTGTTTTTATGAACTACCACAAAATATCAAGTGCATAACCAGGACTGAAAACAGGAAGTATCCCAAAACATCTTACCTCTGTCTGTGTATCCTAACCAACTGATTGCAGAACAACGATCTCTTTTGACTCATGAAACTTGTATTCCTGAAAAGCGGACACTTTCAAGCCTTTTACCTGAGGCATGTGGATTCATACCCCAGTACCTCAAGTAGGGAAGGAGCTCTTCCTAAGTCTCCTATTTAGGGCCTTAAACCCCACTGCTGTCACTGAGAGAAAATAGTTATAAATAGCCTTCTTTTTGAGAGTCTGGGTCTTGTTAATGTAAAGTAGGAGTACTCAGACTTATGAACCAGGGCCAGGTAGGTATTCAGCAGTATGCATAGAACAGTGCTTGTTGGCATGAGTAAGGTTTGGACAAGCATCTATGTCTGGGTCTTTGTTTTTCTTTGCCTCATTTACACTCTTGTAGAAGGAAGGTGATGACTGTGAAAGGCACTTCAGAGTCTTAAGCAAGTCAAAGGCAATTGTTTTTCCTCTTTCCTGTAATAGAAAGAAACCTGATGGAAAATGGAAACAAATTCCCTCAGAAAACCGCTGGTGATATTAAGCAAGACATGATTTGGATTGCCTAGTGAACACAAACTCTGATTAATCCCATTAATTGCAGAATCCTGCTCACATGTTTAAATCTAAACACGTGTCTAAGTATTGTGCTAAACTAGTATTGTGGTGAACTGGGATTGTGGTACTTTGCTTGTCTACTCATAAAGCCAGATTGGTTTTATAGCAAGTTCACTTGAGCTTCTTGAATCCATTTGGAAAACAACAGCCTAACTGGGAGTACTTTGCTTTTTGTTTCCTACGTCTCTGAGCTGAATAAAAATACAGGCAGCAGAGAATTTGTGACCATGCAGCAGCCAAACACAAATACAACAGAGGCTTTAACATTGTAATTCAACACAACAAGAGGCCAGTTTATATGATTTTTACTTTCCCTTGTTAAACATCACTTTTCCTATTTCTTCTTCTGCCTCGACATAGTGGCTCAGGGTCAAGACAAATGTCTCTCGTTCTTATACAAATGCTAAGAAGGGAATCATGCTTTGATGAGATTGAGGTCTGGTGGAAGACGATGCAGCAAAGATGCTGAAAAAAAGGAAATAAAGGAAAAAAAAGCAACACTGAGAGGACAAGAAGAACATATGATGGCTTAGCTGGACAGTTAGATCTTTTAAAAAAGCCGTGAGCAGCAAGTATAAATCATGTAAGAGCAGATGGATCTGGTATGGCTTTTTCTTTTATTTCAATATTTGTTCCCTGACTTTAAAAGGTGTTGAAGCTAGGTTTGGAGGATGTAATAGAATTAATTTTGTCCTTTTCTGAAGAATAGAATGTTGTTGTTTTTATTTTTTTTATCCTTTCATCTTTTTAACACCTCTCCAGGTGTCTAGAATTTCTGAAAAAAAATAAGTCAGTAGGACAGTAAATTCAATGGCATAGCTCCCTTTGATCTTCTCGGAATGAATGTCTACAGGTATTCCTTCAAGTTCCTTGTTCACTTATTGACAAATTTGACTTCAACTAAACCACAGGAGGCCAGAAATAATCCATCAAAACTATATTTTTTTCCATGTTTCAGTAAACACAGCTTTCTAGACATAACATCTGCTTCCTGAAGAAGACTTCCACTTTGGAAGAAAAGCACAGGCATTTACAGGCAAATTCCCTTTCCCTTCCCCTTTCCTCTCTTGTCCTGCCTTGCTTGTATGAGTTTTTCTCTTGATGTCCTCACGAAGTTGTTGTTGTCCATTACCCATAGCTCCACCTTTACCCAAGAGTTACTTGCCAAGTGAAGCAGTTCAGAGGGTACAACTACAGCTGACCTAACATTACAGTGGTATAAAAGACAGTGGGAGAGTGAATCTGACCGTGATACAGTCTCAAATTTATAAAAAATCAAATTGTGGGGTCTGCGACTCTACTCTTCTTTTCAAATTGGTTACACTTGGGTGGGGTTTTTTTGTGCATTTAACAGAAAAGGTATGTTTTTAAGGTAGATAATTAAGCCCTGTGTTCATCTGACTAATCATGTGAATCTCCGCTGGTCACCCTCAGCTCCCTCTGCAGTCAGTGAAGATCTAGCCCAGGAAACCAGTGACTCACTTCATCCTAAATTAGATATTTAAAATTATTGAAAGAATCATGTCTTAGGTGCCTGTTTGTCTCCACTGAATATGAGGGAACGACTGTCCGAGTGACTAACTCACCTGCAGCCTTCTACTTATAGACATCTGAGGGTTGGTAAGACAGATCCTGCTTTCTTTCTCAGGCTGATTTCTGAGTTTTCATTTTATTCTCTCTGTTTTTGTTGCACATCATTTATTCTTTGTTAGCTAATGAACCTAACTTCTGTCTTCAAATCCTGTGAGATAGGCCTTGGAGGCCTGGATTTAATTAATGCAAAAGTTGCAAATATTTACATTTCCACTAGTGTATGCTGGCAGGTGTGCCTTTTCTTCTGAAAATACACCATTGTGTTTGTGATATAGACATCAAAAAAATCTTGTTTCATACCCAAGGGGTTTTATTTACACCAACTATTGAGAAAATAGTCATTTCATGGAGAAATAGTTTCTATTAATATTCATTATCATATGCCTTGAAAACCCATACACAAAATGTAATCGCAGACTATATTAGCTTTGTAATCTGTGCACCTGACATACAGTTATTTGAGAACCTCACTGGAGGCCGTATTGACAGAAACTCTCCACTTGCAATGTTTCACAGTATCTGGATGGGAAGGGAAAAAAAATGGTGGAAAGATCTGGGATATTTCCATCTCAGTCAGAGAGAGACAACAAGGTTGAGCTGCTTGCAATAATGGAGAGTTTTATATGGAAATTGGAGGAAGAAGGTCCTGATGTGCTGCTGAGGTATGTACATCTTGAAGGGCTTGACTGAAACTGAGGAAGGGTTGGAATATTAAGATGTTTGTTTCGGTTTGGAAAATATATGCCAGAATCTGTTAGTTTATCATGGTTCAGTTGAAGATGGAGGAAAATTGAAGTAATAGCTAACACAAGAAAATTATTTAGTGTTATAGCATGTTAGAAACTAAGCAGCAGATACCAAAAAAAAAAGGAGGAGAAAGACTTAGGGGTGAGATTCATCTCTCCTAACTTCAGGGATAGGATCTATCTCACTGAAATGTGGGTGTATAGAGAGTGATTCACTGACCAAACGTAGGAGTCTGCTTTAGAGTGAGACAAATCGCTTCCTAAGCTCCACCGATCACATTGACTGGATCCCCAGTGCCTGCAGTGGGAGTGCAGACTTCCAGCTCACATGTAGACTCTTGCATTACACCATCCTACACTAACTCCTACCCGATGGGATTCACTTTGTCTAATTTCAGACATCTCGACAGCACACATCTACATCAAGCTGGTCACCCTGAGCTCCCTGCACAGTCAATGAAGATGCAGGTATTTTTAGAGGATGAGTCATGACAATGCAGATCTGTCCCTCCCAACTGTTGGGCTACAAAGCCAAAGCCCCTCTTGCTTGATCAAGTGATTTATGTACACTTGTCTGTATTTAAAAGAAGAAAAAGGAGAGAACATCACCCCAGTCTTGCAGTAACTTGAAGAACAGGTAGCTGCAGGCTCAGTTTTGGAGAAAGTTTGGAACTCAGGCTGTCTCCCAGCTCCCTTTCCCTATCTGCAGGTACTCTTCAGCTCAATCTCTGCCTACAGCCAACTCTAGACACACAATCCAGAGGGTAGCACACCTTAAGTCAGAAATCAACATCTGCAGCCCATTTGCAATTTCAGACCTTTTGTCATGATGCTCAGAGCTTTAAGTGTCTCCGTGCTCTACCAAAGAAGATGCTGGACACCAGGTCTGTCCTATCACTTCCATACCATGGCCAGATACTCAGAGGTGTTTTACCATATCTTGAAAGATATTTTCTGTGGTGAATTGTTTAAGGAAACATTAATTGTGATCTTGTCTTTATTTTCATGGAGTTATTATTTTGGGGAAAGGCTGCTTTACCTGTTTTCGGCTTCTAAGATCTTGTGCCAAGAGTGTTCCCACTTGTGAGACCAATAAAAAAAGAAAACAAACCCTATAATTTTCATTTTGCTTCTCTCCGTTCCACAATTCAGAAAGTTCCAAGGTGCCATGCAAAACACATATACCAGTGCATGGAAGAGACATTTAGCCATCATTCAAAGGACAGTAACTATTCAGTAGACAGCTGGATTGTTAAACTGCTGTTTTGGACAGGAAGAAAAGAAAATTGCTAAACACCAGGGAAAACTGAGGAAGAAATTTAGATAAATGGGACATAATTACCTGAGCTGAGACTGAGCCAAAACACTGGAGCAAAATATCTTTATTGTTTGGGTTCTCCAGTGCCATCAAATCTTCACAGATCAGAACTTTAGTCTTTTATTATGCATTAAAGGGGTTGGTTCTCCCCTGAGCAAGGGCACTGTTGGTGGGCTACTGTCTGAGCCAACAGCCCCGAAATGTTTTCTTGTAGGACTTTATCCCTGCCACCTCCCCTGGCTCAGATTTGCTTAGCTCTAATAGATGCTTGGAGTCACTTCTTTTGAACATACAACTGTTGATTTAGTACCAAGCCACAGTTTTTCCAAGTGCAAACCAGAAAATATAACAAGCCACACATCTGTCTCTGCATGGAGAGATGCAGTCCAAATCCACTGGAAGAGCTAATTCAGCACTCTTGTTGAGCTCCATTAATCCACATATTGAATACAAATACAACATTAGAACTAATTCTGGCTCTGAGGTAGAAAGCAGATGTAAAAGTTGTATGTGTGTCAGAAAATCCAGCTTTTCAGATTACCCATCATTTGTGGTTTGGACGTTAATGTGGTAGTCAAACCTCTTAGGATTATCTACCTGTCAAGAAGAGAAAAGTAGTAGTATTTTCTGTTAGGCAAATGTTAAACCACATAAACGAAGTTAGTCCATTGCCAGCTGCCTTAGAGGATTGTTGAAGGATCCACTGTGGTTATCCTGTTTCAGAACTAAAACTTGTTTATCTAGCTAAGTGAATTTAATTATTTGGGTTATGTATGGAGGGCAAGACCATCAAAGATGGCTCCATTTTCTGTACTTCAGTGTCTGGGTGCTTAGTAAGGTAACACTGGAGGAGGCCAAAATTTGGAGGCTGGCAGCATACCCAGGAGCTCTACTGGGTTATCTATTCACGAAGTGCTGTACAGGCTCAAATTCTCTTGCAGGAATCTGAAAAAAAGCTGCCACTCTGGAGAAAAGGCACATGGGAATGTGTAGAGCAGAGAGCAAGCAGTTAACACCTTTAGGACCTGACCTCTTGAAATCGCTTTGTATCTCAACTGGGCAGGCCCTCACTGCAACAGACTTCTGTTTGCCCTTGAAGCAACGTATGTTACAGTGAGAGGGGAGAGAGCTGTCTGCTGGGGGCAATGCTGGGATAGCAGTTGAGAGGTGATGGGATAAAAAAATACAGCTGGACCAGTACACAGTTTCCTGAAAAGTCAGTGGTAAAGGTTTTGCTCTCCCCTAGCTGAAATCTATGAATTCCTCGGGCAGAGGCAACCACCCCCGTGCAGACCTGCTGGAGCAATAGATTAGCCCCTGTGCTCTGCAGTGTGCTCACCTCTGCTCCTGGGAAAGATGGGGTAAACAAAGAGCAACATTACCATAAGGTAAAAACTCTTCCATGGGGGAGGGATATTTAGTGCTGGTTCTTGTGATCTTTACCATCTGTAGAACAGATGGAGCTTCATTATGAGGAAGGGAACACCTTGAGAAGCATTATAATCTCACACCAGCCTGGAGAGAAGCAAAACCTGACTGTAGTCAAGATCTCTCTCAGGGAGAATTTCAGCTTGTATTTATGAAGGTTTAGGGAGCAGGGGAAAGAGGCTAATGAATGATTGGCCAAAAAAAAAAAAAATGCTGCCATTCATCTTGTTAGCATCCCAGATGAGAAGAGCAGGAGTGGCTTTATTTAGCTCTCTGTCTGAAATAGCAGAGTGTATATTTTTTAATCCTGGGAAGCCAGCCTCATGTTTGCACCTCAGAGCTGAAGTTACCTGGGTGGTTTTTGTTTGCAGGATTTGGCACAAACGCTTTTATTTTTGTTTGTTTAACCTTTGTGCCTTTGCCCTCTGTATGCCCTTCAGAGTGCCTCTGAATTTGACATTCTTGCAAATCCCGAACTCACAGCAAATCTTAGCTCTTCTGCCCTCTGTGTTTTCCCTGCACTGGCATGCAAATACCAAGAAACCACAAGATTTATACAGCTCAAGAGCAGCGGATGCAGCACAGATCTGCGAGGCTATGCAGGCATTCCTGCCTCACATGGCCATGAGAGACACAACTGCAGAGAGTCCTGTAACAGGGAGCAGGCAGACCCTTAACCCCCTGGCGAGTCTGCACCTGGCTTCTGTGCTGCAAAACCATAAATCAGCTGCGAGATACAACAGTGGCCTTTAGGTTCCATCAACCTCCTGACAAAACACAGCCGAGTTTCAAGTGCAAAATGAAATCCAGGTGAATTGGAGGGCTGCAGAAACAATATCATGAAGCTCCAAATCCCTAAGAGGGAAGAAAAGCAGCTTTGGGAGAGCAGCTTTTGATCTTCATGATTTCCTAAAATTCCCCTCTGCTATTTCCCATGATTGGATATTCACAAACCCAAAAACTATGACTGCTCAGATAACTTGGTATGTTCTTGTCACACTTGAAGTGATGGCTATGTTTACCTTCTAGAGGTCTGAGAAACTGTTTTGTGAAACTATGGTCCACTACACAGAGATCATGAGATTAGGCAACAGGAGCCCAGCTACTGTCTTTATCCAGCTTCTCCCTACAGCTTTTTTTTCCTTACCACTCTTTAGCTGTCTCGTCTCCTCCTCTGTGTTTATGGAATGCCTAGCACTACAGGGCTGGGGTCTTAGCCGAGTCTCTGGCAAGCAGCACCATAATACAATAAAGACATGCTCCTTTAGAAACTCTACCACCTTCCATGAATAGCTGCAAGTTTGGTTCTGATCCAAGCAACCTTATCCACAAAGTACAGAGAGAACCTGTCATGGTGTGAAATACTGAACCCTGCCTCTATTTGGAGGGAAGCCACAGTTTATCAAGCTGAACACCACTAGGAGTGGATCTGTCTGCCTACCTAAAGCTCCCTTGCTAGTTAATAGCTAGGCAGGGAGTTTTGCCCCCTTTGTTGTTGTTGTTGTTGTTTTAAAACTCAGAAGATCATTTATTCAAAGCGTAATGACTGCGGTAGATGGGACTCGTAACAGATTCAGAATTAACATAATGATATTTGATAATAATCATAACATTTCATAATATTGATTGCTGGAGAGAGCTGACAGTAAAAGAATGTACCAGCTGTCTGTACGTGTAACATCTCCCAGCTTTTTAACTTTTTGTCTCCTGGTGAAAAGTCTCGGAGGGAAGCTTGCTTTATTTATTTATTTATTTATTTATTGGTGTTCTTTCACAAAGAGGGAAGAGAGAGGTGGCAGAAATGCAAACATGAAAGAATCTTCTCAGGAAGGTAAAGACCTTAAAACCATGATCTTGTCACAGATGTCAATTCTAACTTCATTCTAACCTGTTTCTTGGCTATGCATGAGCACTCTGAAGAGAAAACCTTAATCCGGCCCTTCTAGATGCCCTTTGAGACTCCATAGGCTCCAGGAAGCTGTGACTGAATCAATGGAGGATGGCTGTGGCTGAAGCTGATTTCAAGAAGGGGCTGCTCCCTCATGATGAAGCCAAGAGCTATGGCATAAGTTATACCAGTATTGTTATTGTTTTTTTCTCTTTATAGCCTCAGGATGGCTGTGTCCAAACTGTCCCCTACCCATAACTGGGTGTGCAAACACCTGAGCCACGCTAGGGACAGAGACAGAGAACGTGAGCCCAAAACTACCCTAGGGACAGTGGAGCCACCTGGGTCACTGCAGGTGAGCCCAGTGCACAAAGCTATAAGTTTTTTATGAGTACACATGGAGCCAGGACGCTTCACAGGATCACAGAATCGCAGAATATTGGGGCGTTGAAGGAACCTCTAGAGCTGATTCAGCCCAACTCCCTGCTAAAGCAGGTTCCACTCAATCATGGGGCACAGTAACATGTCCACCTGGACATGTTTGTAAACCTCCAGAGAAGGACTCCACACCCTCCCTGGGCAGCCTGTGCCAGGGCTCCCTCACCTCAACATCAAAGAGATTTTTCCTCAAGTTCAAGTGGAACTTCCTGTGTTCCAGATTGTGCGTGTTACCCCTTGTCCTGTCACTGGGCACTACAGAGAAAAAGACTAGTCCCATCCTCTCTACACCCACCATTTAGGTATTTATAAGTATCGATAAGATCCTTCCTCAGTCTTCTCTTCTCCAGGCTGAACAGCCCCAGGTCTCACAGCCCTTCCTTGTAAGAAAGGTATTTCAGTCCCCTCATCATCTTGGTAGCCCTCGACTGGACTCTCTGCAGAAGATCCCTATCACTCTTGAACTGGAGAGACCAGAAATGGGCCTTAATTCAATGGCACATTTAATCCTTTGCTGGACAGAGCTGCTGTGACAGTGGTGTGGCTTTTCCAGTGACTGAATGCTCTGAACTTCTTCATTTTTACTGCAGTAGATCCTTGCTGATGCCAGGCAGAGATTTAACTTTCCAGGTGCCTAGCTGTTTCTGAAAAGCTATGTATGTCAAGAGGAACATTCAAAATCACTCATTGCATCAGCTAGCATTGTCTGGAAAAAGTGAAGTGTTTCCTGAGACTATGCAAGTCTGAAGAAGAGAAATCAGCCCACTTCTCTCAAATCTTATTCTGGCTCTTTAATTATAAAATCTTACAGTTGGTGAGCTTCTTTTGGCCACTCAAAGGAAAATGAATTCTTAAATTTGTACTGTTGGGAATATATATTGTGGGAAATTATTGCCACTCCTACCACAACTTAAAGGTGTGAGTGCTGCTTCGTGCTAAGAAACAATTCAGACAGTCTGTGCACAGAGATGTATGTGTATCAGAGAACTCACTTCAGCTGCCAGGCCCTGCTTTAACTCTTTGCCTTTGTTCTATAATGAGCTATTTTGCAACTCTGGATTTTTTTTTTTTTTTTGTGAGGAATTTGTGCACATGCAATGTAATGATGTTGTGGCAACATCTGTGGCTGGCATTTTCTGTCATGCGATGGAGTTCAACAGCAATGTGAAATCAAGGCCAAGAAGAATTTATCTGAGAGAGAGAGAGGGGGAAGGAAGGAGGGAGAGAGAGTATGTTGACTTAAGAATCCCTCCAAAGAGCATGGGATAAGAAAATGAGACTGGTGGAACAGTCAGTCCTTGTTTGGCTGGCTGGCTGCAGATTGAAAAGATCAAATATTTACTGGTGCTCCCAGTGCAGAAGAATAGCTGGATTTCTGGCTGATTGGAAGCAAAATGATACTGAGCACTGTTAAAATAACATAATGCTTAATGCATAATGCAGTTTTTCAGACAGTATTCTGATATTGAGCTATACTTGTGCTTGGGAAAACTGTTCATCACTGCAATAATTTTCTCCTTGAAGGAAGGTGAGTTGGGGAAGAAAATATACATTAGAATTGTGGAGACAGTAGTTTTGTAAGGAAAAAAAAATGCTTCTGACATGAATGGAAAGGAATCATCCCTGAGAGGAGTTGATTTGTCACTGGCAATACAGTCCACAGCTATATCAGTTGGCTGTCCAATGGAAAGAAGAGGATGGACAGACTCACTCAGCATTCATCTCCTGCCTGGTCCACACTGCAACACCCACAGCTGCAGTGCTGCTGCCTTCCTCCTGTGCTGAGGCCCAGGCAGCAGACACAGACATAAGAAAACCTGTTTTATTCAAAGGATCCTGAAGAGCTTTGATGAGTTTTTTTCTGAACTATCCAAATCCATGAAAAGGAGGGATTCATGAATGAGGATGCACCCCAAGCAATTGTACTTGTTTTAAGGGCATCTGATTTAGGAGATGGCAGCTGTGCCAAGGTACCAGCCTGCGTGTTGCAAGCAGTGCGTAATGCAGGAGATGGTATGTGTCTGAAGATCCCTGTTCTAGTAATCAGGGAAGTAAAAGGAAGTAATAAAAGGCACACCCTGAACTGCTAAAGTCTAATGACCTCAGCTGGATTTGCAAATGCTTGGCACCTCGACAGATTCAAGCTTTGCTTCTTAGGACAGTGGATATAAAACCAGGATGATTGCATTAAGTGTGAGGGGTGAAAGGAGAATGAGGCTCAAAAGGCATGTGTGCTTTAGCTTGGTATTCTCCAGCCTTTTAAAGCCTTGGTGAAATCCTGAAGCTTTTACCTAATGTTGAATTGTCCTTGCTCAAGGAAAACGTTCTCTTGTTGCATTGGATAAATTGCCAGAGGAAATTCTTAAGGATTTGTCTGATAATGAAAAGATGATTGGAATGGCTGTGTAAAAAGCCTAAAATGATGAGAAAGTAGCAGCAAAGTGGTTTGAGAACAATACATTTTCTTCTCTGTGTGTATAGCTCCACTGCATCTTTTGTGAAAATTCTCAGCATTCCTGGAAAAGAAGAATATCAACCAAAGGTGGCATTTTCCAGGAAACGCTTTGAAAAGAATCATCCTCATATTCATTCACTGGAGACCACCAATATACTTGTGCATGAAATTGTAAAGCCTTTTGAGAGCAGTTGAATTAAAGTTTGCAGTTGTTGGTGTGTGACACAGAGCATTTTCCCAAATGCATTGTGCTATAATCCCCTCCTCTACTTTTTCCAATTGGCCAAAAAGTTGGTAATTTAAAGTAATTGATAAAATTGATGATTTTAAGAAATCAATCTGTCCAAAACAGTTTCTTCTAGGAACAAGAGTTAAACCAATTCCTAAACATTAAAAAAAAGGATAAAATATTGTAGCAGAAGTTTTTTAAAACATTGTTCGGAGATCATATACCGAAGTTTAAAGTGGTGATTCTTTCCTATGCTGAAAGGTGAAAATTAGTACGTAAAATATTTTCTTATGGTTATTTATCAGCCCAGTGATTGATTTGGTGATGGCAGAACATGAAAATAAAGGATTCATGAGTGACAACGAGAGAGTGGTCTACTCTGCAACAAAAGGCTCCATGCTTAAATTCCTGTAGTAAGTCATTAAGTCATATTCTCTGCTAATGAACTACAGACTACAGATTTTTGGCCAACGTGCCTTTAATTCTCATGTGTTTTGTTTTTCTTGAGGGAATATGGAAGAGCCAGGTGAGAAGTTCTGCTGCCACTCAGCCTGCATGCAGCTGCAGACATCAGTCTGAATCAGCCCATTCAGGAGACATTGATTTATTGGAGAGGATTGAACATATTAGAGATGGTCTGCTGGAGAGGTGAGAATATGTTAAAGCACTGAGCGAAATTTCAGGGTCAACCAGACTCAAAATGAAAATCACAGCTGATCTTATTTAATAAACTATTGGGAGAACAGCAGGAGAAAAGATGATTTTTGATCTTGCCAAGCACGTAGACTTGTTGGTAGGATGGCCAAAGTGCTTTAGATGCTCTCCATAAATGTCAGAGAGAAAAATGCACCTGCTGGGGAAAAATTTGGTGTATGTGAGATCTGAATGCCTCATTGGAGAGCCTTGTCTCCCTCAGTTACAGAAGCATCTCAGTTTCCAACTTAGATGCCCTAATGAGATGCTCAGTGAGGAAACTTGAGATTGCCACATCCTAGCGCTGGTTCCCAGAGAGGGTTAATTTAGATTGTTGCTTTTCCATGCAGCAAATGATGGTTCCCTGGGAGAGGGAGAAGGAAGGCTAAAGCAATGCAAAGAAAAGAGAGGTTTAGAGAGCTGCTGAATGCATCCTGGTCTCTGCTTCTCATGCTAAGAAGCAATTGAAATATTAAAGGTAATAAAACATGATTTAGTTCATGCTGTGAACTTCAGTTATTTACTTCAGTTCATGCTTTGCATTTTATCTGCTGGGCCTCAGACTGTCTATGTTGATAAATCACCATGTTCCAAGTACAGAAGGGGAGAAGAACACTTTATTTCATAACTATTCAATTATGAAAGCAAGGGAGGAGGGAAAAATGCATGATTCAATATTTTTTCCAGAGTTATCAATATCTCTAGTGTCATCCTTATTTTACTCTTTCTCAGTCAGGGATCCTCATCCCCATTTTATGGACAGGAATAAATGACTTGTCCAAGAAGCCAAGGATAAAATGAGGTTTTCAGCTATGGTTGACTTGTTCCACCCTACAAAACTACACAATTACACTGTGCTATGATTAACAAAGGATGCCTGGCTAAGGGATCAGGAGCACCAGTAGTGTTCTCCTCCATCTCTTTGGTTATGGGCAGGAATGAGGAAAATATAGGAAAGGGGAAACAGATTAATATCTGGCTCTGAGCCTGGTGTCACCAACAAAATTTGGCTTTTTTTTGAGCACAAGGCACTTTACAGGGCACCGGGGATAATTCAAAAGGATGGGATTCGTTTATGAAAAAATGAAAGAGGGGAAAAAGCAACTCGGACAAGAGTCAGTGGGGCTCATTGGGAGGGCTTTAAATTAAGTTTGAAGGGGGATAAGGGTAATACCAGGCTTGATGGAGGTAAGCCTGGGGGCAGCATGCAAGTGTCTGTGGTATGGTTGGTTCCTGACATCCTTCAGTCTGATGCCTTGGTGGAGGCTGGAGTTGGAGTTCTTTGTGGCAGCAGGGAAACAAGGATTATTGTGCTACAGGACACAGATGCATCTGCAAATGGTCATGAGGAAGTTAAGACTTTTTCTCCCTGAAAGGCAGTTAGATCAGTAACCCACCTGAAGTGCATCCAGACCAATGCATGCAGCATGGGCAACAAACAGGAAGGGCTGGAAGCCATTGTGCACCAAGGGCAGTATGACATTGACACTATTACGGAAACGTGGTGGGATAAGTCACAGGACTACAGTGTTACACTGGATGGCTACAGACTCTTCAGAAGGGACAGACAGGGCAGGAGGGGTAGCTATATTAGGGAGATTTTGAGGCCAACAATGGTGGGGATAGGGTTGAGTGTCTATGGGTAAGAATTAGGGGAAAGGGGAACAAAGGGGATGTCATGGTAGGATTCTGTTATAGACCACCCAGCCAGGATGAGGAGATAGATGAGAGATTCTTTACGGAGCTGGGGAAACTCTTGGGGTTGCTGGCCCTCACTTCAACCTACTGGATATCTGTTGGGAATACAACACAGCAGAAAGGAGACAGTCCAGAAGGTTTCTGGAGTGTGGAAGGTAACTTCCTCACACAGCTGATGAGGAAGCCAATGAGGGAAGGCACCTTGCTGGACTTAGTGTTCATGAACAATGAAGGTCTGGTGGATGACGTGATGGTTGGAGGTTGTCTAGAGCATAGGGATAATAAAATAATCAAGTTCTCAGTCCTCAGAAAATCAAGTAGAGGAATCGGCAGATCTGCTACCTTAGATTTCCAGAGGGCAGACTTTGAATTGTTTAGGAAGTTGTTAGCCAGTGCCTCTTGGGTGACAGTCCTGAAGGGCAAAGGAGTCCAGGAAGGCTGGGCATTCTTCAAGGAGGAAATCTTAAAGGTGCAAGATCTAGCTGTTTCCATGTGCAAGAAGATGAGCCAGCAGGGCAGAAGTCCACCCTGGCTGAACAGGGAGCTTCTGCTGGAGCTCGGGAATTAAAAAGAATCTATGATTTCTGGAAGAAAGGTCAGGCAACCCAGGAGTGCTACAAGGCTGTGGTGAGATCATGCAGGGAGAAAATTAGAAGAGCCAAGGCTCAACTAGAAGTTAAGCTGGCCTCTCTAATGGATGAAGGGTGAAATCTAGAGAGCAAGGATAAGGAAAAGGCTGAGGTACTTAATGCCATCATTGCCTCAATCTTAAATACTAAAACCAGTTCTTCTCTGGGCATTTTTCCACAAGAGCTAGAAGACAGGGATGGGGGACAGACTGAAGCTGCCTTAGTAGAAGGGGAAATGGTGTGTGACCTACTGCTCTACCTCAATGCATGCAAGTCAATGGGGCTGGACAGAATCCACCCGAGGGTGCTGAGGGAGCTGGCAGAAATGCTCACCAAGCCTCTCTCCATCATCTACCAGCAGTCCTGGCTCACTGGGGAGGTCCCAGAGGACTAGAGGATGGCAAATGTGACACCCATCTAAAAGAAGGGCCAAAAGGAGGATCCTAGGAACTACAGGCTTGTCAGCCTGATCTCAGTGCCAGGGAAAGTTATGGAACAGTATGCAATTCAGTAAGGGCTTTGACACAGTCTACCACAGCATCCTCCTGGAGAAACTGGCTGGCCTTGGCTTGAACGGATGCACTGTGTGATAAGCGAAAAACTATCTGAATGGCTGGGCCTAGAGGGTGGTGGTAAATGGATTTAAATCCAGTTAGCAACTGATCACCAGTGGTGTTCCCCAGAGCTCGGTGTTGGGGCCTGTTCTGTTGAACATCTTCATCAATGATCTGAATGAGGGGATTGAACCTAACCTCAGTAAGTTTGCTGNAGGCAATGAAGCTGGTGAAAGGTCTAGAGAACAGGTGAGGAGCTGGGTAGGGAGCTGGGGATGTTTATCCTAGAGGAGGTTGAGAGGAGACAGGAGCACTCTCTATAACTATCTGAAAGGGAGTTGTAGTGAGTTGGGGGCTGATCTCTCCAGTAACCAATGACAGCACATGAGTAGACAGCCTCAAGTTGCACCAGAAAAGGATGAGATTGGACATTAGGAAGAAATTTTTCACTGAGAGGGTTATTATGCATTGGAATGGGCTGCCCAGGAAGGTGGTGGAGTCACCATCCCTAGAGGTATTCAAAAGACACATAGACTAGCTGCTGAAAGATATGGTTTAGTTTACTGACAGGCTTAGCAGTGTGACGTTAGTGGTTAGACTTAATGATCTTAAAGGTCTTTTCCAAACATGATGATTCTATGATTAAGTACTGCAGTTAGGGGTCTAAAGCCCCTCCACTATATAAGACTATTGTACTAATGACTAATGATTCTATGATTCCATGATTAACAGCTCCTCCAACACAGGGAACCTCTACACCCAAATCCTCCCTGATGAAAACTCACATCTTGCAGCATGAGGATGTTGCCAACAGCAGCACAGTGATGCCCAGAGAGAAATCCTTGTTGCAACTTTAGAGACCTACTCTTAAAATGATGAATTGTGACACTAATTGACAGAGTCCCTGATAATTAAATGAAGGTTGCAAGTGATTTCCTTTTTTTTTGCATTTCTCTCCTCTTGTCACCCCCAACTAAGGACAAAATGTCAATCATAACTTTGGCTCGGCAGAGTTTTGTCACTATATGTCCTTTTTAAATGTTATCTGAATGTTAGTTCTTTACATTTCCTTTACTTTATTCAATGAAAAAGGCAAACTGATCGTAATAGGCATTAAAACCATCATGCGAAGGGCATACAATGCATATGACTTACTGAAATGAACAGGGCATCTCCCATTCTGTCTATTTGGTACCTGAACATTGAAGGAAGTTTCTTTATCTTGCTGCTGTTTATACATTTTCAAGCTCAACAGTGAGCTGGTATAAAGTGCCAGATCAACAGCTCTGCTTGTTGTCAGAACAGTGACAGTAGACTACAGGCAGGGCAAGACACTGTCATGCTAATATGTTTCAAGCCTGTTTTGGACCAGATTGGGATGAAAGAAAATATTTGAAGAATCCAGTGTGTGGCCCACGTAATCTTTTGTCTCAATAGTCTAACATAGATGGTGGTTCTACATGCCAGATTACAGAAAAAAATAAAAGGGAGGAAAAAGCACCAACATTAAAACAATTACTAAGCAAAGACTTGGCCAAGATTTATAAACACAGTGATTTCAGTGTAGCTGGATGCCATTATTTCTGGGTGTGCATATTAAAACACCTCAGATGGTTGATTTTCAGAATGTATGGAGCATTCCTCCTCTGTGAAAACTGCTTCTTAAACAGCATGCCTCTCCCTCAAAACCTAAATAGTACTTCTGAGTATCCAGCTTACATACAAACAGGATGGGAAAACACCAATAGCTTGTGGCACGTAGGAAGTTTCTCTCCGTAAATTGCCTTTGGATTCTACTCAATCAAGCATTCATTAAAAAGGAAAGAAATCTGTAGACTCAAAGACTGTTAGGAAGTCTGTTTGAAACCTGAACAATTGCTTGGGACCTGATAATACTCCCAGCCCATGAGTTAAATAGGTAGCTTGGGTGCTTTTCCTGCTGCTCCTGGTTTTGTCTAAGTGGAAGGGATTAAAAACTGTTCCGATACTTATCAGTTCTTGCTGCTCTAGTGTGTAGCACTGAGCCACAAATCAGGTCAACTCCATCCTGTTGCTGCTGAAGGAAAGAATAATTATGCATCTATTATATACATATATATTTGTATGTATACATTATAGCTATCTGTGGAAACCAGAGAGAGGGATATTTCCTTCACCCCTACCCTCAATTTGGGAAGAAAAAGGATAAAATTTACTTTTTAAACACAACATGGAAAAAATTGTTATTTAAAGGTTTGAGGGTGTCCTCTTTAAAGAGATGTGGTAAGCTAGACTAGTATTTCCACTTTTTAAACCTCAAGATGGCACATCTAATAGACAAAGTAGTAACATGGGTGTTTTTCACTTTGTCTGAGAAGCAGCAGTTCACAGGCAGTTCACAGATGTCAGGGAGGCTTTTGGGAGCCCAGTTTCAAAATAAACTACAATCTGTAACTGGAAAAACTGTAAGCCATCCTTTCATTTCCTCCGCAAGAGTTGCTGGCAGGGCAGAAACTTTTCAGCAGAGGTGGGTGTATGCACAGACTGGTGCTAGTGTGTTTCTGCCACGTCTGTACCAACCAACGCAGCTGAGGGAAAGGGGAACCCAACTGTGCTGTTTCATCAGCTCTTGCAATTAGTTGTGTCTAATTGCAGGGCCAAACAATAGCAACTGATGAATTAATGAGTTGACAAGAGATGATCAAGAGAACATAATGTGTCTTTCAGAGTCTTACGAGTGATGTTGCAATGGGAAAGAAAAGGAAAGAAAATCAGGTTCCCACCCACCCAGGTTACATTCCTGTACTCAGTGGGCAAAGAGGACAGCTCCTACAAGAGTTAAGACACATCATAAGAACCAAAACTTCCACTGAAGAACATGCAGGAGATAAAAGTGCAGAGATGGATGGGTTGGGAAAAGCACAGTATCGTTTTCCAAGTAGGTCACTGAAGACCCAGTTGGATGAATGAATCATAGACTCATAGAATGGTAGGGATTGGAAGGCACCTTTAGAGATCATCTAGTCCAACTCACCTGCAGAAGTACGTCCACCTAGATCAAGTCACGCAGGGATGTGTCCAGATGGGTTTTGAAGACCTCCAGAGAAGGAGACTCCACACGCGACCTGGGCAGCCTGTGCCAGGGCTTCCTCATCCTCACGGTGAAATAGATTTTTCTTATGTTTAAAAGGAACTTTTTGTGTTCTAGCTTCATCCCATTACCCCTTGTCCTGTCATTAGGTACAAAAGAAAAAAGGGATGCCCCAACTTCCTGACACCCACCATTTAGATATTTGTAAATATTAATGAGATCCCCCATCAGTCTCCTCTTTTCTAGACTAAGCAACCCCAGTTCCCACAGCCTTTCCTCATAAGGAAGATGTTCCAGTCCCCTGATCCCTGTTCCCTGGTGGCCCTGTGCTGGACTGTCTCCAAAAGTTCCCTGTTCCTCTTGAGCTGGGAAGCCCTGAACTGGACACAGCATTCCAGATGAGGCCTCGCCAAGGCAAAATAGAGTGGGAGGAGAATCTCCCTTGACCCGCTGGCCACACTATTCTTGCTGCATCCCAGGATGCCATGGGCCTTCTTGGCCACGAGGGCACATTGATGGCTCATGTTCAGTTTATTATCAACCAAGACTCCCACGTCCCTCTCCACAGAGCTGCTCTCCAGCAGATCAATCCCCAGCCTGTACTGGTGCATGGAGTTGTTCTTCCTGAACTTACATTTCTTTGTGAAGAATCATAGAATCATAGACTGTTAGGGGTTAGAAGGGATCTTTAGAGATCATCTGGTCCAACCCTCCTGCAGAAGCAGGTCCACCTAGATCAGGACACATAGGAATGTGTCCAAGTGGGTCTTGAAGATCTCCAAGAAAGGAGACTCCACAACCTCCCTGGGCAGCCTGTTCCAGTGCTCCGTCACGCTCACAGTAAAACAAGTCTTCTCACATGAGAAGGCTCATGGCAGAGCCTTGAAACAAACACACAGGTCCATATTTAGGACAACTAACTAGTCAAGAGTTTAACTTTACACATGTGCTATTCCCCTCAAATGTTAGAAAGCTAGAAGCTCAAACATGACAAATGCAGGTCCCTGACTGTTTAAGTGACCATGCCTCTTTCAGAAACTGCTTGTGGTGATTTAGTCCTGGCTGGGTACCAGGTGCCCACCAAGATTATCACTCCCCCTCCTAATCTGGACACGGAAGTGAGAAATATAACAAGAGGTTAGTGAGTCAAGATAAGGATGGAGAGATCACTCAGTGGTTAGTGTCACAGGTAAAACAGACTCAACTTGGGGAGAAAAGATTTGACTTATTAATGAACAATCAGAACAGGGAGATGAGAAATAAAACTGAATCTTAAAACACCTCCCCCCACCTCTCCCTCTTCTGAGAACTCTCCTTCCTTCACCCCCAGCAGTGTAGGGGATAGGGGATGGGTGTTGTGGTCAGTTCACTACAGATGAACTTTGCTACTGCCTCTTCTCAGGGGGAGGCCTCATCACGCTTCCCACTGGTACAGTGTGGGGTCCCTCCCCATGGGATACAGTCCCTCACAAATTTCTCCAACGTGTGTTATAGAATCACAGAATCAGAGAATCATTTCAGCAAGAAGAGACCTTTAAGATCAAGTCCAGCCTTTGTCCCAGCCCTATCAATCACTAGACCATTTCCCTGAGTGCAACATGCACCTGTCTCATAAATATCTGCAGGGACGTGACTCCATCACCTCCCTGGGCAGATGTTCCAATGCCTGACAATCTTTTCAGCAAAGAAATTCCCCCTAATATCCATCCCCTGGCACAACCTCAGGCCATTTCCTCATGTCGTTCCCATGGGCTACAATTCCTCATGAACTGCTCCAGCATGGGGCCTCCCACGGGGGCAGCTCCTCACACTCTCCCCCAGTGTTCGTCATCCACTAGGAGAACAGTCTTTCAGGTATCAAGAGTTCCAGTGTGGGACCCTTACAGTATCACAACTCCTGACAGCCAACCTGCTCTGGCGTGGGCTCCTGTCTCCCCACAGGCTCCCAGGTGCTGCCAGGAATTTGCTCCAACATGGGCTTCCCACGGAGTCACAGCCTCCTTCAGGCATCCGCTCACTGCAGTGGGTCTCTGCTCCCTGGTGGCCTCCATAGGCTGCAGGGGCACAGCTACCTCACCATGACTGCACCACAGGTCACAGGGGAGTCTTTCTTTCAGGGCCTAAGCACCCTCTTCCTCCTCCTTCTCCACTCAGCTTGGTGGAGATTTTTTCGCATACTCCCTCCCTGTTGCTGCTGCAGTTTAGCAACTATGCAGCAACTTCTTCCCCTTTTCCAAAATGTTAATCACAGAGGTGTTACAGCAATCACTAATTGGCCAGGCCTTCATCATCTGTGGAGTCCATCTTAGAAAGATTAGCATTAGCCCTATCAGCTACAGGGGAAGCTTCTGGCAGTTCTTTGTTTAAAGAAGCCACTCCTGTAGCCCCCTCCCCTCCCCCTGCTATGAAAAACCTGTCCCCGGCAAAACCACAACGCTGGTTTCAAGCCATCTTTAGCCCACAGGATATTTTGCTTAATTCCATTCTTGCCTACTACTGACTGGTTATTTTTATACCAGGAATGCTCTCTAGCTTACCCTGGACAATGATAACTGCCCTGAGTTGGGACTATGTGATCTTTATCATAAAATCTCTCTTGACTCATTTTTGTCCTTTTACGTATTATTCTTATTGCTATTATTACTAAAATTACACTGCTGGGAAACACTCTTGGCTAGGACACCAAACATATTCAGATGGTGTTGTAGCTCTCCTTCCTCCTTTGTCATGGAAGGAGTCAGGGGAACTTGTGTCTATGACTGAGCCAGAAATGAAAAACAATCCACTTGCGTATCAGCTACCCTTTGAAAAATCATGAGTTTTAGAGACATCACAAGGCTTCTCGCCTTATAAACTACATGCTCTTTGGTGAGGACAAAGTTTTGGTGCCTTTTCTGACACATATCTGGGTGATTCCAGATCATATGTTGCAGTCATACCCACTGGACGTTTAGCCAGGTTCCAGCGAACTCAGGAAGCACTTGGCTGAGCAAAAGAGTTATTCAGGGTTTGAGTCATGGTGGAAATGGACCTCTTTCAACCTTGAGGCTCCAGCCAGGATTGTGAAATCACTGTGTGTCTGGAGATCTCTCCTCTTCCACCTGTAACAGCTTTTTTGCTCAGTTGACTTTTGGAATCTGTCTTTTTTGTCCTAGTAATTCTACAACAGCATCTTGGAGGTATTTATCTTAATCCATGACATGCTCACGTTTCTGTTTGTCATATTCTAAATTTAGGCAAAGAGAAAACTACAGTCCACTTATTTTCCCTACTGAAAGAGAAGCTAAGAGGGATCTTTTACTATTTGTACAGCTAATGGAGATACATCTCCTAATTCCCTCTTTGCCTCGCAGACCTCTTGCTTGCTGTTAAAGCTGGTAACTGATAATAAAGGTAGCAATTATTCTTATGTTGCAGGATGCCCAGTACAGAGGCTATGCAGGAGCCTCATTACTAAACAGTATTCAATATTTATTCATGTATGTAAATTCCACTAGTTGAAATCTTGACACATTCACGGCATCACATATTTCATTCAGTTTATCCTCTGTAATTGTTCCCAACTGCTCAAAAGCTCTGAACGATGAGTCCCATTGAGAGCAGGAGGTACAATGAGTGTAGTGGCTGTTGCTTCATAAATAATCTCAGGAGCCTGAGGACTGCAAATGACCTTGTTGTGCTTGAGCTTTGAGAAAGGAGCACAGTGTTGAAAAGCTGTTCAGTGGGTTTGACTTTTACGCTCTGTGTTTACACATGTGTTTTGTTATTTTCTCTTCTTGAGGAGAAGATGAATGGCACAAAGGGGTACAGAGAACAGGACATGAAAGAGGTGTGTAAGAGTCATTGCTGTAAATTAAAAAAAATAATATTTTTACTCTGGTTTAGGTTTTTTTTTTTCAGTATTTCTTATACAGATTCACATTGCACAGTTGGAAAGACCTGACCTAGCGACTTACATGCATTATGTATTTTAGGAACAAGCATTTTCAAGGGGATGCACACAAGAAAGGGTGGAGATTGAAGAGCAATAGGTTAACATATGTTGTGGCTTCTATTTAAAGTTTATCTCCTGATTCTTCATCTCTGTCTGGAAATCATTTCGGCATGACTCTGACTTCATTCAGAAGGACTAGTTCAGTGTGACTTCAAGATCTTAATTCAGAGCCTGAGATGGTGGGCAAAGCAGCACCTACATTTTTTTGTTGTGCTCACACTGGTGGCCTTGCCATCACTGGAAATGCTTGATAATTATTCCTGAGCTGCTTGGCAATTATGCTGCAGGGGTAGTAGTGCTTTGCAGTTGTGCAGTCAAAGATAAGCCCAAGAAAAAGGAGTTATCACATGTCATTTAGGCAACATGTTGTTTACTTACTTGTTAGATACATCAGTGCTGAAATTTCACTCTGTCCTCACTGCCGTGCCCCAGGGTCCTGCCTGCTTCCTTAAAGCACCAGCTAGTTCAGCTGAGCAAGAGGGACCGCTCAGAGAGATCTGAGCATTAGTAAGACACAGATTATGTCTTCCATCTTCACAGAGGGCAATTTGGAAGACACTACAACACTCAAGGCTTTTTAACATATCTCCAGCTCGTTTGTTGCTTTAAGCAAGACTCGAGCATTGAAATGAAGCCCAGACAGGAGGTGGAAGAATACAAAATTCTTATTATGCTATGTAAATGTGGATGTTTTGTAAGAAAGCTTGCCACAAGTAATCACAGACTACAAACTTGCACTGAGGATCCAAAAAATGAATGGCTGGAGTCCCAAGCCCAGACAAGAGAAAGGTAATCAGCAGACTTGATCTCACAGAAGGAAAATAGTGATGAGACTTGCACTCCCATTTAGAAACAAACAAAACTGATCTTGGCAGAAAACTGATCTTAGCCTTATTGCTACTGCCTAAAGTTTAAGAACTGCATGGTAGTGATTATCATTTCATCATAGAAGGAGTAAGAGACTGCTCCAGGCTCTGGCTGCAATTACAGCATCTTGTCTTCCACATACCAGTTCTCTGCACCTCCAAGATTGCTGCCTATGTAGCAAGAAGCTGTCACTGAAACCTTGGCATGGACATTGCCTGCTGCAAACAAGACACACTTGCTGAGCTGATGTTCATAGTCCTTTGACATTTGCTCTTTTTTCACTGTTTTCTTTGAACTAGGTGACGTTAGACTGAAAGCATATGTTGGCTGTTAGTATAAAAAAAATCATGACCAACCAGCACGTATAAATTACAGGCAGTCTTGTTACTTCTTATTAACAAGAATAAATTTGAGAGGATGTGGTTTGTGCTCACCCTGACAAGGTTCTTTTATCATGTCTGTCTCCAGAACAGGCTTCAGAGCTGAAGAGTTTTGTATTTCTGTTTTTCCATGATGTAACCTGGCCTGTCCACTGAGTTCAGGCTGCATCACAAGCTTAGCAGGAATTACTGTGAAGAGAGGAGAGTATGAATGATTAAAAGGAGCCTTGACCAGCTAAGCTGTGAAGGCATTTGACCAAAAAAGTCTGTGTCACTGTCACAGTAATTAATGCTGAAGAGCATTTTGGTGCCACAAATATTGTACTTAAGGAATTATAGGAACATGTTAAAAGTGCATCATGAGAGGGCACATTTCATTTGACTTAGTTTCAAAAAAGAGCAACTAATAATACAAAGGCATGCCAGCAGGGAAATCGTCCTTTCTTCTCTTAGGTTGCTGTAACCAGAGTCTTTCAATTACAGAGATCCCAAGAATGTGCCCAGCCGTTAAATATAAGCTTATCAAGATTCCAGTTGTACTGCCCAGTGTTGCCAATAACTTAGCAAGTATTTCAGATGGGCATTCTCAACAGAAAAATCTTCTATACAGCATGCAGCTCTGGTCCTCTGACCCTTCCATCTCAAGAAGGATCCATTAGAACTGCAAATAAATCGTACTAAAAAGGTGAGAAGGTTGCTCACAAATATAAAAGATTTTATTACAAGGAGGCTGCATTTGTGCCAGTAAATGATCTGGGGCTCTGAGGACAGGTAGCCTAGCAGGACTTTCATGTGTATAGCTAAACTCTTCTGTGATAAAACAGATGAGAATGCTCCCTGCTGCTTCTTGTCAATCTCTGTCATCATCTGTGCTGCAGAAGGTGTAGCATCTTCATTGCTGGAGAGTTTAGAGAACAGGTTAAAAAACATCAGGGGCAGTTAAACTGTCCCTGAACCTGCCCTGGGACTGAGACTTGGTATCTTTCTTCCATATCCAGTGCTTTCAGTTCTGTGAGTTTATAAGTAAATAGTTTCTTGGCCTAAGACGTGCTACAATTTTTCTAGGCATTTTTCAAGTCTTACCTTTGATTCCCTTCTGAAGTGGCTGCAGGAGGTGATGAAGTAATCCTCGTTCATAACAATCTTTGTATTGTATGTCTGCACACAGTGTCCCTTGGGATCCAGCCCTGATACTGGATGTGTACTAGACATGACTATTTAAGCCATTACTTTTCTATTCAAGCTGTAGGATGCTGCTCTGCTCTTCCTTTCATTTCATGGCATCATCTGCTGTATTCTTCTTCAAGCTTTTTGTTTGTTTTGTGTTTGAGGAATGTTCCTTGATTCTGAACTGAATAGAGAGGTCACTAATGGAAACCCTGCATCTGAAACACTGGGAAGTGAAAGAAAAACTCTGCCCAGCTTGGAAGGTAACTTTTGGTTGTTAGGACATGTTATTAAATCAGCCCTCATTTTTGTGCCTGTGGCAATGGGGACCACCTTGGAAGCACTGGAACAGAGACTAGTCTAGTCTGTCTAGGTCAGCTTTCTGGCTTAGTTTCCTAATGATCTGTACCAGAGTGTACTAGCATTTTATATCGCACCACACCCCCCCCCCCCCATGCAGCTATCAATCTTCATAAGGCAAAGAGCAACAGCCCTCTGCTCCCATATTCTAAAAGATGATGGTAGGAGAAGACGAGTGGTACCAGGGGACAAACCTGCCATCTGAGGACTGAGGGCCTAAGGGAATAAATGTTCCAGTTGAGCTTCACGCTCCTAAGTGTTAGATGCTAAGACTGATTGATACAGCCTGCTTTTGCTTTGTCATCAAAACCTTTGGTGTTGTCCAAATTCATGAAAAACATGTTTCTTGTACCAACAAATTGATTTGATTTTCTTTGATAAATTAGGAGTTATCATAAAAGAAGCATGATTTTGTGTGCCTGGTGACAACTTCCTTTGAGGTAGAGAATATTAATCTACATACTGCAACTGCTTTGAAGTTAGAAGAAAAATCCTGATTCGTGATGTGTGTGCATGAAAAAGAGACAGACGGCAAGCTCAGTTCTGTTCTGCTATATCCTTGTAAATCCAGATCAATGCCAAAGCTGCAACAGAGATAAAGGATTGGGCCCAGGATGTCATCTCCAGTCATATCCTGTGCTTGGTAAAAAGCAAGGGACGGGAAAGAGAAAAGTGACAATTGCTCACTTTAGCTGTATGTCATCTAGCTGGTGAAAGATGCCTTGACCAGAGGATGATCTTGCACATGAAAGGTAACATTATGTATCTGTGTAGAACAGCTTAAAGTGAACTAGAAATAGAAAAAAAAAACTAAAAGTCAAAGGAAGCAGTTATGGTGGTAAATATCAGTATGACACAGACAAATTAACTCAAAATGCTTTTTACTGACACAGTGTCAGCAAGATGTAGAGCCTGTATCTCCACTTGCACTGATTTTACAGCCACATAATTCATCAATAGCTACAGAATAATCCTTGATTGTGCCGGTTCAAGAGGATCAAACAGCTACCCAAATTTCTTAGTCCAGCTCTCTTATTTCCTTTGCCATAATGAAACCTCTTCCTTCCCAAAGCTGCCATTACTGAAGCCTGTAGGCCTCTTGCTCTGACAACTCCAGGGATGCAGGACTGGCTGCCTGCAGGAAGGTCCTCCTGCACTTTGTTAGCATCCTTGAGAAAGGAGTCAGATCACACATGTGGTTGTCAACATGTGTATAATGCTGAATATAATGTTGTCGTTCATGGACATCTAAGTGAAGGAACTGTTACAGTGGAAATGTCTTCACTGTTGTGCACCATTCATCGCTTTTCTTGCTCTGACCTCCTCTCTCTTACACCTTGGGACAAAGTATAGACATAAATATCACCCTTTAGTTTGGATATGCTATAATTTGACTTAAAATTTTCACTTCTCAGGTGTTTCTGAGCACACCTTAGTAAAGGAAAGTTACTGGGTAAGAGAAGGTTAACACAGAGAGAATAATGGAGCAGGAAAAACAATCATAGGCATCTGTGCTTGGATAACATGGGAAAACCACAAAATAAAATAAAGAGGTGGTGAAATTGTTGGAAAGGACTGGTTTTATTATTGTCGTTACTGGAGCCTGTATCACAGCCTGTAATGCCCAAAACCACAGAAGCAGCTGGTTTACTCCTAGGAAGAACTCTCTGCGCTCAGTGTGGTGGAGTTATGCTCTGCAATTGAGGGAGATATCATATCCCACTCAGAACAGAATTACTGAGGTGCTGAGGCTGGAAGATGCCTCTGAAGACCACCTAGTCCAACCAGTCTGCTCAGAGCAGGAACAGAAGAGCAAGTTGCCCAGCATCTATTCTATCTGGGTTTTTAATATCTCCGAAGAAGACGCCACAAACTCTCTGGGCAACCTGTTTCAGTGTTTGATCACTCACACTGTAAAATAGTTTTTGTTTAATTTAAATTACCTTATCTGTATTTTGATTTATGCCTATTGCCTCTTGTGATGTCACTGGATAACACTGAGAAGAATCTCGTCACTTTCTTTATATTCTCCGTTTATGCATGTTGATAAGATTCTCCCAAGCCCTCTGTTCTCCAGACTGAACAGCCTCTCCTCTTACTTCCTATGCTCCAATCCCTTGACCACCTTTGTGGCCCTTCAGAGGACTCATTCCAATGTATGCATGTCCTCTATGTACCATAGAGCCCAGAACTGGACCCAGGACTCCAGACCTGACTCGGTAATGTTAAGCAGAAGAGATAGATCAATTCCCTCAACATGCCAGTGATGCTCCGCCTAATGCAGCTCAGGAGGCTATTGGCATTCTTTGCTGTAATGGCACATTGCTGGTACATGTTTAACTTGGACACACGGTTCTTTTCTGCCGAGATGCTTTCCAGACAGTTTGCCCTTGTTATATAGTGGTGTATGAGGTTGTCTCTTCCTAAGGACGGGATCTGGCGTTTCCCACTGTTGAACTTCATGAAAGCCCTGTTGGGCTACTTCTTCAGTCTGCTGAGGTCCTTCTAAATGGCAACATGATTGTCAGCTACTTTAAGTCTTCCATCACCTGCAGACTTGCTGAATGTTACTTTGTCTAGGTAATTAATGCAGATGTTGAAGAGTATCAGCCCCAGAATTAACGTCTGGGTGTACACTGCTAGTGACTGTCCTCCAGCTGCACTTTTGTACTGCTGCTCACTTCTTGAGTTCAGTAGCTCAGCCATTTTTCAGCCCACATCACTCTCCACTTATCTAGTCAATGAGAATGTTATGAGAGACACTGTCATAAGTCCTGTTAAAATGAACATAAACAACATCCACTGTTCTCCCCTTACCACAAAATCAGTCACCTCATTGTAAAAGGCAATCAGGCTAGTGGGACATGATTTTCCCTTCAGAATTCCATACTGACTACTCCCAATCACCTTCTTGTCCTTCATGTGTTTAGAAAAGGCTTCCAGGATGATTTGCTCCATCATCATCTCAAGGATCAAGGTAAGCCTGACTAGCCTGATGTTCTCCAAATCCTCCTTCTTGCCCTCTTGAAGACCATAGTGAGATTTGCTGTCTCCCAGTTCTCCAGCACCACTTCGAGTTTCCATGACCATTCAAAAATAATTGAGAGTGGTTTCACAGTGCAGTCGGCCAGGTCCTTCAGCACTCATGAATGCATCCCATGACATCTCATGAACTTTGTATATTCAGCTTTTTCAAATGTTCCCTAACCTAATGTTCCCCTACTCCATCAAGGGAAAGCCTTCTTGCTCCATAATTTGAAATAGGTTCAGGGTCCTGAGATTCTTGAGGGCAACACTTATCAGTAAAGACAAGTTAAAAACAGCAAAACATCCAGCAACAAATAACAAGGCAGCCTCATAACTATTTTCCTTGTCAATAATTACAAGAATGGTGTATAAACTGAGATGAAGGGCAATTTTTGCTTGACCAGCCTAATCTCCTATGACAAGATGACCCACTTAGTGGATGAGGGAAAGGCTGTGGATGTAGTCTTCCTGGATCTTGGTCTTCAACATTGTCTCCTACAGCATCCTCCTGGAGACGCTGACTGGCCATGGCTTTGGTGGGCATATTCTGCATTGGGTGGAAAAAGTGGCTGGACAACTGGGCCCAGCAAGTAGTAGTGAATAGAGTTAAATCCAGTTGTTGGCTGGTCACCAGTGGTGTTCCCCAGGGCTTGGTGCTGGGGCCTGTTTTGTTTAACATCTTTATCAATGATCTGGATGAGAGGATCGAGTACATCCTCAGTAAGTTTATAGATGACACCAAGCTGGGTGAGAGCATATAAAGGGCAAGAAGGCTCTTCAGAGAGATTCAATAAGGCCAAGTGCCAGGTCCTTCACTTGGGCCACAACAACCCCAGGCAATGCTACAGGCTTGGGACAGAGTGACCAGAAATCTATCTTCCAGAAAAGGACCTGGAGGTGTTGTTTGATAGTGGCTGAATGTCAGCCAGCAGTGTGCCCAGGTGGCCAAGGCAGCCAATGGCGTCCTGGCGTGTATCAGAAATAGTGTGACCAGCAGGACCAGGGCAGTGATTGTACCCCTGTGCTGGGCCCTGGTGAGGCTGCAGCTCAAGTTACTGTGTCCAGTCTGGGCCCCACACTACAAGAGGGACATTAAGGTGCTGGAGACAGGCAACAGAAGTGAGGAAGGGACTGGAGAACAAGTCTGATGAGGAATGGCTGAGGTAGCTGGGGCTAGAGGAGGCTGAGGGGAGGCTTTATCAGTCTACAGCTACTTTAAAGGATATAGTAGCGAGGTGGGGATTGGTCTCTTCTCCCAAGTGAAAAAACGATGGGACAAGAGGAAATTACCTGTGCCAGGGGAGGTTTAGTTTGGATATTAAGAAGAAGTTTTTCACTGACATGGTGGTTAAACATTGGAACAGGCTGCCCAGGGAAGCTATTTCTATCCATGAAGATATTTAAAAGATACACAGATGAGGTTCTGAGGGCCATGGGTTAATGGTGGGTTTGGCAGCATTAGGTCAGTGTTTTGGCTTGATGATCTTAAAGGTCTTTTCCAATCAAAATAGTTCTATGGTTTTGTGAAATTAGGTAGCCTGTAGAGGCAAATCTACAGGTACTAATGCAGTTCAGTCCTTCCTAAAGTTCATGTGATTGCCAAATAAATGGGTTTTTTTAACTAGAATTTGACCTGTCAAAAATGTTACAACCACTTCATGCCAGTTCTTGAGTTCGGTCTTGAGCATTTTCCTTACAAGTCTGTAACTACTGTAGAGTCTTGCTTATACATACTGTAGAATCTGGCCTATAAATACTGTAGCATTTAACTTACGCAGAAGGCAGGTGAGCTCTTCAAATGGCTTCCCTTTCAATATACCTCACCACAGTATTTGAGGCGCTGCTCAGCATGTGATAGTAAGTGAAACAACCAGAAAAGAAAAGATGCAATCTGGATGATGTTGGATCCAATTCAACATTTTTTGTGTGTGAGTTATATGTAAGAGATCATTTGCATCTGCACCACCTTTGGCTTTTCTGGGGAAAAAAAAAAAAAAAAAAAGGCTTTCTTTTTTTTTGGTGGAGAGAGAGCAAGAGGGGAAAGAATTGTTGCTGAATCTTATCAAGAAATAAAATAACACAAAGTACATCTTACGAAAGAAGAGGCACACTGTGCCTTTTATTTTCCACTGGCCTACTGCCTAAGGGAAACATTCACTGGCAAATCTAAAACTTGTTCAAAACCCTTTGGAGAAGCAGACTATTATTAAATTATTTATTTTATCTTTGAAGTGTTTCCATTTTTATACTGTTAAGGATTTCTCTGTGAAAACCAGGGTGAATTTTTGGCCTGTAGTGATCTTTGAAATATAAGCCTCTTTTTTTTCCCCTCTCTGTCTTTTCTTCCCCCTTACTCTCTCCCTCCCAGTTTCTTCCCAAAATGAATGAGGATCTGTCTGATGAGTTCTCTGAATCTGTACTCATTGGGGAAATTTAAGAAGATCTTTAGTAGCTGGAAACAACTAGAGTCTGGTTTGCATTGTGTTTGTTTATTTTTTTTTTAAGAGAAACAAACCTGGCAGAATCAGAAAAGGTGTGAGATAGATTCAAATGCTTTCAAGCACTTATTAAATATAATGTAATTAAATGTTAAGATCATGCCTGTAGCAGTGTCTTTTGAAATAACTGTTCAGAAATAGCTGGGCCTTCTGAAATCAGCACAGGAAAAAAATTAATTTGCAAGGTTATTGGCCATTGAGGCATATGCCTTGGGGATCTAATTTAATGGGAGAACTCCCATTGACTTGCGTGGGCTTGGACAGGGCCTGATGAGAGGCCTGCTGTTGTTTCCCAACGTGGTCCTTGCAGATTCTGAGAACAATAACAAAAAAATTTGTAGCCATATAAGGAGCACAGTGCTTCATGTCAGGGAGAGGTGTTGGTGTGAGCCTTGGGAGGGTGGCAGCAGAGCTAACGGGGCTGAGCCCTCTGCAGGGGATGAGTACAGGGCTGGGGAAGGATGCTCTGCTGGATGCTGAATGCAGTACTGCTGCCAGCAGGAGCTGTGCTACTTGAAGACACGGGGACCACCACTGTCTGCAAGATAGCAGAAAGAGAGGACACAATAAACAGCTTAGGCTGTTGGCCTAGTCAAAATGTGCCTTTAAAAACACATTATGAGGCTTGCTTTTCCAGTGGTGACTTCTCAGTTATCACAAGGAGAATAACTCTTAATGCTACATCAGGCTCTTAATGCTACTTCAGGCTCAGGGAGCAGAAAAGGTCTGAGTGTTAGGTGAAATGGATGTAGAAGGGCAGCCTGGGTCTCCTAAGCATCTGTGTGTCAGCGACTCCATCCCTCGCTGTGGGAAGTCCCATACTAAAAGGGTGAATTTTTTTGGAATTGCATAAGTGAAGGAGTTTGATAGCAAAAAAGATGGCTTCTCCCATTGGTAGGGCTAGGACCAAGGGAGTATCCCTATGCAGCTGAGCTCAGCAGTGAGGAGTAAGCACTGTAGCAAAGGGACAGGTTGGACAGGTCCATGTGCAAAAAGGCTGATGAGGCTGTTGGTGCTTCTTCCTACAGCAGATAATGTTCCAGCTAGTACTAACCCATGATGCTCGATGATCATCATGGGGAATTCCTAGCAATCAAGATTACTAGTAGTCAGATGTTTTCCTTTTATCTAGCTCTCTGATTGAAGGGCACAGCTAAAATGCACTGAAAGCCTGTACACAAATCTCCATTTATACTGCTGAACTTCATTCCACAAGGGACAATTTTTGTGTTGGTCTGTTTTGCCTTGTGCAACCTCCTTCTTGCTGTCTTAACTGCTTATGATGATTAGGTAAATGAGTCTGTTCTTTCCTGTAAATAATGGGCACCTTCACTCTTTAGTGCAGTCTGGGCCTCAGTGGATCATCTCACACTTTTTCACTCAGCATATTGCCTGTCATTAGAAATCTACTCATCTTTCCCTCATTTCTAAGGCCAGTTGAGTGTACATGGCTGCAAATGCCTCCAGGTACTGCCTCTGCTTCCACACCTCTCCTTTTGCAAATATTTTCAAACTTCACATACTGAAAGCACATTCTGTAAAGGGCACTTTGCTGACAGCTGACTCAAATTTAAAACCACTCTTCCATGTTCACTAGTGTCAAGTTTGTGCAACATCGGAGCACCGGAGCAGGCCCGAGTTTGGGCACCCACAAATCTGCACCTCCATGAACTAGCAGGAATGAGACAGGATAGAAATTATGCTCTCAACTGTAGGAAAACTAAACACTTCATCTGGCGGAACCATTTCTGATATGGAGCAAATCTGTCAACAATTCTGAACAACCAGTAAGCCCCTACCAGATCGGTGCTGAATGCCACATGGTCTTTTAGATCCAGCACTTTGACTCCAAAACTAGAAGTGATGTGTCATCAAACCATGGTTTAAGCTTGCTGTAGGGCCCATGCTATGATGGGAAAGCTTAAGTCTGTAATGCCAGGCTACTCACTTCATATTTTTTGGGTGAAATCACTTAAGTGAGTGCAAATAATGATTGTGGGACCCAAAAGCTACATAAAAATATTAATAATGTAGAGGTTTGTGTTATTCTGGGTAGCCAGGGAGACAGGCCAGCTTATGATTCCAAAGAAATCAGTGGAAGCCAGTGAAGCCACAGTTCAGCTCTCAAAAAGGCCAAGTTTGAAAGGGCCCCACTAAAATCAAAGAAATTGTTTGTGCCTGGGAGTGTCCCTGAGGCAACTGCTTCTGCCAGACTGAAGGATTTGCAGAACAGGGTACCAGGAGAGAAGGAAAGCCATTTGCCTTGTGTACAACGTAAAAATCAGATCCAATAAACAACATTATTTTTATGTCCCCTGAGTAACACTGGATTTTTTCAGTTTTTAACGTTTTCATCTACTACTTACAAAGCCATACACTCTAACTCCTCTTAGCAGATGGAAATTTGAGGAGAAAAAAAAAAAAAGACTGTATGTGCTGGCATATCCATATGGCATTCAAGTGAGAAATCACTTGGAACATGAGGCCTCATGTAGGGTCACAGCCTCCATACGTTCTTTGATGGGTGCAAAGGGTCCTGAAACTTGTTGCTACTGTAACAGCAGGGGAATGAGGTTGGTATAGCAGAGCCTGAAAATCCCTGACAGAGAAGGAAAGGAAGACAGGATGTATGAATAACTCCCAAGGTGTTTAGTTACCTATCTGCCCCTGAAATCCCAGGCACTGTTGAGAAGCCAGGCCTGAGAGCTTTTGAATGATTTGCAACCTCTTGTCATAAAGTGATAATTGCATCAGAGCAAATATATGCCAGTTTTATTATGCATAATAAACTACATCTGAGTGAAACCCTCTCCAGCACGTAGGATCTGCAGAGGATGCTGTGCACCATGCAGGGAGGATTTAAGCGATGCAGGAGCCTCGTGTGGGCTTTCTGTCCTACTAGAAGGACATGTGAGGACTGCATATGCTACAGCAGGAGCAGAAACAGACGAGATGTTTGTGCCTTGTTCCAAGTGGCGCAGTTGTTTGCTCAAGTTATCAGAGCAGCTACTCAAACGACGAAGACTGACTTTGAGCACGGTCTTTTATCCACTTGCATTACCTAAACCTGTTCTGCAGTCATCTGGTACATTCCTTTTTGTCTTTTCATTGACTTACAGCGGGTTTGGCATCAGCCTCGTGTATGCATATATCTGTCTCTGTAATTCTCCTAGCTGTTTACATATCTGTCTTATGTATTTATTTTCCCTAGTACCCACCATTGCAATATATAAGGCAGGAATCATCCTCCACAATGCCAATTTCTTTTGGCTTTCTTCCTGTGTGTGTTTGGCTTTGCACTTTTCCTCTAGAGTTATGTCTGGGATTCTCAGTTATTCTGCAATGTTACTCTAACTCTGCTGAGATGAAGTGTCTACCACCAGCTTCAATGGCAGCAGACTCAGAGCAGGGCTGAGTTTTTCTGGGTATCCCACCCTAGGTTTACAACAGAAATAGCTTAGAGTTGCAGTGTATCACCCAGCAAACAAAAGGTAGTGGACCATGGCTCTCAGAAAATCAGAGGGGTTTCAGAGACTCTGTAGATCTTTTCCCACGTTGCCAGGCTTAAATATCAGTTGTTGCATCTCTAAACTAGCTGAGATGAATATATTTTTTAAAACAGAATATCATGTACAAAAAAGGAAATTACCTGTGTTCAAAACTTTAATCAGAATTGTATCCACAGCTCTAAGTCACCAGGTATATAAGTCAATCAAGGGAACAATTGCTTTGTTCATATTCAGAGTGCCAAGAGGAGGCTGTGGAGAAGTCACAGAACTGCAGCACTTGCAGACCTCAGGATCCTCTGAGGCTGGCTTTGGTTTAGCCCATGGTCAGGCTCTTGCCAATTGTTTGCTGTGACCTTTCCCAAGTTCAGTGATCAGTGCTAGTGATTCATCTCTAGGATGACAGATAGACATTAGCTTTGTGCCCCTCAGAGCTATTTCCCAAAAAGCTGCTAGGTTATATGTTCTTATATTAAAGACTAATCTTAGTTACAAGCTCTGACACGGACTTCTCATTAGAAATCACCTACAAACTTCAACTGTTTCAGGTCAAGTCCATTGTTACTTCTAATTTTTCAAAACAAAAGAGCTTTGTGAATATCAACCTTCTCTTTGTTTTTAGGCTTGTGCCTAACCAGCCCTTACAGAGTGTAAGAGGTGTGCACCTGTAAGGATGTGTTCTTGCAGCAGTGAAACAAAAGACAACCAAATCCAAATGCAGCTGACACTTGTTAATCTATTGGAAGTCCAAAGAGCCAGTCATTATGTATGGACAGCTTTATTCCAGACATAAGTATTGCTTGGCATGGATCCTTCTTTAATTGCATTATACAAACATAACAGAAAATTGACCCAAAGGGGGAAAACAATTTTATCCTTAGAACACTCTTCTGACTAAGTAGAGAGCTTTTAATTAAATTCCCTATACAAATTGACTGCCTGTCTCTCATGTTGAGCCTAATTGATATCAAAGCCATCCTTAAAATCAATATTTTTTTCTGGAAAAAAAGAGCAAATACCCTCTCCACCCCAACAGAATTCAATAAATAATTTGATAGTACTTGACTCCTAACTGTAATCTTTGTCTCATTTGAGCAGAATATAAAGTGAAAATTTGTCCCCACCGCCCCTCAGCATTCCCGGTGCATCACAAATCAGGCACCACAAAATGTCAGTGTTTCTTCTCAGCAGCTCTGCTGTTTCCATTTACTTCAGTGAACCATGCTGAGCAAGGGAGGAACTCTAAGCCTTCAAGTGGCAATGCATTTATGCGCCTTTTGTTACCTATTTTATATTTTTCACTTATTTACGACTACGGTTGCAATTGGATCCCATTAGAAGTCTCGGTAAGATCAAAGGCTTGTTAGAGCAGGCAATAGACAAATCCATCCTCTTTCAAGCCTGTTTGCAAGGGTCTGCAGTGTTTTGCACCCCTGCTGCAAACCTGTAAGCAGGGCTTAACTCTACTCCTAGGAACAAAAAGCGAGCAGGTCCCTGCAAGATGGGGCTCTGCTTTGATAAGGCAAATGCACAAATCAAAGGAGCAGGCCTTGTTCATTACCTTTACTTTCTAAGCAGTCTCCTTCATCTGTCCTTCTTGCTTTGTGCAGGAACCCTGTCAATCTAAATCGTCAGAGCTGGCAAGAGAGTTGGTCCCCTTTGCCAGGAGCAGCTTAAAAAACTGAAGGAAAAGAGCAAGAACAAAAATGACTCTAAATGTTAGAGTGGTTGGTTGATTTTTTTTCAGTTATTCAGCCAGATTTAGTGGAGTGGGGAGCTGAAAGCCTGGCATTGGTTACTGCCCCATCAAAAAAGATCGTCTAATCTTAAGTCAAAGCAGAGTTAGCATGTGCAATCCTTTTGCATCGCCTGTTCCTGATAAAAGCAGGAATAATCTCTGTAGAGACCACTGCCTAGCGAGGGAGCATGGACTTGAAAGCTCAGCCCTGATCTTCAGGTTCTGCTCTGTAACATCTCTGTTGATACAGACCCTTGGAGACTCTTGCTACAAGCACAATTTTCTTTCAAGAGCATATGCTAATTGTGGCATTAGAAGTGTATTTATGATCTCTAGCTGGCTGTGGCAGGTAAGATTGGGAGGGAAGTGATACTGAATCTGCAGACAGATTACACTCATAAAGCATGATTTTGTGCTTCCTGTGCACTGTGTCACTGTGAAGCACAGCAATTAGCATAAAGAGAAAACTGCCTCTGTGTCACTGGAATAGAAATTCATCCACAATTCAGGCAGCCGAAAAAGCTCCATGGACCCCAATAGCATGTTTGTGTACGTGGATAACGACCTGAGACCTAGTTTTTGTAGGCAACCAGCAAAGCACTATGCTTTCCTGGGCTTTGGGAAAGAAGGAAGGCCGAGGAAAGACTGAGGGGCATGGAAAGATGATGCTATTTTACCACATTATGCCTGTTCCTTTACTCCAAAGAGTATCTGGTCCTGAAAATAATTTCACTTCCAAAGTGGTTCAGTACCCTCACACCTTCCTCCTCAGAAGCAAACATCTGGTGGCTGTGGAAAGAGATAGCAGCCAACTAGCCCTCCTGAAGGGTCAGAAACCCTTTTGAGGGGTTTCTTATTGGGAATTGCATCCCACAATCCTTTTTAGCATCTTGTTGCTGGCTTTGGCAGAGGGATGTGATGAGCTCACCGTGAGAATGCGTCGTGCAGACATGAAGCCGCATCCTCAGTTGGGATTGCAGCTGGCAGTGGGGAACTGAGCCAGCGCCCGCCGCCACGCACAGAAGGCCCTTGTAGACTGTGTGTGTTCAAATACACCACCATTTCTCACCTAACAAAAACTTGTTTCAGCTACACACCATGCAAATAAAATATTTAGGAGAGGCTGGCCATGCATCTGAATGCCAGGGGAAAGTGAGAAGGGCTGCAAATAAATATTGGCGTGAAAGTGCCAAGGCTCACAGTCAGTCAGGTGAGCGCTTGTTGCTGTTTTGCAGGCTCTCCTAAAGGATCAGAGCCTGACTCTGCTCCTGGCTGTGATAGCGTAAATCTGAAATAACCCTGCCATTGTTAGAGTTACATCACCTCAAAACTGATGCATATGAGCCTCTGTCAGCAAGGCTGAGAATTTCAACGCAGTCAAGAAGACTCAGACCTCTCTTCATATTAATATTTATGTAGGACTCCTTAGGTGTCTTCAGAAGAGTCACCATAAAATTTTTTTTTGCTGTACGGAGGGCCCTGAAAGACCAATCTGCAGGCAGTTATTGTCATTACTGGACATGGTCAGTGAATTAATAGTTATTTTATTATTATTATTAGTGTAATAAATAGTTCTTGCCCTCCTTGATCCAGCAAAATGCAGCCTGAGGAAATCCCAGTAAGGGGGAATAACTCCATTTGTAAGCAGTTATAAGGGAAAAAAAACTGCAGTAAAGGAGGAAACAGAAGAAATATCCATACCCACCCAGAAGGCAATTTTTGCACACTCTAAAACCTTGCAGAAGGTGCCACTTTGAGATGTGTGTTTCGGTTCAAGGAGGAGTTACACTGCCAGGTGAAACTGTTTATTTATAGGTACATAGATACATCAGGTTTTGCTTCATCAAATATGTGGCATAGAGGCCTCTAGTGTAACCAGTTATGTTTTCCATGGTTAAGTTGCTTTGAGTTATGAGAAACATTTATTTACTGATGGAGGCTGTGTGGTGACAACACAGCCTGTGAGGCAAGGCAGGTGGAAAGAAGAGTCCGTCTTGGCTGGTCTTTAACATGAGCCCAAGAGATAAGTGTTTCCAATGCAGCATGCCAAAGCAATGCAGGGAGCTTTGTCTCCTACCCAAGCTAATGATGGAGCCATGTCACCATATGTGTGGTTAGTTTCTTGCAGCTCCTCACTTTTTCAGCACGAATGGAAGATGACAGATTGTATATTAGACAAATTACTCTTCTCTCGAAAGCAGCAGTCACAGTGATATCCAAGTTCCTTCTTCACTCACTCCTCGCTGAACAATTTCTGCACCATCATTCAAAGCTCTCTGCAATAAAAAGGTGGTTGGTAAGCAAGAATTACAGCACAGCAGCTTCTTAGCTCCCAGCCAGTGCTTCCTGAGGCTATGCCTGTACCAGCGACTACAGTAGGTTGCTGCCCATCCTCTGATCTTCCTGCCAACTGGCACAGCCATGCTGGCACCCACATGGACAAACCCTCTTCTTCTGACAAAAAAAAAAATGCTGGGTGGCCACATCCCAACTGTCCACTGAGAGCAGCCCTGTAGGCTCTAGCCAAATACCCACTGGGAGGATGCTTGTGTAGAGAGTGCCAACACATCCTGGTTGGGTTTGAGCCAGGCTGTGGGCCTGTGTCAACCCTGGAGTGGGTGGCAAGGGCGTCTCCAGGTGTAAAAGAATAGATTGATCTTGGGGTTGTTCTCAGGAGTTTCTGTAAAGCAGCAGATCTATGAGCACTGTGAGAGGGAGATGGGGAACTGATGTCCTCAGGTGAGGGCTTAGGGATTGCCTCAAGCAACAAATTCAGTAGTTGCCTTGGGGGCAAAAACTGGAAGGCAAACAAGCTCCTTAAAAACATCATGGCCCTGAGCACACATCAATAGAGATGAACTTTTTTCACCCTGTCTGCAGCTTTCAGAGGTGATTGCCTTTGCAATCTCAGTTCTCAACTAAGGATATTGCCTGAAGGGCCACCCAGCTGATGACGACAACTGGACTGCAAAGAAGTGCGCTCTTGGTTTAACCTGCTCAGATGATAAACCTGCCATCAGGCGTCCGGTGCTACACTTTACCTTCTATCTGCCTGTGTTCACTTTGGCCTCACATCATCCACCTTTAGGCACATCGTCCAGGCACCACCCAAATGACAGACCTAATTCTTGGGTTGGTCCTCCCACCATGATTTCTGTCCTTCTCTTTACTCCCTTCTCAAACTCCTGTTGATATTCTCTGTCTCCAGGACATAACTACGGATAGTGCATTGCCCTCTAATGGATAGATTTCAAATTGAGTTCCTTGATTGACCAGAACTGTTGGTAGGATCCCTTGACTCACTAATGAGGCAGGAGACTTGATGTCCACATCCAGGCCACTTTCTATCCCCTGCTTCCCTTGAATCAAAATTAAGTCCTTTTTTTTTAATAGCATAGACATGGGACTAAATGTTGCAGCTATTTTTAAGAAAAGATGGAGGAAATCTGTGCCAGTCTGAACCCTGGATGCTTCATGTCTGTGAATGCTTTAATTGGCTTCAGAGTTAGGAAAGCATTAACAAAGCTGATTTCTGTGGTTCTACGCATCTGGATTTCAGGGTGGCTTTTTTTTTTAGCTTGCCTAATCCTGCTTAAAGCCTTAAGATTTATTTGTATGTCTATAAGATGCCACTTTTCTCATTATATATACATTATAGTCACCATTAAAATGATACAAACAAAAGGAGAAACAGAATGGACTTGCAAGCAGCTGATAATTAATTACAGAGAACTTTTGAAAGGGTGGCTTAGCATCTTAAGCAATTCCTTTTGCTGCCAGATACATGGGCTTGTTTTATAAACTACAATCAATCTGCCAATGGGGGAAAACTGCAAAATTAACTTAGTCATCTGCGCTCATTTTCAGTTTCAGAAACTGAAAGCCTTTGGACTATAAAGTACCCTCTTCTTTTAATGTCAGTAAATAAGTTGATCTGTTTATATGGTTTTCAATACAAGTAAACTGCTTGCCATTTAAACAAGTTCAATCAACTGTGAAAATTGACATTTTTAACCATAAAATCAGACTTCATCCTACCATGATATTAAATATTAAGGAATCATTTAAAGGACAGTATACATTTCAGAAACCTGCCTGGAGAGATGAATGCAAATTTTCTGCCATTCACAAACAATATACAAAAAAAAAAAAAAATGCCCCTTGGCTTGGGTCCTGCTGCTCTGTAAAAGCCACTCTACAGACTTATTCCAATATGGTAAATCGTCGTTGCTCTGAGAAGACATTCAAGAGTCACATTCAGCCCTCGAATGGCAAAAACATCCTTGAAGAAGATTGCCAGCAAGGATGGATGGGAAAAGGTCATCGTATGCTGATACTTTCCTTACTGATGGCATGTCCAGGTCTGTGGGAGGCTGTGGCAGGGCTCAGTAACCTCTGGTCCCTGGAGCCTGGGGCTTTGTGAGCTTGGGAGGGGTCTGCCCAGTCTCACCCTTTCCATGGAGGTGAGCAGTGCAATATCCAGCTCCTCTTGCTCATACACATGTCTGTGCTCACAAGTTGCACTTGGGAACGGGACATTCCTACCGTCATTGAGACTTCAGGAGGTCTGCACATACACATCTAGTCCCTGACTTCTTTTCTTTTCCTGACTTTTTGTTTTCTCCCCCCGTTTCTATCACATTCTGGGGACTAAAAAAACCAAACAACCCATACTGCTCTGACTGGGCTTACAACTGACACAGCTCTTCACAGCTCAACACCCCTGATGTTTTGCCTGTGCCAAAGGGGTCTCATTGTGTAAGGGGTTTCATTCTGAATAGGACAAAGCAAAACAGTGAAGCAGTGGGATTACTGGGCAGCTGAAGGGAAACAATGGGGAAACAAAACTCAGGCCAGAGAGACATTTCTTTTTCAGAGGGGCATGTCTGCCCTTACACAATCCCTTTCAAAGTGCTGGGAAGTTTCTCTAACACAATCCAGTTCTGCAGCCAGGCAGAAATCCAGTGCAGTTGAAATCTTTTCATTCTATCTTTAATTTTAAAAATGTGCACCCATTTACTACCACAAACTGCGAAGTTATTAAGGTATAGAAAGATCTAACAGGCTTTGGGGTTTCTCTGCCAGAGTACCCCTGGATGTTTCAGTCACTGAATGAGAACAGAAATTGGTTCTCTCCAAGCTGACTGGTCGATGTAAAAATCCAAGTGGGTGCAGGTTTCAGTGATCTGCTGCCTGCTGACTGAGCACATCTCTGTGGTTGCCTGTTCTGTACTGGCTTGCTTCTGGCTTCCTGCCTGCATTGTAGCTCTGATTTCCCCCAAATAGCCTGAGGCTTTTCCACTTGATGACAAGGACAAGGGGCAGCTCTCTGTGCCTGTGGTAGTGATCTACATCCACACTGGGGTGAGATTGAAAAGTGGGTGTTAATTCTGAACATGATGAGGGTGCTGGTAGGGTCCAGATTTGCTCCCTGTTGGGGATTTAGGTTGTGGCTGTGGTTCTTTTCTGTGCAGAAGCTTTCTCTAAGGCCCCTCCAATGAAGTTGACCTTATCCATACAGGACTATTCAATGTTGTCTCATCACAAGGGCTGGATACGAGGCCCCTAGATCAGCCCAAGGCATTAATTTCCTCTCAGTTTCCCACATGCCAAGTTGTGACTCTCTCCCTGCCCAGGGCATAACGGGAAAAATGCTGGAGAGAGAGCACTAACGTATCCCGCAAGGCTGCTCACTATAAGGCTAGCTCTTGGCACTTCTTTGTTACCCCACAAAGGCATGTGGGATGGGGAGAAGTCAATCCCATCATAAGTAAACAATTGCGCTGAGTTAAATTTTTTCAATGGAGTCATAAATAAAGAACTATCATTGGAGAACTCCCTACAGACACTGGTTTTGCTAGGTTATTTTTTGGGGTTTTTTTTATGTTGGCAGCTTCAGCAACTTTTACAGAGATGTCAGAGCAAATAGCCTGCGATACTACAGCATCTTATAAAAGTCTTTAACAAGAAGAAGATTTTTATGCTTTCATATTTGATGGGTTCCTAATAGACATTCTGTTCATGCCTCCTTATTTTATGTAGTGTAGAAAAAAATAATAATCTGTCTTCAGCATATCTTAAAATGTACATCTTTAGCAATTTCTGACTTAGGGAAGAAATAACTAGATGCTTTTTGGATAGAGACAATCAGGGTTTTCTGGGATTTTGAACATTCTGTAGCTTCTGCACCAACTGTAACGAGGCAAAGAGATGAAAAACGGTTTATTCTCTTCAACTTAAACAGAAATTTAAGTGAGACTTAATCACACTATGCAGGTAAATTTCTTGATACACTGTTGGAAAGCTCTTTTCATCTTGCAGGTTAAAGGCTACCTGGGGAAGATGTTTCGTAGTGAGGTAAAGGGTGCATTAACTCTGCTGACTCAGTATATAGAAGGTGGGCTATTTCACTTTCAAAGTGGAGTAAATTTTGTCTCATGAGGAGTGTTACTACAAAGAGCATTAGTCCAGTGTGCTATATGTTTACAAATTGCATTTAAGATATGGTTGATTTCCTCCCATAGAAGAGGTAAAACACCTGATAAGGTACAGTAGGTGAAAGCTGAATCTCAAAATTCAATATAAAAAAGAATATGCACTCTTAACCATGGGCGTTTTTAGCCCCTGGAACAGCTTACCTAAATTCCCCTTCATCTAACAGCTTTAAATCAAGTCTGGATGTATTCCTAGAAAACACACTCCAAAACAGCTGAAAGTCAAGGGCTTAATGAGTGATTCCCATAGGGCACGTCCACCACCTATATTACGAGGGAGATGAGACCATGTGAGCAGAATGATCTTAAAGTTACTGAAGCAAATATACAGTATTCCACACCACTCTCAATTAACAGTATCTGCTGTCAGACTGAGTGCCTTTAATCACTTTTTTTTCCTTTCTATATCAACCGTTTGTTTTGTTCTCAAGCTCTCTCAAAGGGAATGTTACAAAGGTCCCAAACTCTCACCCATAGCTGAAGTGCAAATATGATGACAGGGTTTTAAAACATGGAGCTAGTTTTATTAAAGTATCATATCTCCCTCCCAAACTGCTTTTGGAGTTATATACGTTGGAGATGTCCACCTGTCCCGGTCACTGTGTATGACAGAAGGAGAAAAAAAAAAGCCTTTTGTAAGAGTGATCCTTCTGATCTAGGTTAGGTTGAAGAGGAGAGAGTCCTGGAGTCCCTTGGCTCTACCAAGCAGTAGGAGGAGCATAGGAGGACCTGAGGGTGATGAGCTTGGATGGATTTAGAGCCAAGACAGTGTTGCTCATATCTTGAAACCATCTTCAGAGGAGAATTTAGTTGGTAGAGGGAGGTGGTGGCAGCAATATTTTATTAGACCTATCGGTATCTGTAGTGGAAACCCCAGATAAGCTTCTCAGAGTTGTATCCTTTCACCAGGCCTGGCAAGAAACAGCAGGTAATTACAGGTCAGCTGCAACTGTTCATGCAATTCTCTGCAGAGGTCCAGCTTGAGGAGTAGATGCTGAGGGTTGTCAAGAGATGCCCATTTTCTAGGAGCACAGTTTCGTGCAATTGAAGGAGCTATGGTGGCTGTGTCTATGGGCAACTCAAGTCTTGCCTATAGTACCAGCTACCTCCAGTCCTCTCTGAAAACTGTCTTTCTCTTTTCCTTCCCATGTGTATAAACCATGAAGAGAAGCTCAGTGTTCCCTTTAATGCTGTAAACAGACAGCCTGCTAGTTTCATGACTGTGTTTGGCCTCTATACTTTTAACATTGTTCTCATAGATCTCTCTTCTCTTTATCTGAGGTTACTATCAAATCAGCGTAAACTTGTAATTGAGACACTTTGAAAAACTTTACAATAAAGCATTAATCATTTAAGCATTTGATTTTGCTGCAAAAACTGTATATTTCCCCTTTGTATTCTCTGCGCGAATAACTTGGGATACTTTGTTAAGGCAGAGTGGAAGTTTGGAAGGATAAAATGTCTCTATACCAAATCTAGAGATGTGACTGCAACTGAGATGGAGGCCTAATTAGCTTGAGCAAACCTCCATGCTCCTGTGGTTACTGTAAGTTTGAGTCAAGCTAGTGCACCAATGGCAGTGTTGCACAGTGCTATATAGTCAAACCAGACAGTATTCAGAAGATTGAGCATCTCACATGACATGTTTGGTCTGTACTATAGTGTTTCCTAATAAATAAACCTCTTACATTGAGGAATGATTTCCAGTGACAGCTCTATTGCTTGGGACATTTAAATCCTAGACCTGGAAACAATAAAAATCAGCAATAGGATATGGCCATCCAAAGAGTATCCTTCAGCTCCACTTGCATTAAAACCATGAAAGGAAAAATGGTGATGGATTTGGGGGTTGGACTAGATGATCTTTCGAGGTGCCTTCCAACCCTTAAGATTCTATGATTCTATGACTTACCATCCTGGGTAATTCTGAGGCCATTCCTAGCAGATGGCGCTGGGCCTGGTCTGCAAGACTCTACCCAGACACCATCCCTTCACACCCCACTAGCTCATTACTGCCACCAATTAGTATGTGAGCCATCTTTCTTAAGTAAGGTGAACAAAGTTGTTCAAATCTTCTGCTGAGCCATGAGGAAGTCGTTGTTCCATCAGAATTTAACAAGGGATGCTTTAGATTATCCTGTGCAGATCTGTGTTGGTCCTGCTTTTATCACATCCAAGAGTTCTTCAGCATTAAGAGGATTTTTTACTAAAACAGCAGGGTAATAAACAAGTTTTATTAAGTACTTCTAAAACTTCTGCAGACAAATCTGATTCTTTAGTGCACAGAACTTCCAGAATTATCTTGGTAGTTATTGCATCTTTGAAGCGCAGAACAGCCTGGATACCAAACATAAGAGGCAAGTACCAACTGGAAGGAGATGGAATTAGGGTTGTTTAGCTGTGTGGAGATGTGAAGAGAGGCTGGGTTCAGACAAGGACCTCCTTGTAGTTGGCTTGTGGTTTTCTTGTTTACACTGTTCTCCATTACCTCTTTCTGATCCAGCAAATCTGTTGTAGCTAAGCCACACATGTGTTCCTGCTCACAATTGGTAAAAACAGAAATGAGAGGATTCAGCACTAGCCAATGGCACCAATATCCCTTGACCAGCCCTAGAACTGCTATATTTGAGGAATATCCTACACATCTTGTGTTCCCTTAGCAATGCAATTTTTGTGTATCTAAGTCCTAGAAGTTGCAGTTTGCAGACCATGACAACTCCAGCAGGTTCTATAAAATCACAGATCTTCTTAAAACAGAGGAGGGCCTTTGAAGAAAGCAGAAACAAATAGGCTGAATACGAGCTGACTTCCTGATCTGTCTCCCTCCTGTTTATCAGGACCCACAACCTGTCTCATTCCCTTTATGCTCTTTATACATCAAATGGATGAATAGCTAATTAAGTCTGTCATTATGGCCTTTCTTAGCATTCAGACCAACTTTCCTGTTAGATGCAACTTGTGGGATCCTAACTTTGCAGGCCTAGGATGAGTTGTGTAATTTGTGTTCATATGAACAGAAGCTCGTGCATTTTTAAATGTTACAATCAAATAATCCCATCTGTACTTGGGAGTCTGCAGCAGGCTGACTTACAGTTGCCTTTTCACAGTAATTATGGAACTTCCTTGGTAGAAAGAATTTCAGCTGAGCTAAACTTCAGTGCTCTTGGCTTTCAGCTTCTTTGCAATGTGATATTTGTAAAGGCATGGAAGACTCTGCATTTTGCCATTTAACAATCTCTAGAAAGACTGACCACTTACTGACATCATCTCCTGCCTTCTTCCAAACATCCCCAGTCTCCTATACTTCAAAAATGCCTGTGAGCTTCCAAGGTGACAGCAAAGTATTTTTATTTCCAGCCTTTTGATGACTTTTGGGCATTTCATTTTTTTTCATTAATTACCGTGAAGACGCAGAGAAGACTGCTCTCATCTTCCAACTTGAGCTTTGCCCATCCTCCTGATGAAACACACTGCTGCCTGGTTTCTCCCTATGCAGCATGAGATCTCCCTATGTAGATGAGACACAAGGAAACCCTCATCAACATGAGCAATTAAAATAAAATTTCCCTGTTTACTTTTTGTGTATTTTGAAAGTATAGGTGAAGACTTTTTTTCCCCCCCAAACTGAATTTCCAGAGCTCTGGGTTTGAGATCTGAATGCAGGTTAATAAGTAATTTCTAAACGTCAGTTTCCTCCTCCTGTCACTGGTGAGGGTTGCTTAGTATTTCTGAAAAATCAGATCCACTGCTAAAACATGCTGCCAGACAGAATTTAAAATGTATTGTTAAAGTTCATTAGACTGAAGCCAAAAAAAAATCCCTGTCTGGTTTGGTGCAAAGCTCTTTTTCCCCTGAGTGCCTTTGGCTACGAATTCTGCATATTCTAATTTTAAAGTATCATTCATTTTCTATTTGGTGATAAATGCTTTCCTGTGTAAGAGTCTTTTGATTGCTCTGCTAATTAAAGTGGATAGTTTCCTTTTATGTTAGGTGACTGGGCTTCTGGGTAACTGCAGTTTGCAGGGAACAGCCAAGGTTATGTGGCAGTGCTTATTACCTTCATTCTCATCACCAATGGGTACATGCTCTGGAGCTCCAAATTCTCAGCAAGAAAACGAATAAAGAAAATGAGGAATTTGTCATTTTGGATGGTTTTTTGGTCCCCCTTTCCTAGGAATGATTTTCTATCTATTTGTTTCCCAGATACACTGCTCTGTGGAAAAGTTTTGATGACTTAAAGGGCACAGAGACAGATGTAGGAATGTAACTTCAGTGTTGTCTTCTTTTTCCACTCAGGCTGTTTTGGCCAGATAATGGCACATGAATGTGTGCTGGGAAACTCACTCTTTTTGTGAATGCTGTTTTAATTGCCAAATGACATTGTGACTTCACTTTTGCAAAAATTTGTTTTGAACTTCTCCAGTATGTGAAGGGGTCTTGATCATAAACATTAGAGAAACACAGGAGGATATCCTGAACATAACAGAAAGTGAGTAACTATGGCAAATCAGGGCAATCTATTCAAGAGGGAAGCTTCTGAGGGTGCAGATCTAGCTACCACCAGGAGGACTGTTGTTCTTCCAGACTGGACTTCTCCTGTGATGGATATCAGTGACAAACTAACAAATAAGAGCCTCAAAATGCCTCAAGTGAGTATCTCGTAACGGGCACCACCATAAGCAAAGAGAACTATTGTATAAGCAAAACTCTTTCCGGTGAATGGGACTAAAAAATTGCATTACAAAAGATGAAGGAGAAGATGTGGAAGTTTTGAAGTCTCTCTGAAAGGATGTTACTCACATTTCAGGATGCTTCTGTCTGTAGGTTAATGTTCCTGCAGGTCTGAAACTATCATTGTGTGTCTGTGTCAAGCTTGCACATAGCTTAGGAGTGCTGTTAAAATGTGACTTTAGGATCCTTACCTCTTTTCACGCCATCAAGGTTATCAGGATCTCTGTTGATGGTATTTTGGTGAGGAGGAAGTTTTCTTGTTGTTTCTGAGGTTTAGAAAAACTGGTCTTCAGAGCTCACATGTAGCAGGAAGGGGTTCAAGCTTTAAAAATCACCTTCAGAGCTATTGTCTAAAGGGATCTTATAATCAACAGGACCAAAACAGGACCAAAGTTTGGTGATGACAGTTCTTAGGGAAGCTCTGACAACTGTCTTACTTCAAGTGAATATCAAGAGATATCTGGAGACCTAGTCTGATTTCTTTTCTCTGAATGCTAAATAACCGTTTCAGACCTTCCATTTCCCCTGTCTTGAGTAACAGAAGCAATTGTGAGCCTTGCAGGTCACATCAGCAAGGGAAACCAACCATGGATGCAGCATCTGTGTGTAGGGTAACTAATTTTAGTCAAAACCTTGAAGCAGCAGGAGCCCTAAACTGAAAATCTTATAACTGCATCACTTTCAGACTCCATAGGAAGAGAGGAAACCCAAACTGAAACTCTTTAGGCTTGAATGCTTTAATCCTCACATGACTCTGCATAATCTGAACTGGGAGCTTTTAAATCATCTTCCCAAACAGAATACATCTTTGAGGTTAAGAAGAACTTGGAAGGCAATATGTGCTGATACCCTATAACTATGTCTGCTAGGTATCATATGAGGGGAAAAAATGGGAAAAAAACCCCAAATTTGCCCTGTTATTGGAGACATAGCTCTCTGTCTGCCCTGGTTAAGGTATTGAGGTGCAAGCTGAGATCAATCCTATCCCACATGCAGCCTTCCCCCTTGTACCTACAGCAGCAGACTCCATGGTACACTGCATTAGTTATAAAGTTCTTGGAGGTATAGCCCTTTTGTTTCTGCACCAGCAAACGAAGAGTGGGTCCTTCATATGTGTATCTTCTGGGAACCAATGCTTTCTAGGAATTACTTGGAAAGAATTAAGTAACTCATTTGATTATCATCCAGAAGCTTTGGGCTTGCTACAGGATCTTTCATGATTCTTTTTTTTTCCAGGGAGATGCTTCTTCAAGATGTTCTCAAGGATTTGCCTGTGGTAGGCAAAACAGGGCACCCTTGAATAAAATAACTCTGAACAAGCAAATAAACTAAATGTCTTTCATTACACCTGTCACCAGTTTATTTACTCCATGGCCTCTTTCTGCCATAAAAGTCTTGAGTGATTTCAGCATAGTAAAACATCTGCACTCATTTTCAGAAAATAACAACTGCCAATGTATGAACTCACTATTTTCTCAGAACGCCTGTTGTTCAGTGTCCGACCCTTATTGTTTCTCATCTCCTGTGAGTGGTTTACAATGAAATCCACTTTATTTACAGTGGAAAGCAAAATATGTCAGAGCAAGACAATTGACTGTAAGCCTTCAGTCAATAACAGCTTATTTTTGTGCATGCTAAAATGTAGTTATTTCTTGTGTTCATTGAAATCGGTGGCAAAATTCCCGTTTGGAGGTGTCTGTTTGGTCTTGTGCCAGATCCTGGGCTTCTGCTAAGCAAAGCTGGTATGTCTTACCATGCACCTTCTAAAATTGAATCCAGCATGCACAGACTATCTTCTCATAGGCTCCATAAGCCATTCTGCAATGAGAGCTCACAATTCAAGACCTCATATCAGGACAATACTTCAGCATCACTCAACTGGTTTGCTGATTAGGAACCTTTGTAGGAGACTGAGCTGTTGACAGGTGAATCATCTCTATCTCACAGTGTCTTTCTCAGTCTTTGCTCTTGGTTTGTGGCCAACATCAGCTCCCACTGAAGGCCTTTCTTATATAGTTCTCCAGTGAATGCTTTACATGGGGTCATCACATCTGAGATGATAAACACTGAGAAGCTGAAACATGCTATTAAGCTTCTTAAAACATTAGAAAGACAATCATTATGACAGAATAGATGTTAATCACACTTATATAAAAGCTTTTCATCTTCAAAGCATTTAACCAACATTAATTACATGTAATTGGCTTTTCCATGTACGTCATGCAAAATGCACCTTTCATGTCACTTGTCACTGCTATCTTATCCAGGATTGCTGAGAGAAAGCTGTGCCTCTTCAGTGCAGCTCGGCTTCTTGAAGCCACCTGAGGCCTCATTTTGCAAATCACAAAGGACAACGTTTAAAACAGCAGTTGCACAGAATATAGACACCTCAGCTGAACTGAGAGATCTGTGAAAAAAAAATGCCATCCCACTTGAGTGCCTGCAAAATTTTGTCTCCATTTCCCTGAAAAAAATCTGAGAATATTCTGAGGTTTCACTGTTCTCCATGCCTGGGGATATCCCTGTCTTCACTAAGCCCATCCAGATCCCATGCCCACACTCTAGTGTCTGCAAGCACTGCTGCTTGCCTGAAATGCCCAGAGTGCTCTAGCCAGAAGGCAAGGTGCTCTCTGGACTCCAGCAGCAGTGTATTTGAAAGGGCACAGTGAAAAGACAAGGGATTATATTTTCCACGGTAACCTCATCTTCAAGCACTTACCCAGGAAGTTGAAAACTTTGGTCTATTCCTTTCCTCTGTCTAAGGAGGTCTGAAACTCTCATCTCTCACCACCTTTTCATGATTTTTTTTTTTTGCATGACCTTTTAATTGATACAATTGCTACATTCAGCCACAAGCAACTTGAAAAAGTTAGATTTTTATTTCAATTTAGAGCATGTGTGAGACGAAAGAGATTTCTTGCCCAGTGAACTGACAGGATCCAGTTTAGGAATACTAGTTCCATGTGTCCTTGGAAGAGCTGGCTAGCATTCAGGTTCTCTAGTGCTCAGGACTGAAAGGAAAGGCTTTTGAAGTATTAGTCACAAAAACAAATAAATTCCAGCATAAAAGGCTAAATCAAGAAAATCTGTGATTATGATCACCATCCAGGTCAGAACCACAGGATCTTTCCTATCAGTCAGAGAGAGGTAGAGGTGAAGGTCCTGATTGATATCTTCTCTCTATTTGGCTATCTTTCAGAAGAAAATGTTGAAGGTGCTTGTTTTCATATTGAATGTACTACCATTTACAAGCTGATTATCTCATATGAGGAAAGGCTGCGGGAACTGAGGCTGTTTAGTCTAGAGAAGAGGAGACTGAGGAGAGATGTTATTAATATTTACAAATACCTAAAGGGTGGGTGTCAGGAGGCTGAGGCATCACTTTTTTTCTATTTTATCTAGCAACAGGACAAGGGGTAATGAGATGAAGCTGGAAACACAACAAGTTCCATTTAAACATAAGAAAATCTATGTCAGTGTGAGGGTAAGGGAGCCCTTGCACAGGCCGCCCAGGGGGATTGTGGAGTCTCCTTCCTTGGACATCTTCAAGACCCACCTGGACATGTTCCTGTGTGACCTGATCTAGGTGAACCTGCTTCTGCAGAGAGGTTGGACTAGGTGATCTCTAAAGGTCCCTTCCAACCTCTAACATTCTATGATTCTATGATCCTCATTCATATATGTAGCTAACAGAGCTAAAAAATGTGCTGTCAGTTCAGTGACTCATAAACAGATGAAAGCTCCACCTGGCTTTCCTGCACTGTGTTGAAGTAAATAACGGTCCTTTCCCAAAAGCCTGGGATTTTCTCTAACTTTTATTCTTAAATCTTAACTTTCATTCTTAACCCTAGATGGCTACAGAGAGTTTCCTATGGAGCCATCTGGGTCTGTGATAGTGTGCCACAAACTTCTTAAACTGTCTTGCATGTTGAAAAATTCTCCATCCTTCATTAGCATGGATTGGAGAGGGTGACCTGCAAGGTACAGTCAGAAGGAGCAGAAAAACAGCCTTGTTGTGCAAAAGAGAACTCAAGGAGCCCAGAGACCTAACCTCAGATCATAGGGAAGCAGATTTTTAGAAAAGCATTTATGTGGCAAGTTCCAGTACAAGCCATAATTGTGCTCATAAATCAAAAAGAGCCTTTAAACATCCCACACGGTGTCACCTGCCCTCGGCAGCTAGAGTGGCTGTTTATTTTGCAGACATCTTCACAATTTCATTCTCAAGATTATAATTCAGTTAGTGGTAGCACAGTTCTGTCAGACTACTCCCACCCTTGAAGTTAAGTAAGTGGTTAAGTGCTTCATTGGTTCAGAGCTAGAAGACTCTCCACCTTGCAGGACTGAGCCCTGTAATCTATTCAGATTTCCTTTTCAACTTCTGCAAGTAACCCCAAACAGACCCTAAGTGCAAAGTTATGGGAGATGACTGTGGCAATTTCTGAATGACAAGAGTGTTTAAAAGAAATGTCAAGAGTCTGTGGGCTGCAAGCTTTTATGTTTCAAGGAGAAACAAGAAGAAAAGAGGGAAAATAAATCAACGCAACAGCTTAACATGCTTCATCTCTGAGAGTTAACCTTTTGAAAGCCATGTCCCCGACACAGCACGGGCCACACTCCTTTGATCGGGTCCATTATTTCCTGCCAAGCAATGGAAGCAGCGGGGTGGACTCCTCCATGCACTTACAGGGGCCGTGTATGCTCTGCTTTGCTTGACATGTGCTATGCATTTATGGGTTAACATCAAACACGAGCTGATTTATAATTTTTAATCAAAAGAGGATTATAACCTAATAAATCCTCAAAATGTATTCTGTCTGGGGGTTATGTGATGTAGTCATACAATATTCTGGTAGCCTTGCTCTTCTGAGTTGGGAAGATGAGGAGAAAGTTTTTTACTTGTCAGTAAACTGTTCCTTGGAAATGCTTAAACACATCAAGACTCTCTAAACATCATGATGCAAATGGCCATCCCCTTGGAAGTAGCCTTTCCTGCTTTCACAGGTTTTGAAGGACCTAGACAGAAACTCTGGGAAGCTTGCCCTATCTCTGTGCCCTCTCACTTTCAAAGGCCAAACATTGCTGGTTCAGGGCTAATTGTCAGTAGTTAGCTAGTTGAAGCTAAGCATTAAACATATCAAACACTTCATCATTGATAGAGCCCTAAGGAGCCCTCAACAACAAACTGCTAGAGGCTAAGGGCTGGTTTGTAAGGACCTGTAGTTTTCTGAAGTTAAAAAAATCATGACTGCACAACGGAAGACCTATTGCTCTCTATTGGATTTTCTGGATTTTGGTTCTCCCACCCAGATAGACAGGTACTATCACGGGGAATCTGAAACCAAGCCAGACCTGTCAATTATCAAAGGGGATTTCTGAGCCTTCTGTTCCCAAAGAATGATCATCTTCCCTCCAATCCATACTGTGCCTCCCAGCAAAAGGCTGTCCTGGAAGAACCTTCACTTCCCAGGAGACCTAATTAACATTACAAGACTAATAGAGGCTAAACTAAAGAATTTTTAAAAAGTTCTTTGACCACAGTGCCATTTTTAAAGCTTCTCCCTGCTCTTTGTTTGCACACAATAGCTAAAACACCACAGTGGGGATGTGGTACGGGTCAAGAGGTCCGAGGTGTTTTCAAGACAATTTTAACCCTCTTGCTGTTGTTTCATGCTTCTCTGCTATGTTTGCACCCATCTTGGCTTTTTCTAGCCTCCTCCTCTTGTTGTTTTCAAGACAAGGCTATTCTCTTTGTAGATATGCATGTGCACAGTACCATGAGGCTCAGTGGGTGGTCTGTGAGCAAGACCTCAACAGAAACTCCTGGTTTTGCTGCATCCTTACTGGAGAACAATACCAAAGGGAGCCTGAGCGAAGCCATAGCAATCTCAAAAGGAATTTGAAGCTAATCCTTTATCCACTGATTTACTAATTAAGGTAATCAATCCAATCAGACAGAGAAATTGTTCAGGATCAGGCAAGTCTATGTCAGAACAATTGCTCTCACTCAGGTGTCAAGAGTGAAGAGATGACATTTCTCAGAGGTGATCCATTTACAGCTGTTTGGTTTGGGTAATTTTTTCAGTGTAGCTATTTTATCGAGATGTATACATGCAGGAAAAGACAACTTTGGACTTTTTTTCTACTAGGCTACAGTTAAAACCTCTGGTTTCTGCAGGGCTCAGATAAAACAAGCTTGAGCTGACAGATCTCAGTTGCAATCTTTTGTAATAATCACTAGCAGAGCTTTGCAATAGGTCTTGGAGATGGAAATTAATATGCTTTTTGTCTTAACCCATTGCTTTTCAAAGCATCCTAAAGCACTACTCCTTCCACTAGTGTTTGTGGAAAGGGAACATGCAGGAATGTCTTCGCTCCCTCCCTGGCTCAGACGAAATGGTTGCCTTTAATTTTTATTGTTCTAACATTAACTGTATTACTATTAGAAAATCATTTTCCCAGTATTTCCAGACTCCTCTTTTGGGAAATAATAGCTGTCTCGTTGAAATTCAGGATGAGAAGGGATGTCTGTATCCCCACCTAAGGCCCAGACACCCTCAGTTCGAAAACATCTTCTGCTCTTCATTTCTCAACTTGTCAGAGCATTAAGGCTCTAGTATAATAGCAGTAACTGCAGCCAGCACGTTGTTCCTAACAGACCAGTGAGCCAATCAGGCTGTTCACAGAAGACATTAAATCCCAAAGCATTTCCTGGAAGAGAGGGATGGCTGTGTGAACAAACAAAAGCTCAGTCAGCTTCTCAAAAGAGAAAGTTTACTGAAACCAGAGTGAAATTTATACAAAATCCTGCCAAAAAAAATCCCTAAAAAAACGATCAAATCCTAAACCCCACTTGGACCTGACAGAAGGCACTCAAATTTCCTCCAATTAAAAAATTGCTGTAATTAAAAAGTAGAAAAACCCCCACAATTAAAACATGACAGTTGCAAGCAAAGTCTAGCTACTCGACAAAGAAATGAGAAGCAGGACAATGTGCTTGATTTAGATAAAGGGCTACAAAACAATCTCGCTCACCACAGTCATTCCCGTTTAGCAGCAGCTTTCTGGAATGAAAAAATTGGAGATCGAAGGACAGGTAATTCAGAGATCCAAGTCAGATTTTAATTCTCCTTAGCTCTTAGCACAACACAAATCTAACTCTGGTCCAAAAGAATGCTGGATGAACTACTGGATGCACTCAACAGGCAGCTTCCTAACTTCCTTCTTTCCCATCCAGCCGGTCTTTGCTGTATCTGCAGCATCAGATAGTGACTTTAATAGGTAACTTGATACATTTATCTATTAGAACCATAATCTTTGCCAAACTGGAGGCTTTCAAGCCTAAAATGATGAGCTGACGCAGGTTGGATTAAAGACACTATTGACCGTCTGGTTGGAGCTGAATAGGTATTTTCTCGAAGAATGAGATAGCAATAGTCACACAGCACACACCTATGGCTTGTATCACTCAGCTTCTTGATTCAGTCTCTTACAGGCACTGCTGAGCTGGAGATGGAAAGGTAGTTCTAGGGTGCAAAACAATTGCTGTAATCCTGCTCAGTGAGGTACAGCAAGCTGGGAATTTCTTATGGAGGTGGGTTCTGCACCCACTGATGCCCCTGGCAAAAATACCAGCAATATTTAATGTTACAGTTTTGGTTTCACAAAGTCTGCATCTGTATTGCAGATCTTAAGGAGTCTGCCTGGGTTTATAATGGCAAAACACCCATCAAGGACAATTGCACATAAGTCTTAATCTTTACAGTTCCAATGTTATGAAATGTGTTCAACTCTTATTGCCTTAAACCATCTGAGGATACAGAATGGTCCTCAGTTTTTTAAAGCCCCGATTTTTCAGTGATGTTTTAGAGTGCCCTGAGACCTTTTGGAAAAAATGAGATTTTAGTCTTGCTAATAAAGAAGCGGTAAAAATTAGAAAGTCTCTTGCTCAGTGTAGATTTTATAACTCCACAGATACCATGGTATTAACATTCTGTTTGTCCACCTGTTAGAAAAAAACAGATCAGAAGAGTCATAACTCTAAAACAGTGGGTGACAATTTAATGAAAAATTGAGCTCTGCATTTAATTTCCTTTTAAGTTCAGTTGAGCATTCTGCAAGATCAAAGGGGCTTTGTGGTTTGCAAATGATCTATGATATCAGAGAAACAGATTCAAATCCAGGCACAGTTTGGTATTTAAGTAAGTATCCACTTTTAATACCAATGTTTAAAGTAGGCTAATGGAACTAAAGCACAGGGATAATTTCCTATGATACAGGTCTATAATTCAGTTTAATATATCAGTCAAACACTAAAAGCATATTGTGAATTGGTTTCAATGGTTTGGCCTCATTTGGAAAGTATCCTGAGACACCATAAAACATTTTTAACAAAACAAGAAGACCTATCCTAGTTTGTAAGCTCTTGGGGCTGAGACTGTGATTATGCAGTTGCAGGATGCCTGGATAAACGGGGCTCTTGGGTTCAACATATGCAAAGTAGTTAAGCAAAAGCAACACTACCTGCCAATACAGACTTGGTTTTCCCAGGTTATAACGTGCCTCTGTTTTAACAGTTGCAGGTTCCATATTTCCCCTTTCAGAGAGATTATGCATCAACTTTAACTAGGTTTTTCCCCTCCATGACTGAGAGAAGAGGCTGCTACAAAGAAGCATGGTTCCTTGCATGCTCTCTGCTGCAGACTCACTGGTCCTATCACTTTCACGCTTCTTTCTACTTACTACCCTAAATTTATATCCAATTCATTCTTTCTTGTTCTTGTGCCTGTGTTATCCTTCAGGCTAATAGGTCTATTCCCACACCTTTATGTGTACCTACCTGATGCATTTATAAGCAGTTATTATATACATTTTTCTTTTCCAGGCTGAAGGAGTTGAATTTGTAATCTCCTCTTGCAGAGCAATTTGTTCATCTCCCTGATTAGTGGTCCTTCCTGTTTCAATCCTAATGCATCAGTTTTGAACGCCAGGAACAAGAATTGTACATGCTGTTCCAAAAGAGGCCTGTACCATGGCATTAATACAGATGTATCTTTGCTAGAAGTTTGTCTCTGGATGCATCTCAGGTATGCATTAGTCTGACATGATGTGACACGATGTTGGTAGCACAGACATCTCATGATTAACCAACACATCTGGGTCTCTCTCCCAAGAGACACATTATGGGACAAGTCACACATTATGGGACAAAAAAATACAGTTTATTAACACCTTTTGGTAGTAGATATGAAACTTATGAGGAAAAGCAGTATCATAGATGCCCTTTTACACATGAGGAAACCGTGGCATGGAGAAGAGCACTCAAAGAACGAATGGTGAAGCCGTGAGCATAACCCAGGGCTCCTCTTCTTCATTCAAAGCTCCAGTGCCAAACTGCCTTGCTTTCAGTAAACCATGGGGGAAAACTACTTTGCATGAAAGCTGACCTTCTAGGTGGACAGTTCCTCTCACACATTCTGTATCTTGGGAACAGGCAGCTGGACACAGCAAAACCAACCAGACTCCAGCCCTTCTTATTTAGCTCCATTCCACTGCAAACACCACTTATCTTTTAAATCTCTCTCCATATAAGATTTTTTTTTCCCAGGTCTCAAATTGTTCTTGTCATCCTTATCTGAGCATCCTTTAATTCCCTTGGCAGTGACATATAGCATTCCAGATGAGAGAGAAGCCTTGGTTTTATATCATCTGAAATTTACTCCATCCTATTTCTTACACATCCTAACCTTTTGTTTGCCTGTTTGACAGAGCTGTACCTTGACCTCAAAACTTAAATGACAAGAGTGCAATAACGATTCAGAGTGCTGTTAATAAGGTGTTTCATTGTTTTTCAAGCTTTCTGCAAGTGCATTCTCCTTTTGAGATCACCTTTCTTTGTTGAATACTCCAAACAAAGCTCTGATAACTACCTTTCATTGCTGACAGCAGCTCAGGTCCTCCAGGGTGGGAGAGCCATCTGTAATTAGTGGCTGCAGAGATAAACTGGTATTGAGCCAATGTAAAACAGTATAACTCAGTAATATTTCTTTGTTACTGATTAATATTTTTAATTACTATTTTGTAATTCATAGAATATTTTTATAAACCTTTTGATATCCCTTTAAATTATCCTGAGATCACATGCCATCTATCCTTGCAGCAGGGTCATGATAGCACAGCATCTACATCTGATCAGTGTGCTCAAATTCTTTTCCACTCTTCTTATACTGAGTGTTTTACATTCACCACAATGGTTTAACTGAAGAATAACAGGGCAAAGACTCTCACCTTGATCTGGGTTTATACGGTGCCTAACAAAGACAGACCTTGATCCACAGCTAAGCCCACAAAGTAATACTACTGCTAATACTAACTTGTCATGTAGCTTCGTGCTGTCCACTTACCTAATTCAGTTATGACCTTCAGAAATTCTTTATCACTTATTCTGGACACAAGAGTGATGCTAGCTATAAATTTTATCACCTTGCTTGTCCGTTCTTTTCCTGTATCACTCTTTCTTCTTTTTTAGTTTGTGTCTTCTTGGCTGTTGGTCTCGGATTTCAGGTTGGTTTGGACATGAATGTTCCCTCGTTGGATATATGGTCTAATGAGTTATTAACTCTTCCAAAAATAAATACAAATTAATAGTATCTTATTACATGAACCATCCCATTGAAGTTAAGAGAGCTCCTGGTGGTAAAATGCAGAAGATAAATAACAGTAACAGAATCTGTCCCTAAGAGTTTGTCTTAATTAGAAGTATAACTTCACATATTAATAATTTACAGCTGCAGAGGTTATGACTGTGTAATGTTTAATAACAGTAATGCAAAAAGGTGATATTTAGTTTCTAGCACAAATGTTCAGACAATGAATTTAGAAATACCTATAGCTGTGTGGTTTGGTCTGTAATTAAGATTTGATTAATCCCTAAAGCTCAGTTTAACTTAGATTAGACCCATATTGATTTGAATTTCTTTACAATTACACCCCTAGTACAGCAAATTTATCTGCTCATCATGATGCTGTTTATAGTCCTAGAAATGGATTTAAGGGGTCCGTCTGATCTTTGACTAGAGTGTCACTACATATCCTATAGAAGAAGTGTCCACATCAGGGAAAGGCATCCAACTCATTTGGTTATGCGTGCCATAACGACAAATGGCTGATGTGACATGAACAGCAAACTTCATTCCTTCCAGAACTGGTTTTTTTCCTCTTGAGCTTCATAATATGAAACATGTCCATCAAAGACACTTGAATGAGAATCTTTTCCTCTTAATCACAAACACACAGCTGTGGGTCTTGTCATGAGTTTACCTTCTCACAGAGAAGGCAAAAAGCCACCATAGTACAAGGCTTTCATTGCCAATGAGATGTGGTTGCAAGAACTGGAGCACATGAGAGCACGGATGTATGAAGGTAGATTCAACTCTGTGACTTCACAAGGCAGGAATAGCCAAAAAGTTTTTATGCACACTCTGTTGAAAGTCTCGGTGATGGATGATACAATTCCCATGAGGATCCACATCCTCTCAGTCATTACAAGAAATGTTGAACCTGGTTTGAGGCAGTCTGACTTTTCTGACTTCCTTAGAACTGTAGCAGATCATTGTAAAGGCTCTCCCCCAATGACCATACTACTCAATCATTCAGAATAAACCAACTAGAAGGCAGACATAGGCTATAATAAAAAGAAATAGGGAATGATACAGTGTTTCTCCTAGGCTTGACCATAATCATCCCATTATAAGATCAGGATAGAAAGGAACTTTCTTCTAACCCTGACTGAGGCTTGGAGAACAGCACTGTCCACAGAGCCTCCAACTGCCTCTAATCTACATCTTAGTGGCAGAGTTTTGGCCCAATCTTTTCTCCCATGCCTAACCTTGCTGCTTCAGACTTCAAGGAGCCCTCCATACATTGTTACTGTAGTCTATCCTCTTCCTAAAGTTGGAAATCTTCTGCCTGAACACAAGTTGTACTGTTTCCTGACCCATATAATTCCATACTATAAATATTACCTTCACTCAGTCTGGTTTAACAACCAAATCCAGAGACACACTGAGCTGGAAGGCTACCTGGGCACTCCAAAAATCCTCTCACTGTTACTTGGCCTGAATGTAACAGGCAGCTCTTCTTATCCAGCTTCTGAAAGAAACCATCTGTTAAACAGCTCCCCAGATCCATATCATCTCCACGGGTGCTCTGGAATTACGACTGCAATGAACCATAGCAGCCAGGCTTAAAATGCATTATTGGGAGGATTCGTGGTGACTCCATAACATCTAGAGAAATTCTGCTCTCTAGAATTATTTGGCTGAATATTTATTTTTGGGGATCTGCTCTCTACCTATTGGCAACGTATTACACTGAAGTGGCACCTCTAAATAGCTAATTAACCTCCATGGGCCAGTCAGCATCGTGCCCACAAGAGGATACCTGGAAGGTGAACACCATTTGTTTCACGTGTAAGACTGACTGGTAATGAACGACAATTTGTTACAGTCATTGCTGTTGGAGTGGTCAAGTGTCAGACTCATACCTCTGCCACGGTGTCTTTTTTTTCCCTCAGTAACGGCAACAGAGCTACTGGGAAGGGATAGCCCAAAGGCAAAATCCTGGGATTCAGTCTCCAAAATGTAAGGATGGGGGGGTTTCAAAGGCTGAAACTGTCCTGGCTTTGAAGATGTGGCAATACTCATCTGTTGCCGCAAACACAAGTATGAAACACAGACTAAGAGAGCCATGATTCTCACTGTTTAAGAGTGGTCTGCTCTCCAGACAGGAGCATCTCTGCAGATGGAGGTGATGGCTTTCTTGCAGGTCACCAGCTCCTAGAAATAGGAAATGTTGTGTAAACATGACCCAGCAAGCTGCATTGTGTGGTTTCCTGAGCTCTTCTGTTCTGTTACTGTTTATAAGGAAGGGGATCAAGAAGACTATAGGAGTTTCTTTAATCTTGCTGGGGATTCGCTCAGTGGTTCTGCCTCAGAGACAACAGGAGAGAGGGTTCTGGAGAAATCATGTAGATGTACTCTCTGGGTTACAAAAAGATAATCCTCATTACTACAAACGAAATCAAAGAGTATGCATAGCGGAGGAATGCCACTTAAATCGTTTATAGTGCTGTTGCCACCAGATATCACTGACCATCATGCCAGATAAAGACCAGGAAAATCTGCTGTGTTATAGGAATGAGCAGAAATCATGTTCTTTCCTTCCACTGGGTGTTTTAATCACCTGGTGGGTCAGGACTCGTGCCTGCAGGCTTTCCCTGTATGGTGGATGTTGCAAGATTACTCTGAGAAGTTGCTGGAATCACCTCTTTTACCACTGTTCAGACAATCAGGCAAAATCCTTCCCTGCATGGCTCTCTCAGCAGCAGTGGGACAGTATGTGCTGGGGTCAGTATTAGCATCAATTGCCGCTGTATCAAGCACCAAGGCAGAGTCACTCAGCTGTTGTCCTTCAGAACACCTCTACTGAGGTTCAACACATCCCTCAGAAGTACCAATGATGTGGCAGTGGGGGGCATTTGGGACTCACAAAGTGCCACCTTTGCCTTGCTGCAAGGTCTGTGCTTACAGTGTCAGCCTACACACAGCAAATCAGGTGAGACAACCTGAGCTTCAGCTTGGATCTGCTAACACACACAGAAGATGGATGAGGTCCTCAGGGCTTATCTCTGTCAGTTCACATGTATTAATACTTTAGCTGCTTTGCATTCACTAGGATTTTACCTCAGGTTAATTACACGTTCCATGTAGGAACATGCATTTTTTCCCCCCTGGTGGAGAGAAGCTGGAACCAGAGGAGCTCCCACCTTTAGTGCGGTGCGCCAGAGCACTGGCAGCTTTGTTTTTAAAACATGTGATTGGTCAAAATATCAAAACCATATGCACAAGGCCATTGCCACAGGCGAGGATTCATGCACTCTCCCATCAGGCACTGAGGTACACTGCTGGAAAAGGGGCATTGCTCGGGCTGTACTTCTCCCTGACATCTGCTGTGCATCAGATTTTCAAGTCCACCACCTTTCATAAACACTAAATGCCCTGAAAAAGTTTTAGAGGAGAGAGCTGCAAGGCAACCAACCTTTCCCTCAAAGGGAGGCGTATGATAACTTCAGCCTTTGTTCCTGTGACCTGCCCTTGCAGGACTGAAAAGAGCTTTGAGCACACACCCAAGAGAGCAGGAAATCTCTCCTACGGATCACTTGTAAAATAGCCTAGTTTGAAAAACACACTGCAGAAAGAATGAAGCCTGACTGCAAAGGAGAGTGGTTTTTTTTTTTCCTCCCGTGAATAGGATTTCAAACTAGCAGCCAAAGTGAATCATTATACATCCTTGCCATATGCCACTTTCAATCAATAAGGCCTTATGCTCTGCTAACAATCATCCTAAACTATACCTATTAACAAGAATGCACATTTTCATAGTAATATTCCATGCACGTCACCGCACACAGACTGCAAACAGTCGAGACTGATCACAGCCGATGGGAGACGGAGTTTCTGAAACAACGGGCTGAGTGTGTGGACGTACACCACACTGTAGAGGCTGCCGCTCTTTCACGTGTAGGCTGCTTTTGCTTTTAATGGCATACGCTCCTACAGACTGATGTAGGTTGGGGTTTTTTTCCCTCTCTTTGAAGTGTATGCTTTCTTGATGATCCAACCAGTGTCTCTCCTGATGACCCAGGACATTCTGAGAAGTGGTTGATGTACTGACGATATGGTGCAGCAGTAACCACAGGGAGACATAGCTTCAGCAGAATCCCTTCAGTTTGGAGGCAGAGAGATGACAGCAGTCATCATGAACAGTCATCAACATCATCAGTAAGATTAGTTCATTTCCAAACTAGTCTCCCTGTGAAGATGTGGAAATCTGCTCTAAAAGGGACACAGAGTTCGAGGGACCTGCTTCACTAGCAGAGGGTGGAGACTTTTATTTCTTACTAATGACGGGGCACTTCTGTTTACCACCCGCTATTTCTTTTGCCTGCTTACATTGCAAACTCCTCCTGATGGGTGTCACTTCTCCAAAAATACTGTGCTTGCTGCAGAAGTTATTGACTGAAGTGCCACGGTCTGAGCTGCTCTGAGCAGCCAAGTCTTACAGTATGGGCACGAAGTACTCGGTAAATTCACCCAACTAAAGCAGAAATCTGCACTTGAGCTAGTCACCCATGGCTCCCCTACTAGTCAATGAGAGACAGTCAATACAGTCAATAGAGTCTACGGTGATTCATCTCTTCCTAAAGTAGATGGTTAAAATGGAGCAGATGAATTGCATAATAAGAACACTTAATTCTTCTCGCTGCCTCGAAAGCCCTGTGTGACAGCTTGTACTTAGAAGGCTACTCTGTAAATATCTGAAATTAGGTGAGTCTAATACCAATAATGTCCTCATGATCTTCCCCTGCCCTGATGCTCCCTGTGCATCTCAGGCATTTGTTGGTATAGCTCACTCTGTACCCTGTACTCCAGAGAGTTACGGTTGGGTTGAGGGATGACAGAGGGGCAATCTCACACTTAGCTAAAATGTACCACGTCTGTCCAATAGCCCACAGTCCAAGGTCCTCCCATGTGTCCCCAGATCCCAACCCCACCAGAATCATGACACAAAATGCAGTCTGTGAGCCATGCATTGAGATTGCATCAGCTCTGAGTGTCTGGTTGTGCAGGAGCTCGGTGTAGACTATACAATGTTCTTATGCCTACAGATCCTGGATTAGTAGAGCATGTATAATATGCCACGGTCCCAATGCAACAGGCTTCAGATGCTACCACATGAAAAACCCTTCTATCTTTCCTGCAGAGGGTGACTGTAATCTTTGCTTATTTCTACGGTTTATAACTACAGGCTGTTCCTGCAACCCTGGTGTAGATATCTTACACATGGTCTACGTGACATCCCTTCATGAGTAATCCTTGTGTGTTTTATAAGGTTTGAAATAAAAACTCTTTGCTAATCAAAAGGCTGTTCAGATGCTTCTGTGCTGCAAAGGAACTTCCCCAGTCAATCAAACTCCTTTCACACAACCCCTGTCTATGCTTTGCAACCTTGAGTCCTGCTGGTTATGGTGGGAAAGAAGAATGTGCTTACCTTTGAGCAAAAAGCTATGCAACTCTGGGTGTCAGTGATACCACTAAAATACAGTTGAGGTGCTGCAGTGCCCTTTTGCTGGCTTTCTGTGCAAGTATACATCTGTAATAACATCATTTGTTGCAAAGATTTTACTTAGTTTCTTCCTCTCTGGTATGGCATGAACTCATCGAATCTTGAAGTCCTTACTCCTCAGACAATTCCTCCTGCCTTTGACGAAGCTTTGTCATCCTGGAAGGGATCTGCAAAATTTAGGCTACTAATTTTTCAGATTTGGATATCTTAATGATGTACAAGTTACTGGATTCAGTACAACTGGCCAAATTGCTGTAGTCTATATATGAAGTAAATATAAGTGATCAAAGGATAACTTCTGGTTTGAAAAGGCTTTAATGCTACTAGTATCAGATGAGTAATTAAATTGCATGTATTTGTTTAAACAGCATAGCTGTTGACCTTATGGCATCTTCTCCCTTCTTTTTAACATCCTTAGACATTTCAACTCAGGGACATCTTTAGGAATGAGGGCAATAAGTCTGGACAGAAGATAAGTTTTCCCACCACAAGAATGCTCAAGATCCTGAAATAAACACACTCTTATTCCAAAGAGGGATGAAAGCTCAGAATCACAGCCTCAGAAAACAGTCACAGCAATGACAAAACCGCACATGATTCCATCTAGTTTCACATCTGGAAAATATAGTCAGACACCTCCTAGCATTTTTGGCCGGTTTCTGGCCAATACAAGATACACCTGCTCCCAAAGCAGCCTTGCATCCCTAGGGATCCTGAGAAGGCATGCAATGGGGGTGCAGGTGCTGTCTTATGACAGGTACTTGGGAGTAAAGTCAAAAGACAACCTTAGCTGAATCTGAGTCCTTCGCTACAATAAAGATATTGAGCGGATGGAGTGTATCCAGAGATAAGCACTGAAGTTGGGGAAGCACAAATCTCATGAGGAGTGGCTGAGGGAACTAGGGATGTTCAGCACCCAGAAGAGGAAGCTGAGACCTTCCCACTTTCTGCAACAACCTGAAAACTGATTGCCGGGAGGTGGGAGTCAGTCTCTTCTCCCAAGTAAAAAATGACAGGACAAGGGGAAACGGCCTCAAGTTTCATCACGGGAGGTTTAGATTAGTGATTAGGAGAGTGATTTTCCTTGAGAGGGTAAAAACACAGGCATAGGCTGCTCAGGGAAGTATTGGAGTCCCCATCACTGGAGATATTTAAAAGCCATGTAGCTGAGATGCTGGTGGACATGGGTTAGTGGTGGCAAGCTTGGCACCACTTATCTTACAGGTCTTTTCCAGTCAAAACTAATCTGATTCTATATTTCACACAGAAAGATTCCTTTTAAATTCCTTTAAAGGGCTGTAGCTGGTTGAAAGGCAGATTCATGTCTGCCCATGGTGGTTCACCCCTGTGGTATCCCCAGCCATGATGTTTGGGACATGGGGCTGCTTTGTTACATTTCACTCTGTGACTCTTTAGGAAGGATGGCAACTATTGAGAGAATTATTTCATTACCCGCAGTACAACCAGAAATGCAGTGAAATATCATACTCTTGGCCTTTTTCTTCAGACACAGCTAGTAAGGCTGGCTGTGCATGGACATGTTGAGCTGAATTCAGAGCAAACTCAACTCGCTATGCTGCAGCTAATTAGACGGTGCTTCCAGTGGGTAAGATACTGGGGAATAGCTTCAGCCATAGCAAACCACAATCTTCGGCCAGATTCAAACCTACACCCCCAGCAACTGCCGAAGTGTTTTCTACTGCATTTATTAGTTTGTGTGTCTTCAGTCTTTTCATCTTTCATTTCCTTTTATATAGTTTTATTTTTTCCCAGTCAATAAGAATGATTTTATTCTTCTTAATTAGATTTTATTTTAGGCTTCCCTTAGTAATTAATGCACTTTTCTTCAGCAATATAACCTATTACACCAGCTGAAATATTAAATCATGACTTCTGCCAGATCTAAGGGACCAAGAAACATAGGTTTTTCAATAGCCACTTTGTCTTCATCTTTTGAATTAAGTTTGCAGCCTGCTTTACATTTTTGTGTAAGTAATAAGATTTGTTGGTCTGAATGAAGAATGATATAACAATAAATTGCACTGTACTTTTAATTACATATTCTTAACTTTTGCGGTGACACTCCAGGCTCTCATATAACGTTGTTTAATGTTTACACCTCTTTAGTGATTTGATAATTTAAATACAAAAAAAAAAAGGTCACTGAATTTGCAGATTTCTGCATTCATTGTTGGGGTGCTGTGCTCCTTAAGGAATTTGGGAAATTCTGTCTTTTTCCCCATCTCTTTCATGCACATGCAGGCAAATGTATGTTCCACATTTGCTTCCTAGGCACCAAATCCCACTACTCATTGACTCATAGAACGGTAGGGGTTGGAAGGGATCTTTAGAGGTCATCTAGTCCAAACTCCCTGCCAAAGCAGGTCCACCTACTGTGAGACTGTTATCCTGCCTATGATCGACATTTTGAACCACCAAGGAGGTTTGGTGTGAGATGGGCTGCCGCTCCGGGGAGTCCTTTTTTGGGACACCTTAGTTGAAGAGTGGGTAAGTCAAAAGCCACCGCTGGACACACTAGACTTGTCAGGCTCTTTCTTCACCTGTAAAGTCAAAACATCTTCACAGCACTGAGAATGGTTTGAGTTCATGCATTCCCTGCAGAGGACATAGTGGAAGTAGATCTTGCAAAAGTCCACAGAAACCGTAGAATGAGCCCAGTTAGATCTCCTTTGGTTTAGGGTGAGGATGACGTCCTTACTGCTCTCCAGATGCCATTCAGAAATAGCTATGAGGATGCAACCAGACAACAGCAAACCTTCAAGCCTTCCTTCCTCCATCATAACCAGTGTCTCTAACCTACCTCTTCTACTCACCTGATCTCTCCCAGGAAGCAGCCATGGACATTGCTCCATCCTAACCCAGGCAGTGTTTGCCAGTCAGCTAAAGCCCATCTTTGTGGACTGGTTTTGAGGTGTTTGTCTTTTAGTTTCAGAGCTCCAGTTAAGCAAAATTAAATGTTTCCTTCAAAAATCCATCATCATAAAACTGTTTCCCCCTCTCTTCATTAATGATTTACTTTCAGTGGAAAAAATGCACCAACTGAGGACAGAATCGTTATTAAAATCTCAGTTAACAACACAATATTACTTTGGTCCTTTCATTTCCTCCACTATTATAAAATTCAAGATTCATTTCATCTATTAATATTAGCAATATACTTTTTTTTTTTTTTTTAATTTTGGCCAGGCACAAATTAAAGGGGGAATGAAATTATGGAAGTGGCACTAGAATTTTTTCTGTTTTTTCCTAAAATCTGTTTTTTCCCTTCCATCAGTTCTTTCTCTGCATGTAACATTGGCTTCTTTTGCATTGCTATTCCCAGAAACTTCATTTCATTACTCCTATGAAACTCAATGTGAAGAAGCTAACAGACTTCCTTGGAAGGTGATTAAAATTAAGGCTCAATGAAGAGCCTAAGGCTGTCACGTGGGTTTGGGAGGAAGGGAGCTGGGTTCTGGTCCTAGACCTGACATAAAATTGCTCTGTGACCCTGCACAAGTCATTTTATTTTTCTGTACAGCAGTTTCCACGAGTTTAAAATAGAAACAAGAGTGTTTGCTGCTCATTGTTCGTCTCCTAGCAAATAAAATGTGATGGATGAGGGCTAACTGAGCAAGAAGGCACAGATTCTTCTCTCAAGAAATCTGTCCCCTACAGTGAGGACAGAAGCAGAACAGAGATGCATGCTATTTTTCCAAGAGCTCACAAATTGCTCCTGTTCCCTTCATAACAGATCATTGTCGGTGGGTTCTAGTGAGATTTTGTTTGTGCTTCTCTAACACTAAACAAAACTGAGATTTCTTTGCAATATTTCACACAGGAAAATCTCTGCTCATGTGCAGCATTTCTTGACACAGAGAGGCTGAATTTTAATGCTCTATGATAACCAACTTGTACACTTATGGCACCTCTTAGCTTCTTCCTGTAACCCTACAGCCCAAGGAGCTGCACATAAGCTAAAAATGTATGGGATTGCTCTTGCAATTCCTTGATTGCAAACAGGGGATTGCTATTGTTGCAAGTCTTGCCGTATATTGAAGTGCCGAATTACAATGATCTCAGTGGTAAATGGAGGAAATGGGAAAAGAAAGCTGGATAAAGAGGCCCTCAGTACAATCAACAATACCTCAACCATCCCTGCAAGACCTTTGTCTAACACCTGCTTGCAGTGACAATGCCACAACAGCCTGTGGGAATATATCATAGAATCATAAAATGGTAGGCTTGGAAGGGACCTTTAGAGATCATCTAGTCCAGGTCAACCTAGATCAGGTCATACAGAAACATGTCCAGGCAGGTCTTGAAGACCTCCAAGGAAGGAGACTCCACACCCTCCCTGGGCAGCCTGTGCCAGGGCTCCCTCACCTCAACAGTAAAATAGTTTTTCCTTATATTTAAATGGAACTTTTTGTGCTCCAGCTTCATCCCATTACCCCTTGTCCTGTTGCTTGATACAATAGGAAAATGGGATGCTCCAACCTCCTGACACCCACCATTTAGATATTTATAAATATTATAAATATTATAAATATCCCCCTCAGTCTTCTCTTTTCTAGACTAAACAGCCCCAGTTCCCAGTTTCCACAACCATGTCCCTCTGCCAAACTATCCATAGCACTGAGAAGTTTTTCCTGATCTTTTATCTATGCCTTTCCTGCTGGAGCTGAAGCTCATTGCACACCCTAGGTGCTAGTGGTACAAGCACACATCGTGCCACTCTGCTTTACACCTGCATTGCACGGGTTTGGCAGCCTGCTTTGTTGCAGCTTGATCCCCTCTTCAGACCACACATTTCTCTCTCCCTCAGCCTTTCCTCAAAGGTAGGTTTTCCACACCTCCAATCGTTCTTTTTGCACCTCTTTTGGCTTTTTCCAGTTGAGCCGTATCTGTCCTGAAGTGTGGAAATTGTTCTTGAGCCAAGACCCTGTCACTGTTGAGTTGAATGGATTTTCTTGTGCTTTCTGCAGTGTGCCCCTCTGAACAGGCATCCCAGAGGACCGTTGGATTTTCACAGCACTGGATTTCCGCTGTACTCCCAAATATCACAGCCCTGCATCTTTTTCTGCACAGCAGCAGCCTGGTCACTTGCTCCTCATCTTGTATTTGAGAAATTGATTTTAACTTCCCTGCCAGGGTGTGCAACATTTTAATTACTTCTGTGGATAAAGCCCATTGCTCCCATTCTGATCAGGACTTAAGAGATAAGTAAAGCAAAGCCTATCAGAGATCCTGCAAAAGCTTGAGCTGGAACCCAGGCCACTGGAATACCTACAGCCAGTACCTCAGCCATGTGTCTTTCACCCTTCTCATCCTTGTGCCATGTCATGCTTGTCATGCTTTTTTAACAAAAAAAACAGTCTTCCCTCTTCCTTCATTATTATGGAATTATTTTCCTATCTGGTGTTAGTAGCTTCCTGCACCCATTTAAATGATGGTAGGTGAATAATTATGTCTGTGTGCACTATGTCACAACATGGACAAGATACAAAAAATCAGAAACAGATTGGCTGCTGGATTATTGATAATTTCCCTGCTGTCAGTTCCTGCTTCTCAACACAAATGAGTGGCATTTGGTGGCAAAATTAAAGGACAAGATTGGTGGCCTTTAGGAGCCAGAGAGGGTTAGGTGGTTGCAAGGTTAGGAGAGCCAAGACATCAAGTGCAATCTTCCTGTCAAAGCATCTAATCCCCATTTAGGGGACACCAAGACAACTAAAAATAGATGAAAATTTGAGGCTGGCTACACAAATACTTCCATCATGTTTTTCTGAAATCCATGGAGAGGCACATGCCAAAACGCCCAAAAGCTGAACTCTGGGGAGTGCTGGGAAGGAAAGCAGGTCCTTCTCACAGGCATGCTCGAGTGCAGCAGGACTTTACCTGCATCTGTATTGGCAATGTGTCACCCTTTTCTCTCCAGAAGAGACCAGTAGTTGGATTCTTAACAGAATAGTTTTTATACTTTGTTATTTTTCTGACATCTGGTATGTTCTATGCTATGAAGCTTTCTGAGAAAGGGCACTAGGGCAGCTGGGCAAGAAGTAGTTGATATACAAGTGCAAAGAAGTAACACCAAGGTGAAAGCCATGAAAACCAGAAGCTGCTTGGTTGAGTCTATCAAGAAGCCCTTCAGCATCCCAAAGACCTGCAGTGCAACTAGGAAGGCTGAACAGAGAAGTTCCTCAGAGCTGAGTCTCACAGTGCACGCCAGAGATAGTGGTATAGGGAGTCCAGGACTGTATCAACTGTGGTGGCTATGGCAAATATAAGGCTCAATGGCCAGCAATGATAAGACAAGGGGTAATGGTTTTAGAGGGTAGATTCAGACTCGATATAAATAAGATTTTTTTTTTTTATGATGAAGGTGGTGAAACAGTGGCACAGGTTGCCCAGAGAGGTGGTAGCTGCCCCATCCCTAGAAACATTAAAGGTCAGGTTGGACAGGGCTCAGAACCCTAACCCAGTGGAAAACACCCCTATTCATTTCAGGAGGGGGTGGACTAGATGATCTTTGGAGATCCTTTCCAAACCAAACAGATTATGTGGTAATTCAGCCCCTAAGATATGGCTAAGCAGCCCAAATGATGGAGCAAACGTCATTCTGCAAAGCCAGAAATATGATAAAGGGACAAATGAACTGGCCTGTTTTGGCTTTGGTAGCCTGAAGAGACAATCTTACAATGTGTAAAAACTGGATCAGAGAGAAAAGTCCCCCATGTGCTCAATCAAGATCAAACTGCAGCAGGGAAGTATGAGGTCACACAGGAGGAAAAAAGTTCTGCAGGAAAAGTTTGTGAAGCCCTGCGAGCCCAGAGTACTAAACAGTGCTCAAGCACTGCAGGAAGAAGTCAGATGAGCATTTCCCAGGAATGACACAGGTCGAATAAACACTCCCAAAAGAAGGAGGATGAATTGGATGACACCTGAGGATCCCTTCCAACATTGGCTGCCTGCTTGCACATTGCCAGATGCCAGAGTGGGATGAGTCTCCTCCAGGCAATTTGTACCAGCATTTTCCCACAGTGAGCAGCAGACTCAGACACTTTATAGTGTAAAAACAATCTCTGGTCCCAATAAAGCCAAAAGGAAAACTACCTTGCTAGTGATGCCCAATTCATTACTCAATACCATGTAACACAATAATGTTGCACTTTAAAGCCTAGTGCATCTGCCTTGCTCTATTTATACTGTGGTCTCAAGTGTTTATCACCTCCTGCTAATGGCAGTAGAGTATTTGCCACAAAAACTTAATTATTTGCCTTCTTTGAGAGAGTGTTTTTCCTGATTAAAGCCTTCCTGAGAGCAATGCAGGAAGCACTCAGCCCCACCAGGCATTCTTATACTCTAACCACTGAAATCTGGGACAAAGGCCAATAATCTGGGTCAAAATCTAAAAATACACCAAACACTCCAGGATATATTTTATTGGTCCTTCCATACGTGCCTGGAGTGTGTCAGAAGGCACAAGGCCACAGGTAAGAGTAGTGAAAGCAAACCCTTCAGTGCAAGTCCAGCTGGCTGATGGAGGGATACCATGATTTTCTTAGGCATTCTTAGAGTCATTTCAAAGAGAGACACAAATCTTCCCATTGTTAAAGCTGAATTGCAATGAGTTTAAAAGACCCGGGTCTGGCTTTGTCAATAAAATACTGGAATTTGAAAACTTTTCCTCTGCCAACTGAACACTTGAGAAGGAAGGTAAGGGAGCTGGAGAGATGACAGACCTTGGCTCTAGGCTGTGGTAGTCACCACAGGCACTTCAAAACACCAGAATTGCATTTTCTTGGGTAAAACATCAACACTTGAAGACAATGTGGGTAAATGTCTACAAATCTTCTTTTGCAGAGTATGGTAACTTAAGTGGTTAGAGTTAGTGAATGGTCTAATGGCAGTGGCTGAAGATGATCATCTTGCCTTGCAGATACAAAGGTTGTTGTAAGCCCTAGGCTCTTTTTTTAGCTGTTTCAAAACCCCATGTGATCTGTTACCAGCCACCCATGCAGTACTTGAAGCTGCCCTAACCTGGTCCAAACAGACTCCAACCACAGAGGAAGTTTAACATCATGCCCATCCCCTGATACCCCCAGCCAGTGTCAACAATGTCTGCTGTTGCTCAAAGTAATGCAGAAGGAACAGGGTGACTTGGTAGCTCCTGAGCCCCCACACTCACAGCGTTGCATCATGGCAAGCCTTACCCCAAAGATGGAAAAATTTTCTGTATTTATTTACCTTCAGCTTTTAATGGAAGGAAGACAGAGTGGGCACAGAGCAAGAGATAAACAGGTTGGCATTACTATAGGTTGTCACAGTCACCAGGATTGCCACCAAGAAGCAATTCTGGTGTTGCTACCATCCATTTGGGAACACATGGTCCTGACAGGCATCCAGCCAGTCTTAAAAACTTCAGGCAGAAGGGATTTTGCTGCAAAGGCACTTGGCAATCTGTTTGAATGGTTAAATGTCATCAGCTGGTAGAAACACCTTCCGTCCATCAAATTCAAGGCACATTGACTTCACCTTGCTGCAACATGTAGTCTTGGAAGTTAAAGAGATATTTATTTGTTTCTGGCCTAAATGTGACCAATGCTGTATTTGTATTTTACAGGGAAATTGAGGCAGGGAGCTTGAAAGCAGGACATTAAAATGAATGTCTACATTTTGATACTGTCATCCACTGACATAAATACTGTGCTTTTCCTGGTTCCTGGCCACCAGCTTTTGCCAGAGCCAGAGCTTTTGTACCTCAGGTTCAGGGAAGTCCTTCTGTGCATTGCAAGAGCCATACAGTTTGGTGTTTTGCAGGAATTAGAATGCTTATTTCTCATCCCTAAAAAGCTTAGTAGCACTCGAGGGCATAAGACAAAGCCAGCAGAAGCAGTAACCCGTTAAATCTCAATGAAGAAAATATCTGTAAGGAACTTCAAGCATCAGGCAGACGCTGTGTCCTGAGTTAAAAAAAGACAGAAAATGCACTCCTTTACCAATTAATCATATACCATCATTGCAGAATTAGTCATATGATGTCTGTAATCCTCCTTGTCTGAGCACAGAAGTCGCCGGCATGCCTTGGGGGTATGGATTAGAAGCCTGGGTTCTCTTTTTTGGTAGGGGGTAACATGCTAACGGTACAGCTACCATCCAGCACCAGCCATCCTCTGGAGGCCTCTTGCAATTAAGTTCCCCGCCCAATAGGCCAGACAAGTTCTCTCAGATTTAAAGGGAAATAATTATACAACTCTGCTGGTTCCAGCAGTAAAAAATAATGAGCTATGCCCCAGAAGCCCTAACAAAATTGATGGGACAACTAAAGCGCCGCTAAAGATCCAACCTGAACCAAGCTTTGGCACGCGGCTCTGACACCAGCTGACACGTGCCGGTTGCTGCTATTTACACTTTAATCAAAATACGGCTGAAAGCCCAGGGAAAAGTTCAAATTCTGGAGGATGGCAAAACTGCTGGGTTTATGGGCATCTCAGTAACAGATCCCTTTGCTTGCTATATTGCCCTCTAATCTGTCAACACCTGATGCCTTGCTCTTTAGTCTGGAGCTAAGAAAAGCCATCAAAAAATATCTCTGTAGGGTTTCGGGCCCATTCTGTCTCTGCCGTATCACTCGCCCTATCACTCGCTATTTTTACTGGCTGCCCTGAAGCCAGACCGCAAAGGGCAAATTTGTCAACGTGGGTGGGCTTTTTCAGTGCAAAATCCAGCACAGACAGTAGCAAAGACCATCTGCATCCATGGCTGGAAGTTCAGGCTCTAATTTAAAGCTGCTTCAAATATAGAAATTCCAGCAAAGTTAATTGTAGCTGCATTACGGAGAGGTGACAGCACTGAGCCTTCAGAAAGCTGGAGAAGGTTTAAATCTGCCTCAGCTCTGTCCCCTTTGGAGTTTAGGCAATGCCATCAGGAGTACAGGCAGGCTAACACTGGGTATAAATCCCACTCGGAAAATGTGCAGGTGAGATAGTCACCACACAGCAACGGCATTTCTTGAAAATAAGGATAAAGTTCTTTAGTAAAACCCCCCTTTCTCTACACATTGAGAACTGTGCAACATCACCCTGCCCTCCGGATTGGTGTGTGCTTTTAAAAGCTTCCTAATTCTCTCACACCTGAGAACTTACCATCACCTTACAAAAACACTTGGTAGCATGGGCTGGTTATTACTGGGAAGCACTTAATTACAACACAACGCATAAAGTTAAAGAGACAGTTTATTTAATTGAGGTTATGGATATAAATTGCTTTTTCTTACCCACAGAGTTTGAAACGGGAAGGCAGAGGCTGGGATCCCAGGAGCTTCTTTAGGCTAAATGATTTCCTACAAGCAGCTTTAGGAACTGATACAGAAACTGCTGCTCATGAACCTGTTTGCTGTCTTGGAGCGGCAGCACACATTTCTCACCTGTTGCAAGTAAGGCAAGTTTGGTTTAAGCAGCCTGAAAATGGGTCCCTTTAATTGCACCAGAGCTCTGTAACCTGAAATGAACCAATGCTGAGCTGAAAAATAAATCCCAGTTAGTGAATACTTGAAGTGATAAAGGAAACGTTGGGTCCCCTTCCTCCAGTATTTTCCATGCTTTATAACACCTCTGTCAATATAAATTCTCATTCACTGAAGAAATTACATTTCACGAGAGCTACAATAGGATTTTAAGATAAATGACATGCGAGCACTGCAGTTTTGTACAGGCTTAAGCGATCCAAGTATCTTTATCACGTGCGGGGTATCAAAATACATGAATTTGACTTTGTTTTACAACGGTCACACAAGAAAGATTGAGTGTCAGATGAGGCTGCAAAGCATAAAACTATCTCAGCTGAAATTTATTTTAGTGTGGTGGGGTTTTTTAACTGTTAAGTACAATTATTTAAAACGGGCCTGAGGCGGGCAGCTCTAAATAATAACTGGAAACGGGAAAAAAAAAAAAAAAAGCTCTTGAAAACAGTACTTTAAGGGCACTTCTTGCACGCGCTGCGTGCTCTTAACACTTGTCACCTTCGTTCTTCACTATTTCCGAATTTCTGGGAGGCTGACGAAGTTTTTGAAGTGTCATCTTGCTGAGGCTGTAACACTATCTCCAATGACAATACTCACTCCTGGGCTTTTATGTTGCAAGAAGAGAAAACATTTTAGCTTTTCGGGAGGGTAAAAGTCTCCTTGTGAAACAATGTAAGCAAGACGGACTGCAATTTAATAAATGAAAAATCAAGGGTATCATTTATCCCTGGGCAAAAACTGCCCCAGGGTCTGGCTCTCTGTGTGTTTGCTCTTGGTGAAATAGCCTGTGCCATGCTATCCAAGCACAAAAGGCCACACCACACTCACATCATTGGGTGGCTTTAAGACAACATCCAAAGCCCTCTGTGCCCATTATCCTCCAAAGATACAACCAATGTGTGATAAATATGCTCCAAGTTCTCTGCCTGTAAAAGCAGACTCAGGTACTTCATAGGTCTTCATGGCACAGAGATAAAAAATAAAAGCAGTCTTGGCTGGGAATGTTTCAGCCTGAGCAGGGATGCAGCCCAAGCCATTGCAATATCAGCCATGCTGCCTGCTCCCCAGGGCTAACATTTTTCATGGTATGAATGAAATGTCTTGTTTCAGCTAATCATGGGGATGCTGGTACAGTGAAACAGTCTCATTGCTTTATCGCCCCAAATATTACTTCAGCCACTTGGTGGCTGTTTAGAACTCATTCCTTGAATGAAATAAGCAGAAATATTGACCTGTTATTTGCTTTTGAACAAAATAAGCATCCTTATAGGAAATATTGATCCACTATTTGTCTTGTCTTGAGACTCCAAATGTATCCTTAGCTGCTGCAGTCCACGACTTGGACATTTACTTCTCCTTTGACTGCTGTTAGGCTTTCTCTTTGGCACCCTGTGTGGCCTTCTCAGTGATTTGTCCCACAAGCACCTGATGACAAAAGTCAGTCCTCATTGCCTCCAGACTGCAAAAAAAAAACCCAACCCTACTTGTGACTTCTTGTTTCTGAATAAACAGGGATCATCCCTGACTCATCCCTTTGACAGACATGCCTCCCTATTTTCCGTTCTTAGTTTGACAAGCTGCGTGATGTTATCCACCTTGATTTTTTCCGTGCCACTGTCCTGACCAGCACTAGCTCTTCATGGGCTTGGTTTTGCTGTTTTTTGCTACAAAAATTATATTCCTAAGCTTTTTTTTTTTGTAGCTTTATGAATTGCACTGCCAGTCAGTGCACACTTTAGCTGTAACTTTTCCCCAACAGTATTGTGTTTAAAGTCTCAACTGATGTAATACTGCCAACATATTCCTCTTGACTTGGAGTAAACATATTAATGATACAATGAATGATACTATTAATCAATTTATTGCAACTGCACCTAGGAATCCTATTCACAGTTAAGACCGTGTTATGCAAGGTATTTACATTTACACAGAGAAAGCCTCAAGCTTCAAAGAGGTCACAAGCCCTTATAAAAGCCTCAAGAAGTTTCCTGCAAACTTCTTACTGTTAAAAAAAAAATATAGATATCCCTTCTTGGAACAAAATCCTTCTCAAACTTTTAAAATAATTATTCATAGTCAGTCCTATCTACCTCCAGAGGAAAAAGCAAACGGTTTTAGAAATATTTTCAGCCTTACTCCCCATCAGAGAAATTAGAGGGAGCTGATCCGCGGTTCACCACTGCGCGCGCCAGCTTTGCTGCGCTGCAGCCCTTTCTTCTGATGAGTCAGTGGACCTCATCGACCCAAAGTCTTGCAAATGACCCAACTTCAGCATCTTCCCTTCCTTTTCTTACCCCTTAAGATTCCTTTGGAGCTTCCTAATGCTCTTTTATTTAGTTAAAATAAATTGTGGAGACAGTTCAATTCCTGTAACGCTGGCAATAGATAAAACATTTATTAACCCTGAAACAGCCTGAAAAATTTGTTCTGCTGAGATGTTCCTTCAGCCCCGGTACCTCCAGACACTGTCCCTGAGCCATCGCTCCCGCAAGATCTTGGGATCAAGGGACTGTTTCGTGTACAGAGGACTCCGGGACAGGCAGAACACAAGCAGAGAAAACCTCCCCTGAAGTAGCCTGAAAGAGGTTTGTTTTTTTTTCCTACGAGGACGCAGTTTATCCCTACCCCCCGGGGCGGGAGGAATCGCGTTGCTCCCACCCTTGGGAAGGCTGCGGGCGCGAGGAACGCTTCCAGGCGGCCACCTCCTTACTCCAAGAGAACGCGGTGCGTTCACCTCACGCCCCTTCACCCCGTATCCCCCCCGGCCCTTCCCGCGGGGCGCGGCCGTGACGGGCAGCGCCGCTCCCCACTCAGCGCCCGCGGAGCCTCCGCGCCGCCCCGCCCCCTCCAGCCTCTTTGTATCAAACATCCGGGTTTCCCCCGCTGGCTCCGCTTTGGCTTCTCCCTTTTTTTTTTTTTTTTAGAAGCCCTTTTGGACCCAGTTCAGGTTTTTTTTTTAAAATGTTGTGTTGGTTTTTTTTTTTTAATAATTAAAAAAAACACCCACAACAAACCTCCCCTTCCCTCCCCCCCCCCTCCCCCGCGCTTTCTCTCTTTTTTCTTTTTCCGCCTTTTTATTTTCCCCTCCCTTGTACATGGCAACTCCCGCCCCAGCCTCTGCTCCCGCCGCCCCCTCGCTCCGCGCCCCGCGCAGCCCGCGATGCCGCCGCCGCTGCCAGTCGCCCCCTCCCGCCGTCGCCGCTCCGCGCCTCCTCCGCCGGCTCTCGCCTGCGGCTCCGCAGCCGCCCTGGACGCGGGGTCGGTACCCGCCAAAGTTTCGGTGCTGGTGCCGCTGCCGGTGCCGGGAGCGCGTGTGCGTTACAGCGGGGGGAGGCGGGTGTAGGGCGCCTTGCACGGGGCTGCGCGTACATTGCACGGGCGGAGGAGGGGGAGGGGGTGCGCGCACACCAGCGTGTGCATGTGCGTGTGCGCTCGCCCCCGGTGCTGGGGGGAGCCGGAGGGGCTGGGTTGGGAGGAGGGGGAGGAGGAGGAGGAGGAGGAGGAGGAGGAGGAGGGGGAGTCGGTGTGTGGTGCACGCCGCGCTCCCAGCACAAAAGCCCAGGGAAAGAAACTCTTGGAAAGCTCGGAGCAAAAACGCCGGGGTCAGGCAGGAGCAGGTCGAACCGTCCGGGGCTGTTCCTCTCCACTGGATACATTTTGCAACTGCGAAGGAATTAAATCCTATTTTCTTATTTTTTTTTTTTCAGGATTTTTTTCTCCTTTTTTCTTTTTAAGAGAGAGAGAGAGAGGGCAGAACCTCGCTTCTCCCCCCTTCTTCCACTCTCTCGATCTTTTTATTTTTGTTTTTGTTTCCCTTGGGGACAGAAGGACACACGAGGAAAAAAAAAAAAAGTAAAGGAATATGATTGCTTCGTGGCTGACTTTCGCCTTGCTTTGTGGAACTTTCTGTGCAGGTAAGTGCATTTCTGTGTGTTTACCTCGGGTTGGGGCTTACGGTCGCCTCTCCAAATGCAGCATTTGAATGGGCCGTGCAATTATTTGCAGCTACCCTCCAAAGCAGAGCAGAGGAACCAACAAGCCTGCAAACTAGGCAATAACCCCAGTGCTGCGATCTGCTTAATTTCCTTTATTGTTACTAATTTGTTTTGTTTTGTTTTTGTTTTGTTTTGCTTTTTACCCCCTCACCCCCGCCGCCCCCTCCGTTTTCTCCCTGCTCGCAGGACGAGCCTACCCGTGCTGCTTTTTTGTTCCCTTCAGGCAGCCTGTGGGAATTAATGGCAATGTAAACACGGCGCGATATCGAGGAAACTTTACAAAAACGGGCATTTACTTCTGGGCGGGTGCTGCCGGAGTGGATCAGGGGAGGAAGAACTTGGGAGCAGCGGGAGGAGACCTCGGAGGTTACTCACAAATGGTGCGGAGCCGCTCAGGTAGTGGCCATGTGTGCGCCTCGCTCCTGCCCGGGCTGCCGTTGTGTAACCCGGGGAGAGTGTGTGGTGTTAGGGGGGACATCTCTCCCATCCCCCTCTTACCATCTCAGCCCCTCGGGACGTCCCGGTCCCGTCGGGTGTTTGCCTGTTAGCCTGGGGCTGGCTGGCGCTGCGGTGAGCTGGAAGAAACTTGGGGGAAAATAGGGGGTGTGTGGGGCGAGGTGGAATGATGTTGCCTGGGGGGAACGTCCCCCGAGACGAGGCTTTTTGTGGTGGAGGGCCGGTGTGTGTGTTTATTTTGTGTGTTCTTTAAGCCATTTATTTTATGGAATCGGGCTGGCCATCGAACTTCAGCTCCAGCCTGCGGGGTGCGTATTTTGCCGAGGGACGCGGGGTGGAAGTTATCCCAAAGCCCGGGCACGGCCGGGGGAGCGTGGAGGCACCTGGGCAGCGCTCCTGGAGAAGGGTCTCCATGGGGTGCCCCATCTTGCAGCCCGTGAGAGCGCGGGAGGGGTCAGACCCCCCCTGTGCCCTCTCCCCCCCCCTTCCGCTAGCACTGAAAACGCGGGCGCGCTTGAAATCCCTACGCTCCCCACTTTCCCTTCTTGCTTATATGTTTTTTTTCCCATTCCTTTTATTATTGTCGCATATTCTCCAGGGGAAACGGGGGGGGGGGGCGCAATTTTGCCCACACCCCCTTCTCCTGCTCACCACGACCGCCTTGACCACCCGCCCTTCCCCAGCCCCAGGGGCTGAGCCATTCGCCCCCCGCCCCGGCTCTGGGCAGTAACTTGTTACGTTACCTACATTTCCCAGTCCGGGGTGAGGTGGGGGGTGTCGGAGGTGGGGGGAGGGTNNGGCTGCCCGGCGGGGCCGGGGTCGGGCGTGGGGAGGGGGCGGGCGGCGGAGCGGCCCCAGGGCACTCCTGCAGCCGGGCTTCCTTTGTTCCGAGTACCCATTAAATATGCACTGCCACCGCCTGCCTTTGGCATTAGAAACAGTGCCATCGCTTAATTATATATATGTTCTATTTTTTTTTAAAGCCACACCGAAAGTGTGAGGCGGTGGGAAGGCAATAAAAAAAAGGAATGGGCAATAAAAATTGAGGAAAAAAATATTAATTTGGTGATGAGCAAAGACAGATGGGCGGTTTTTTTTTTTTTTTATCTGATGGCTGGGACACTTATACGCAGCTTTGTTTCCATGTGTTAGGAAAGGGGTTGTGCGGGCTTGTATTTACATAGCAGTGCTGAGGGAGAGCAGGTATTTTGGAAGAAGCAGGCGCAGGGGGGACGACACACACGACTCTGTGTGTGTGTGTGCCATCAATATTCGCGGTGCTCGGCGTTGCTATCATCACAACAGCTCTCTTGGCTGGAAAATTCTATTATGTGCATAAAGGAGATTTATGATCAATGTATTTTCTTTCCATATATCTTGGAATCCTTTTATCTCGGATGATTCAATAAAAGAGATGGCTTCCGGGTTGGTGTGTGTGTGTGTGTGTGTGTGTGTTTGTTTTTGTTTTGGGTATGGGGTTAGGTTTTTGTGTGTTGGGGTTTTTTTTGTTGTTGTTTTTAACCTGGTCCTACGGCTGTGTGTATACAGTGGCAGAAATCTAAGTTAGAGGAAAAAATGCAATTACTTAAAAATAAAAAAAAATTAACCCTGGGAGCTTCTTAAATATGTCATGTTATGAAAAGGATCCTCTGATAGGGCATACCTTTTTCTCCCCCCTGAAAATACAATAAAAAAAGCCTGGAGAATGAATGTTTATTTGGAAAGGTCTTATTAAATCAGTGCATTAGCAATGCTGTAAATCCCTCCCTCTCTTTTAAAGCCTTTCTGCCTTATTTATAAATGAGTATTTATCAACGTGATTTTCATTGTCCAGTTTTTCCCTAAAGCTGTTCAATTAAAAAAAAAACCCAAAAAGCGAAAACGTCAGATACCCAAAGTTGCGATGTGTTGCTGGGATTATTCACAGCGCTGGGCTTTGCCTGAAGCCTGTCTTTTGTGTGTGTACACATTAGGACTGTGCGAAAGTGGTGGGCTTTTCGAAAATCGCTTGACCTCCATTGTTGATGCTTCTCAACATCGCTACCTTGGCTGGCTGTAACAAAGCAAGCACAGGTTGCTGTTCTTACAAAAAAAAAAAAAAAGAAAAAAAGATCTGTTGTGCTTAATTTTTGGAATACTGAGGATTCATTGAGGAAAACATTATGTTCATTTTTAGCCTTTTGTTTGCAAATTTTTCTGCAGCCCAAATGTTCAGAAATCATGTTTTAATCCATGAGCTTTAGAAAATACAGAAGGTGTAAAAGGGTTTATCTTGCAGAATGCATTGCTAACACATTTCCCCCAGCCGTTGCATTACTTTTATTTTGGTGCAACTTTAAGTAATGCCATGCAGCAACGAACTGTGTTGCAAATGGATCTGGTCTCCTTTCACTGTCTTGTATTTATCCTCTTGTGCTTGAGAAAGGAAATAAAACTAGCTTCATTAGCTTGCTAATTAAACACAATGAAGTGCATGGCCCAAGGTTAATGGCAATGGCCTTTGAAAACACAAAACTCTTGAACAGGTGTTTGAGAGATGTATTTTTTTTTAATCTGTCATCAAATTCAGATAATTATACCACCAAGATAACCATTGTCACAGTTCTGTGGAGAAGAAAATGCTATGTTAGAGACGTGAGTGCTCAGTGTATTATTTTTAGTGGCATTATTTATAAATGCCTCTCCAGGTCCTGTACAGCCTGTGGTTTAACTCCCCTGTTCTTCTTCCCCCCCCCCCCCCTCCCCCCCCCCCCCCCACTCCGTTTTGAAGCATCTTCTGCATATTCCATTTGGAGTAGGTTTTTGTGGATCACTCAGGGTTAAAAATCCAGTGTCCCTGGACCAAAGTGACTCTAACCTGGGCAGTTAGCTGAAGTATTTACATGCTGAAATCTCTGCCATTTCTTGTGTCTTTGAGCAGCCCATCCAGGCTGTAACGCTCCTGTTTGCTTGATGAGATAGTAAGAAACAGCCAATTAAAGCAGAGGTCTCTTGCTTCCCCACGTTTGAGCTGTCACCAGCCTCCTGTCCACTCTGGTCTCCATCAGCTAAAACACGCTTGTCAGGGGTTTTTTGTGCTTTATGTGATGCAACAGTTGTAGACCTCCCCTGCTGCCACTGAATAGATGGTAGAGAAAGAAGAAAGGAACTGGCCAGCCCCACTCTTTTTTTTCTTTTTTTCCCCCTTTTTTTTGTTTCTTTTCCCCTTCCTTTTGTTGTTGTTTTTCCCCTTTCCCTCCCACCAGTTTCCCCTCTTCTCCACCAAGCACATGCCCCTCACTCTGAGGATCAAGCTGGAAGGGTTTTCTGGCTTCATTAGTTCTGGGACGCGGGATCAGCTCACAGGTTGAGATGGAAGAGGGACAGCGTTTTGGAGCATTAGTCATGGAAATGGCACTGCTACGATTTCCATTGTGCCTGTTCACCGAGTGGGTTCCTCTGCAGAAGTCTTGCAGGTGTAAAAGGAACCAAAAGGTGCTTATCTTAATTTATCAAGAGCAAGAAAGTGGATAGAAGAGATGGTTTGATGCTGGGCACCTGGCAAAGGTGTACTTGTGTGCTATGTCTTCATGGTGTCTGTGCCTAGAAAGCCAGAGCACCTTTAAAATAAAATGAATAGAAGTCAAAGTTATTCCACTTTTGGACCTTATAGTGGGAAGTATTTTGTCTGTTTTATTTCAGGGCCTACTTGTAGAAGGGTTTCTAAAATTTAATGTTAATAGTGGTTGAGCATGTGGAGCTGCACTAGAATAGTCAGAATTAAATGGGATTTTAATAGCACTGCATCTTTCAAGCCACATAAAATATAGCAACTTCCTTCTAAACGCAGAGCACTTATTTTGAGCTTAATGTATTAGCCATGGCCTAAAAGTTGAGGAAGCAACTTGATGAATCCCGACTTCTGGCTGTGTGTAGCCAGGGCAACGCAACTTGCTAGGTGCCCCTTCTCCAGGAAGTACTGCACCCAGTGTGAGGGACATGGCCTCTCCTTGCTGTGCCTCCCATCCCTCAGCTGGAAATCTGTGTATCCAGCCCCATCAGACAACAGTGGAGAACTGCTGCCATAATTTGGGAAGGCAAGGAAGAGAGCCTGGCTGAGTTCAGTGGCAGCCTAGATGCAAGTGAAATGTCCTCATGGGGTCTCACCCACAGCTTCGCCAACCTAAGAGCTATGTACATCCTGAAAAAGTCTTGTAAAGGCAAGTAGGGGTAATGGCTATAATCTGGAACATGAAAAGTTCTACTAGAACAGGAGGAGAAATTTGTTTGGTGTTAAGATGAGGGAGCCCAGGCACAGGCTGCCTAGGGAGGGTGTGGAGTCTACTTCTCGAGAGATTTCAAAACCCACCTGGACACGTTCCTGTGTTCCCCTGATTGAGGGGACTGGATGATCTCTAGAGGTCCCTTCCAGCCCCTACCATTCTGTGATTCTGTGCGATTCTTATGAAGTCAGGGTTGGCTGGTGGCTGCTTCAGAGCTGGCTTTCTTTTATTGTTGGATTGAAGGACTGGGGTCAAAAGGTGGTGGTATTTTCCTTGGCCAGCTGCAGGCAGCGATGGTGTGGGCACCACGGTGCTGTGATATGGGCAGTGTGGTGCTACTGGTGCTCTGGCTGTAACAAAACATTGTGGGAAGTTGGGAAATGGGAACTGTGGAGTGTAATCTCTGCTTTAAAGAGGTGTTGTCTTTCCCTTTTATCCCTCCTTGGCCTTTGATTTTTAAAACTAGCAGGGGGGTGTGATTTTCTTGCCTGGCCAATAGTGCTGCCTGGATCTGAATTATTCAGCGTAGCACTTGGCATTCTGCACCCTGTTCCCACTTAAGCTCTTTTTCGCCTGTTCCTTCATGTGGAGATTTTCACATCAGTGAAATTGGATGTGTTTAAGAGAGGTGTTTGTGGCCAAAGTGTTCACCAGTATAAGCTCTCCTCTCTCTGCCTTTCCCCTCCATTAACCATTGAGGTTCAACTAATATCTAATCTTTTCTGTTCATTATTACTTCATTCTGAAACAATTTTGTATCTCTTCAGTCATTTGTTCCTTTAAGGTATATTAAAAAAAAGTATACATCACTTCCCTTCTCTACCCCCCTCCAACCTTCCTTGTAAGTTTTCGTGGAGCTACTGAAGTTGAAGGGTCAGAGAAGTAAATTAAAGATGAAACAGTCTGCCTGCATTCTGCAGACCCAGCACATTTCATGCTTAGATTTGAATATAACCAGTGGTCTTTTCCACCAATTTTATGTTCTTTTCTATTTGTCATCTTTCTCCTTCACTACGGTAGAGCTTCAATTCAAACTAAAAGTTAAGAGCAGCAATTGTCAGTGTACACTGTAAAATAATAATATGGTTCCGGCACACAAGTGCCTTTTTATTTTGCCAGTATTTGAGTCTTTTGTCTCTGATTATGTTATTGCATGTGGCATTGGTCCATCATGCTACTTAAGGAGAAAGTCTGTTACTGATACTTAGGTGCCTTGGAAAAATATGATTTCTCTTTTGTAGAGTGCTCCTTGTGTAAAGAGGAGGTCCCTGTCTCAAAAACACTGAGCAGAGGGGCAAGAGCATCCGCAAGTGCTCCCTGCTGCATTGTGAAGTATTACCCAAGGTCACATGAAATATTTTGTACCTATACTAAAAATATAAGCTGCATGAGGAAGTTTTTCTGTGTCAGGTAAAGTCCGACTTTAACCTGGTCCTGTGCTCTGTCCACCTGTGTGATTTGGTGAGGTTTTTTGGTTTTGATGGATTTTTTTTTTATTTTTTTTTTTTCTTCTGATGACTTTGTTGGAGGTGGTGTGTGGTTTTGTTCTTAGAGAAGATCCTTTCCTCTGAGGTTGAGTTGCCCACGAGCAGGGACTGGCTCATGCAAGCAGGTTTGTAAATTTAAATATAAAAGAAACACAGCTGAAGGAACAAACCTGTTTGTGCTCAGCTGGAGGAAGATGTGAATTACCCGTTTCTCATTAATAATTCTGCAATTTCCAGCTTGGTGTGCCATTTCATTGCAGATTTGGTTTCAGATCTTAAGGGAGCTCTGCGGGCAGGAGATTGCTCAGAGGAGGGCATAATGCTGAAGCACCGTTTTTTGGCTTGCTGTTGGGTTTGAGAAGCAGAGGTGTATTAAAGAGCTGAAATGAAAGGAAAAATGTTTGCACAGGAGCTGCTAGAAGTAAAATTTGTATCTCTGGATATTTGCATCCTATTCCTATAGTGCATAATTTATCATAGAATCATTTTGGTTAGAAAAGACCTTTAAGATCAAGTCCAACCAGTCACCTCACACTGCCAAGCCCATCCCTAAACTATGTCCATCAGCACCTCATCTATGTATCTTTTAAATATCTCCAGGGATGGTGACTCCATCACTGATGGGGTGTAATAAAGTCTACCAGATAGTCCCACCTCTTCTGTAGTGAGAGTGACTTCTCTGAGATCTTGGGAGCCAGTGGCGGGGCAAGAGCATTGCACCCTATCCTCTTGGCTCAGTGTTTGGATAATTTTATGAAACCTTTGGATTTCTTTCTTGTATCTCAGTCTCATGCTGTTAGAGTCATATATAAGTTCCTCCTCTTTTTTTAAAGAGAATGGAGCACATTGAGGGAAAGGTGTAGTGCTTTGCAGTCTGAGCTACATTAATTTTCACCTAGGTGGATACTCGTGCAAATTAAGACATGGATTTTCAATTCAGCTCTTCATGTCTAATACATATCCTTGTGTGGCAACAGAAGAAGAAAAAGGGGCTCATGGGAGCAGAGAGTGCACGTTAATCCTACTCCGGTAAAGCTGGAAATAGAATGTATTGCTGCTAGTTTTAGAGAGAAATAAACAAATATAAATAAATAAATAAAAAATGTGTCTGTCACTTTCCAAACAGTCCCAAGATCTCAGGCCTGTGCTGAATGAGCCCCAAACCACAGAGGCAAAGGTTGTAATTTTAAAACATCCATGGTAGCTGTAGTGCCATGCTGTTACTGTCTCTAGGTTTTTTATTTAAAGCTTTTCCCATTATAGAACTTATTTTCTAACTGGTGGCAGAAGTTTAAATTTTCTCTGTGCCTGTAGTACTAATGTAATGCTTCTTCCTAATTTCTTGCTCAAGGTGTGAGATTATAAGCCTTTGAGTGGATAAGAGGGATAAAGTTAGCTCCATTTGTGCCTGATCTATCAAATGGTCAATCTAGGTGGCTAACCCTTCTTTCCTCTGACGTTAACTTTCTATTGTAATGTGTGCAACTGTTGAAATTTGTTTTTTAGGAATATTTTGCATATATGTAATAAACTTCTGCTGACAGTTTGGAATTCCAAACAGCTCTGTCTCCTTTCTGTGACTTTATAAAGTGTTTCATAAAATGAGGGTATTTCAGGCTTTTAAAGCCCTTTTAGTGCTGTTTCTCATGTTCTGCAGTCTGTGACTTGCTTCTGCAAGACTGGTGACTGTTGCTGGAGTTTGACTGAGCTGTCTGTAAACTCCCCTCTCCAGTTGCTCTGTTTGCCATCCATACTGTCTTTTTCTATGGAATGGCATTTAAGCTTTGCACATTTGATATTCAGACCTTTCCCCGAGGCAGCAAGCTGAACCTTGTACTATTAAAGTCATAAGGAAACTATGGTAGTGGTCTTTGAAGAGGCTGTGATCTCGGTAGGCCCTCAGGTGCAAGTAGGCATTTGCTTTGTTTCTGACCTGTACGATATTGCATGGATTTACAGAAGTCCCTGCACTAGGCACAAGGAAACTACAGTTGGCTTGTGTTGCGGCTGCTCAGGAAAGTGCTGATTTGAGGTTGTCTTGGTAGTAGCTTCGTCCTGGCAAGTTCACTCAGGACTACTCAGTCACGACAATGCAACCTGTGATTATGCTGCTCACTTGTTTTTCCAAGTCTTTATTTTTCTTTTCCCGGTGTGACTTCTGAAACACAGTGGGATTTGTAGTTCCTGAGAGTAATTAATGGGTTAAGAATGCTAATTCCCTTATATATGTGCAGGCTGAGAAATTCAGTTATCCATGGGTTTTCATGGTGGGAGTATCCAGTTACAGCTTGGGCAGCTATGGTGTAGCTCTCCAGTGCACAGAAGTTTGAACTTGGAATCCCTTGCTTTCACAGGCACCCACAACTTACCAGTCTCTGCTAAAGCACATTCTTAGGCCTCAGGCAAGGAATTTTCCCAAATACCTATTGTAGTTGTGCTGGATAACACTCACTCCCTTGGCTCCTCAAAAGTGATTTTGAGGTGGTGACCTACCCAAAGCAGTTCTCTGCTGTGAAATTCCTGTTTACTTAAGGAGCCTGGCATGCATATGAGATAAAGCTTTAGCACAGCCCAAAGGAGAAGAGAAGGATGGTGCATTTTATGCTGGGCACTGCCTTGCCAGGATGTTGGCTCTCTGGCTGCTGGCAGGCGTGGTGTGGAGTTGTGAGTGCCTGACTCTGATTATACTGGAGCTATAGCATGTCCAGCTGAAATGCTATGTGTGGACTCTTGGGTGGAGATGCTTTCACAGTCTGTGCCCTACCACAGAGCCACCTCATCCATGCTCCTTGGCTTCCTTTCAAATGTTTCAGAGACAAATGCTTTTTTTCTTTTTTTTTTTTCTTCTAAAGAGAAAAAGCACACAGAATAAAAGCCAATAACCCAAAACTCATGGAGACAAACACTTTAATCTGATTATGGTTGTTTTATTGCCAATTGCAACAGACCTGAGTACCTTCCTCGGTCTTCTGGACCATCTTTTTAAAGTGAAAGCATGAAGTGGGGGACTGTTAAAAGGGCAGGCTTGTCATGCTTAGTTTTTATCAAGAAGGTCTCATGTAGATTTTAAATCACCTTTTAGAGTCTTTGAAGCAACAGGGTAGACCTCTGTTCTCGATCTCCAGGCTGCTTTACGCAGGTGATTTTTAAAAAAAAAAAAAAAGCAAAGCCAGATGGAGCATTTCTCATGAGCATGCTTGCTGTTGCTGGGCAGTTGTCCATGTGGGTGCAGCTTGGTGGCACGAAGCTCATTCAGCCTGGATGCTGAAGGTGATGGATGAAAAAAACAAGAAAGAAAGAGACAAAAAAAACCCAACCCCACCCCACTGAATGTACCGTCCCTGCAAGTGCTCTCCTGTCCCCGCGGCTGGCTGTCACCTGGTTGAAACCCTGGCAGCGTGCCTGTTTGCATCGTCAGGCAGTTCAGACCAGTACGTCTGTTCCTGGCAGGGTATTGTAACATTTATATTGTACCTGAGGTGACTGGGGAAGTCTTTTACAGATAATTTTTATGGCTACAGATAATTTTCTGTAGATAGTTTCTGTATTGTCTAGTGGGACAGGGTTAGTGTCGCTAAAAGCAAACACGAGAAGACTTTTTTCCCCCTAATTGGTAACAGAATTTCCTTTCCCGTGGAATCCTGTACAGATTGGCTATTTATTATGTAAATAACAGTTAAAAGAAGCCCTTCTGAGGTAACTGTAAGCCCCGAAGGTAAAGGAGATCACTTCTACCCTGTTAGATAAGTGAGATGCAAGTGTATCCGGCTGTGTAACTGTGTCTGTGGCTCCTTCTCAATGAATTGCTGATGAAAGAAGAAACCCCGAGCGAGGGACGCTCTGTTCTTACAGGCTGAATTCCAGAATCGCCCCATTGATGCTTCTCGTGCATGGAAATGATTTTGAACCAGCTAACGTGCAAAACTTTGAAGTGGGGTACAACAAGATAAATTGGGCTAAAAATAGGCCTGAATATGAAAGGCAGGTGAAAACTCGGAGAGGGGGGAGCAGAGGGTCAATTTACAGGCATTGTTGATAGAGTTTCAGGGTCCTGAGAAGGCAAGATGAATGTCTTTCTGTTATAGTAACAGCTGCTCTCTGTCCATCGGGATCTAGTGTTTGCCGATCCAACTCATAATAATTAAACAAAAGAGTTACTTCATAGCAGCCTCGCTGGAGGATTTATGTTGGAATTTCATCTTTCTCCATTTAGACGTTTCTTCACCTAGTAAAGAAAAATACAAAGTCAACCTCTCACCTGGACTGGGTCTCTCCTCCTGTCAGATCCAACTATTTACTGCTGGGAGGAAGCCAACTGTTAACTAGGCATTCAGAGTTAGATTTAAAAACAAAACAAAACAAAACAAACTCCCAAAGTTTGATTAATACACTTGTCCTTTGTCATTTTTGAGAGCTAACAGCATGTATGAACAAACAAACAGCTTCAAAGGAGTCCCAAATGCAGTGTTTCAGGAGTGGATCTTCAGGGCCTTATTCTCATGTAGTTAACCGGGAAACCCCCTGGTATGGGTTGGTCTTAGTTACAGGAGTTCAGAGCATGGCAAAGCTTAGTCACTGGGAGCATTCTCGTGTATTCAGCCACAGCTGTGAATTCAGTTTGGGTTTACAGTCTGTACTCCAGAATAAAACGGTCCCTGGCTAAGTGGTATGGCATGGTGTAGCACAACTGCTGCCACATGTTCCAATTCTTATGCCACCAGAGCAGGATGGGCACATTTGAGCCCTATCCCTGTCCTTTCCCCTGGGGATGGGTGGGGAGAGGCAGTGGCCACAGTTGTTTGAAGTGTTCCTCCTCTTTGCAAATCTCTCCTACCTTTTCCTGTCACCGGGCTCCATCCATGTGGAAGGTTTCCACCGGGTTGCACCTTTAAATAGCAGATTTTCAACTATTTTCATTGCAGTGGCACAGCTTTTTAGAAATACAGTGTAGGTACCACTCCCTGAAGATCACAAGCTTGAATTTATCCAGTCCTGAGGAACCACAAGGAGCTACCTGAAGCCCAGGGCTCCAGCTGCAGGATCCTTTCCCAGGTCTTCATGCAATCTTCATGTAGCTGCCTTTTCAACTCTGTCAATTTAATACCATTTACCCTTTCTCCAAAGGAGAATAGGCCCAGTTGGATGGTAAGGTTAAAACCTGAGCTGTGCTATGTTTATATTAATAATTTCCACTGGTGAAATATGGATCTGAGACTTTCCTCATTCATTTAAACTCATCGTTAATAGGCAATAGTGGAAATGTACCACGTACATGATTATTGCAGTGACCTGATTTCACATGCATTTCTGATCTAATGTCTGCTTAAAAAAGATTTTAAAAATTATATATAAAATTGATTTTGGGAGTTTTGGGAAGGAGAAGGAAACCATTTATTTCAACCCCCAAATTCCTTTGAGCTGTAGAAACATTGTCAAAGTAATTGTAGCCTTTTCTGTTTTTTTCTGTGTAGATTTCTTTCTGTGTAGTCTCAGAAAAACTCTGCTATGTTGATGGATGTCACCGTTTTTTTACTTGTGACAAATATCTCTCAAGGTATTGAGTGATGTAAAATTTGTTAATGTGTAAAATGCTGGCTTTTCATGAATACTTTATCATGGATCTGTGTATGCCAGCTTCTTCTGAATTAAGGTCTTATACCTTTAGTGGTTTGCTGTGCCGTATCATCTTAATAATTTTTGCTGTAATTTAATCATCTTAATTAAAACTGCATTGCATTACATTGTGGAAAGTAATTTGGGTCTGGACAGCAGTGGGTTTTGTGCTTGAGTTTGGGGTTGTTTTTTTTTTTTTTGATCTTGTTAGAAGATGGTAATGGTCTTGGCAAGATTCTTCTAGAAATTAGCACAGTGTACAAAAACTCATGTTGCCAAAGTACAGTATTTCTCCAGCTAATTGTGGCCTTGAAGGGTATAATACAAAAGGTCATCTTTGTTAGTGAACTGCAGGCTTCTCCTGCGAGACAGAAATCCATGTCCTTATCAAGGATGAAATCTTGGCTCCTTGGTTACACAACTGAGCTTTGCTATAATTTGGACATCATTAGGCTCTTTATTAAAGCAGCGGAACACTCTAATCAATCTTAGTGCTTTGCTTTCTTAAATGTACTTCTGCATGCGAGTTTGTGTTATGACTTCCCTTTCTTCTCCTCCTCCACAAACCTCATGAGGGGGAAAGGTCTAAAGATGAGGGGAAATGAGAAGTTACTGGTTCCCCCTTTTTGAGATATTCTTTGCTTGGAAGAGCAATGGGAATACATGACAGTGGTTTTGACAGCTGGACTGTTCAATCCTGCCTCCTCTTTTCTTGCTCTGTAGAGAAGAGGAGGAGACCATTCTGGAAAAAGCAGCCACTTGTTTTTGTTTATGCTGTTAAACCCTCACCAAAAAAACAAAACCAAAAACCCCAAAACAAAACCCCACAGAAATTCCTGAAACCTAAATTTGATTTAAAAAGTGGTTGACTTTACTTTTTTTTTCTTTAAATTCAAACAAAAGGAGTCAGTTTCTTTTTGTTTGTTTGTTTGTTTTTTTTCTTAAGAGGAGGAAACCCAAACCAGAACTCTTTCTGTGGTACGTGGTTGTGGGGCAGGATTATGGGGAAAGTAAGGAGGTTTTCTGCTTTTGCTCCTCTCTTGTTTTTATTAGGGTTTTATCACTCCCAGGAAGGTATTTTTGTGGCTGTGAGTTCTGCATTGTAAAACATAGCTGGTGCTTCCCATCTCTGATTACTTGCTGGACAGCCAGATCTGGTTTTGCTCATCTATAAAAGTTAGATCTGTACTTTAGCAGACCTTCATTTGCAAGGTTTTGAAGACTAAGTTTTGGTGCCTTGTATTATTCAGCTTTTGGGTGGATGACGTACTGGAAGTGCCTGTGTCCTAGAGACAGTCAGCAGTGTTAGAAATGCTTGCAGACGCAGAAACAGTGCTATTGGATCGTTTCTGTAAAGGACTGTCTTCTGCAATATCCTTGCCGACTTCACATTCATACATAGTGAAGATGATAATCCAAGAGTACCACCCCAGGGGCATGTGGAAGTGCTGCTATTTGCACGCACAGATGAGGACTGGAACAGAGAGATGTGCTCTACAGGAACAATGCTTAGAATTTTGTTGGTGTTCGGGCAATTTAAAGTCTGTGGTCCCTCATCCCTAAAGACAATGGTTTGTATATGGACCTCTAGGTCATCACAACAGGTGATTACTTACATTTGTTACTGTTTTAGTAATGTACCATATAGAGGCCTTTACCTCGAACACAGCTGCTGTGACAAATGCCTAGTTTTGCAGTCCAATTTGTCACTGTTCAGGGTAATGTGTTATGCCTTTAACAATCATTAAAAAATGGAAAAGAGACTGTGTTGTGCTTATGAATGAAGGACTTTCAGCATCTAGCAGCTTCTTTTCAGGAGTCTTGCTTTTCCTTGAATCCACTTACTAAGGGCTCTTCATCTCATGCTGGTACCACCGTTTGCATCTCTGTGCTGCGTGGATGCATGCCCAATGCTCAGTGGCATTTGAAATGGATTGTGCACCACCTCATTTACAGCCCCCTGGTTGGTACTTCTCCAGTTTCTGCCTAACAGGTACGTGTGTTCTTCAGGAGCTTTCCCCAGGTTTCACTGCCTCATGCAAAAATGTGCTCTTTGAGCAATTACAAGAGCAGAATGTTTCTGCTCTGAAGGGGTGAGCTTTCCTGGGCTGCAGGTTTTTAATGAAAGCTTTAGGTTATGAATCTGTCATCTCATTACTGTTCCTTGCCGCTTGGCGTCCTGTTGGTTGAAGCTAGTTTAACGGTCTCCAGCTTAAATTGAGTGCTGCTTTCAGTATTTATAAACTCTACAACTGTTAAAACAAACCAAGCCTCCAGTTGCAGCAATGGCAGCAGGGTTGAAGATAAGGAGTTGTCTCTAAGGAGTATAGTCTATTATACATTGGGTATAAATCAACTTCTGACTTGTGGGTGTTGGGAGGAAAATTTCCCTGGGGACTTGTAATCCAGAATCAGCCTCCCATAAATCTGCCTGGATCTTCTCCTGAAGCGTGTGGCGGTACTGGAGAGCTGATTATGGATGTAGACTGTGGACCTGGGAGATGTGAAATACTACCGCCCCTTACCTTCCATCACCATGTTGGACGGGCAGGTCCGAGAAGCAGATTATTTTCAGTATGTTGGAAGTGATGAGTTCATTGTCCTGTTCACTCCCTCCCAGAAAAACCTGCAGACTGGGCTATAGATACCGAGAACTGAAAGCAAACAACAAATGTAACTGGGTTGGATTTATTTCCTTTTGGGGGTTTCAGGTGCAAGAATGCATGTTGGTTGCATTTTTGTGTTTTTTTTTTTTTTATTTCTTTTCCCATTTCTTGAAGACTGAAAAATATTTTTCTTTAAATGGAAGGTGATGCTATACATCTTCTACATGTCTCTGAGGGATGAATTTGTAGGAGACAAAAATCCATCTCTTCATTGGGTAGTGAGTAATCCTGGGAACGAAGAACGGGGCAGGAACTGATGTCACCATATCTGCAGGGACAGGCTGGCTCTTGCCAGGTGGATATGATAGTGTGTAAAGGCTGTCATTTCATGCTTTCTTCAACCAAAGTTGGGTTCTACGTCTCTTTGTGGTGCCACCCAGTTGCTAGCAGTGTTCTTAGTGCTGCAGGTTAAGTACTGCTCAAAGGACAGGTTATTTGAGCAGTTCTAGACTATCTGTGAAGAGCAGAATAGGGTTTGATGTCTCTGAGCTCTTTGTGATTGCTGAAATTTTCTCCAGAAAGGTAAACCACGCTTATGGCAGCTCTAAAGTGCCATCCCTGCTCCATGCTAGAAGAACACCAGCAATTAGGGCAGCTTTATTATTTCAATTGCCTGCTGACTTCAATGGCCTCCCGATCCAGGAGACTGCAGGATCTGGCACCTTCTGCAAGACATAAGACGTGTGTACCTTGTGTTGGTCACCTCTGTTTCATCCTTGTGTCCATCCTGGTTGGCATACTGCTTAAATGTGATGTTTAGAGGAGATTTCTCCTAATGGGAAACATGTCCAGTAGCAAGTGAAAAATGAGCCTGGCTTGTGTTTTTATTAAGCTTTTATCACTTGTCATGCAACTTGCCCACTTCTCTTCCTTCTTGCTTTTTTTTTTTTTTTTTTCCTTTTAGGTTGTACTCTCTCCACCTTTCTCTCTTGAGAAGAAATTGTCTGCTCTGACTTTGGTAAATGTTTTCTCACTTGTTAGAACAAAAGCAGCTGAGTCCGGTAGCTTTTTTGTTTGTGTGTGTACGTGTGTGTGTGCAGGGAATGTGTCAGGGTGTTTTTATGGGCACTGCTGCTGAGCTTGTCAGCAGCAACTGGGACAGGAAAGTCGGGCTCCTTCATAGATTACATATCTTTACAGATTTTTATCTCCAGTTTGCAGGGAAGGGTAGCCTGAAGTCAGTCTTGACAGTTCAGTAGAGAAGTCTGTAACCACTACTCATGCAGCGTTCTTGGACAGGGACCCTCTCACAACATCTCTATCACAAGAGAGGTTGTCTTGTGGTGATGGTTTTATCTATCATGCCATTTGCAATTAACTCTTTCCCCCTCCTCATGTGCTTGTTGCTTCTCACAGTGGAAGAAGCATAACTACAAAGTGAGTAACCTGTCCCTGCCCTTTCTCTGTTGAGAGTATGGTCTCTCAGACTCATTCTTTGGAGTCACAAATGGAGTCACTTTGGAGTGACAAACGATTTGCCCTTAGTCAGGAGTCCTTAAACCTATGTCTGATAAAGGCTTTTTATTTATCTTTCTCCCAAGTGGCTGTTTGGGGTGGATGCTTGGAATTCTTTATGCATATTTCTTCTCCTGTTCCTTATGTTCCCTGGACAGGAGCTGGATCCAGCCTGTGGACTGGAGCATCCCCTCCCCCAGGGTGAGCTCTCATTCCTAGTATGATCATGCTTGTCATTGTTTTTATACAAGGTCTGGGCAGTGCCTGCTGTCATCTGATCCATTTTTACTGAAATTTAAAGATGTTACAGGGTCTCCTTGTATGTGTGGACATTACAGAATCACAGAATTTCAAGGTTTGGAAGGGACCTGCCAGGACCACCTAGAGTAGGTCACAAACACTGACAGTCATCCCTTCCCCCCTTTACCTATGGTATTTGGGACACTGTTACCTTAGAGCAGTTCTGTTGTTTGGTGGAGGATGAGCTGTCAGGAGTTAAATCCAAACTGGCAGCAGGTAACTGGACTGAATTAAACTGGTAATGCCCTACTAAACCCCTTCTCCCTCAGGTCATATCTTTGGAAATGTCATTTATCTGGATTGTAAATTAAATTATTGTTGTTGATGTCACTTCAAAGAAACTGCAAGAATGATTAAAGAGGATCTCCCAAGAGAAGTCTCCCAAGAAAGGCTCTTCTTGGTAAAATGTTAAGGTATCTTTTTTTTTTCCCCTCTCTTTCCTGATTTTCCCAAGTTAGAATAGAAACAATAATTCCGTCTTTTCCACTTCAGCGTTCATGATACATTTGCAAACAAAAAAAAGCCCTATGAGTGTCTTAAGAATCATATTTTCTTGCAGACTTCATCATAAGAATATTTATTGAAGCCTCAAGCTTAAAGTGTTGTAGTTGAGTGTCATGAAAGTAATGTTTGTGTTTGGGGTGTTTTCTAAGCGTCATTTAAAAAAAAAAAGAAAAAACCCAAAACAAACCCCAAGAAAACCTTTATAGCCTGGAAATATTTGTTTCCTTGGCTTCTTGATATTTCTTTACCAGAGAGGAACCTGGAAAGGAAAAGGAGCAATTCCTTTCTGTTGTCAAAGCTGAGGTAGCTGCAAAACGTTTAAAATAATCCCACGATCAGGAGTATGTAAAGGTTCTTTTATAAAAAGAAGGTAAAAAAAGTATACTTTTTTTTTTTTTTTAGATTTGCTTTTGGAGTGGGGAGCTGTTGGTTGGTTTTTTGTTGTTGTTTTGTTCAGTTATTGCTGGTTTTGTAGCTGTGGAGGACTCGGCTCGCAGGGAACAGAAGAGCAACATGAGTCATTCACATGATTTGGAGAGGAGGGAGTTGGGGTAATGGGAAGATTTGCAGGAATTGCGTCAAGGTGGACTGTTGGTGCTTCCTTCGTCACTTACCTTAATTTTTTGTTTCCTCACGTCTTCTACCACTGGATCTTGTTATCACATAACTTTATGCTTTTGATATCGCCATCTCCTACACATACATTTGTGCTTTTGCTAAACCCATTCTGCTGAAAAAACACTGGCTTCATTTGTAGGGACTGGACAAATGGCACTTGGGCATATGGTGGTACAGAAAGTTGGTGGCACATGCTGGACTTTTAGCATCCCTGAGGGCTGACTGGCACAGCAGTTATTGCAGGTTCTTTGGGATGGGAATTGGTGATTATAGAGTAATGGGGAGATGTTCCTGAGCTTTCTCAGCACTGATACCCCTTTTGAATTTCTCATGGAGACGTTCACATTTGTTGTCAGATACATAGTTGAAAACACAGACTGGCAGTGAGGCATTTGGGAGTTCCAGAGCACCGCTTGGAAATCATCATGGTCAGAAAAATACAGGAGAAAAAATAGCTTAGAAGGAGTTTAAGAGTCTTGAGCTGATATCTTTTTATGAGATGCAACTACCTAAATTTTTATTACCGTTTCCATTGCTGTAAAGACATGAAACTTACCCCTGTTGTGAGCTGTGGTGGCATTTAGCCAGGGCTGGAAGCTTGAGCTGATGCTGATGGTAATGATGAGCAAATTTTGGTGCAAGAGAAAGACTTTCTGGAAGTGACTGTTGAACTAATTCCTCTCACTCACTAGTAAAAGTACAAACTTTGGAAATCATGCCCTGATGCTGGCCAAGAAAAGACAAAAACCAGTTGGGAGAGTTTCTGCAAGAGGGATGTCACTCCAAAAACCAGCAGTGGTTTCTTGTTTCTTGCCTGCCAGAACATATTTCAACCCCTCCTTCTTGAGTAGTTGTGGCTGACACAAACAGTGTTTTTCAAGTAAGAAATCATCTTTTCCACAAAAAACAAAGGTCGCCATGCATATGCGTAAACCTCTCTGCAAAGGAAATAACGTAACCTCTGTCCTTTCAGGCTTCACCTCAGTTGATCTGTACCACATGTCCTTCAAGGTAAGCTTGATAAGAGGCTAGCAGTCAAGGCAGGGAAAGAGAAATCCCATTTGAGACTGACCTGATGCCGTCTGACATTTTGCTTATTTGAAAAGAAGAGGTTTGGTATGGAAATGGCAGGACTAGTTACGAGTTGCAGCAGCCCCTTATGACATATTAATCTTCAGAGTGAGTTACAGCTTTATAAAACAAGGTTTTCCACTCTGTGGTAAAGACTTTTTCTTCGGCCACCTGAGTTGTCTTGGATTCTTTACGTGTTTGTGTGCCTCTCATGAAGCACATTGAGGAACTGTCATATATCTAGTAAAACGTGTGCATGAATTCTGTAAAATTAAAGCCTCCTTAATTATCCCTCTAATCATTTTATGGATGATGTGGTACACATTCCCTACTTGTGAGGCCAATATATTCTTTCTCTGTCTTTATCCATCTTTCCTGGAGAAGCTGAAAGTTTGTAGTGTGCTTGGAAGATAAAGGAGTTACCAGTGCAGCCTGCCTGCTCTCTGGCAAATGCAGTTCCCCTCCATAGGAAGCATTCAGTTAGGGGTTACAGAAAATAAAGCATCTCTCTGTACTGTGATGTTTTAAATAGAGCCTAGAATTTGTAAGCATGGGTAGCAGATTTAGGCTGCTTTTTCTTCTTGCTTTTTCAGCCTTTGTGAAATGGCATTGGCTTTGAGGCATCTTGATAGTTTCTGTTGACTTTGTGCCAGGGTGAGAGTTTCTCAAGCCTGGCGTCCAGCTTTCCATGACCGTGCAGTTCGGAGTGTGCCATCTATGCACAACAGATATGAGTGGTCCTTGCCTTGGTCTTGCGTGCCAGGCCCTTATTCCAGCTACTGCTATTTGAACTGGCAGAACAGGTGCAGCTGCTGCGGAGAAGTTAAAGGCAATGGAATGCTGGTCGTTGGAAATAGAAATTACTGAAAGTTTCTGTGTTTCTCACTTTTGACTGGACATGTCTGCAGGAAGAAAGGCAGCATCTTTTCTGTTTGTCCCCTGTCTCCCAATATCCAGCAGCTGCTTCTGTGTCCCATCCACATCCCACTTGTTGCACCAGTGCACTGGGCTGGGGTTGCATTTCAAATCGTGCTCTCTGCTGGGTGCAACCAGAGAGTGGGAAGAGCCAGAAGAAAGATGTGATGGTCTCTGTCCCATGGGGACATAGGGAGGGGAGCACTAGAGCTCACTGAGTGAGCCGGGCACTCTGCCATTATACTTTCTGCCCATGTTCCCTTCTACAGTTGCATCTCGTCCAACATTCCTGATTTTCCTTGGCCCAGCACTTGTCTCTGAGATACCCTGCTGGGTGCTCTTTAAAACATACTGTAATCCGGACATTGGCTCCGTGTGGTCTGCGGGCCACCGGCCAGGCTATGGGACAGGAGCTGCTGCTCCAAGGCAAGGCCCTGGCCTGAATGCCACAGGAGCAGGTGGGCCACTGCTGCAGCCTTGGGGACATCCAGACAGCCATCCCACCCCAGATGAATGTGGGGATGGGCCAAGGGGTTATGAGGACATGCAGTTGGTGGGATGTGGGGTGCAGCGAGAAGGTGAAAGACATCTGGGAATCCTCAGTGGAGCCATCCTGTAAGAACATGGGTTGCTAGCTTCCACCCACTTGAAAAGATGTATGTGGCAGCAATCCTGTACCCCTTGTTTCCAAGTAGGAGTATTTCAGAGAACTATTCAGGGTTTTCCTTCCTAGAAGGAACTATGCTGGGTGAAAATCCCTGCATGGAAAAGCTGCTGCTGTCCTGGTAGGATCATGCTTGAGATTGCCCTCTAATTCAAAACCACAGCTGAACCAAGACTTGCTTCAATTTTTTTTTCTTTCGTGTTTACATTCCTAAAAATCATCCAGACTTTTTTTCCTCTTTTAAAAGCAGCAGGGCTGCAAACCTCTCCAGCTGCTGTTATGAAATGAGTGAGTTATTCTAGCTAAATTGAGTAGATTGGACTGGAAGCACTTCTGGAAATACTGTGCAGGTTGTGGACCAGCTGTTGGCAAAACTAGCCAGGATTTTGTACACACTGGGCCCCAAAAAAGAAATGGTATTTTACCATAGCGATTTTCCCCCCCGGCCCCCTTTCTTTATTCTGCTACAAGCACAATCCTGCACTTTTTAATTAAAATTTTAACTATCTCAGCAATGGGAGAGAGCTGTAAGTCTGTAGCATGAAAGGGCAGTCGTTGCCTTCATGGTAGCTGGTTTTTCTGCCTCCGTTGGGTGGTTGGTGACCTGAGACAACATCACATGGGAGGGAACAGAGTGGAGGTATTTTTTTTCCCCTACTGATAGCAGGGTTTTCTTTGCTTTTCATGAGCTGACTCTTCCGCTGCCGCACTCAGCAGGTGGCCCAGCAGCAAAGGGAGTAAAGGAGGAATGTGCAATGATTTAGATAACTTGGCAGAGCATCCGGTGGAGAGCAGGAGAGATCTGTGGGGGACAGGTAGACCTCTGTTGATCTTTGTTAAGGCTGGCACTTGTGGACACCTGTGATTCCGCTAGTGATCTCTCCACGTTTGCCTCAGTTTTACACCCTTAGACCCTCTCAAATTTCTTGGAAATTTTCTGCTTTCCCAAGGGTACATCCTAAGTGTTTAATTTAGGACTGTGGTTGTGCACAAGAGCCTCCTTCCCCACCCTGAGCAACTGAGGCAAGTGCAGTGGGCTGGATGAGCACCCAGCAGCACCAGTGGATTTTGAGTTTTTGTTCTTTTGGATGGGAGTCAAAAATTCTCGCAGCATCTTCTCCCCTTTTTCATGGGGAGGAGTACTATCAAGTGAAACACTGAGCCACATTCTTCAGCCTGGTGCTACTCTTATTATTTATAAAGCATGTGTCTTTTTGTACACTCTTCTTAAATGTTTCCCCTTTCCAGTTTGGGTCACTTCTTAATCCGTCAGGTTTTCAAGCAGGCACACAGATAGGAATTTTGTTGTTATTTTCTTGTTGCAGTTGCTAATTGTTTGCTGTCAGGTATCTGGGCAGGACAGTGAGAACCAGCTACTCTGTCCTGCCTATGTGGAAGTAGCAAAGTCCAGACACAGCTTTGCCACTGCTGGCTAGGGTAAACTGCCATTACTTTCTGGGTGTGTCTAGCTTTAATGCTTTACTGTCAGGGATTTTAATATTAGGAGGGCCTTTTCCTTAATGTCTCAAAGGGAAAAAAAAAAAAAAAAAAAAACCAACAAAACCGATAAGAGCTTTAAAGTCTTGTATTCAAGCATCGGGAGCTTTCTCCAACCAATTGACTAAAGGGTTGACAGAACTGGTGAGATGCTGCTGGTTATGTCCCATCTTCTGCTGAGATACTGAAGGAAGTTTTGACTACTTTAGAACAAATGGAATTAATCTTTGCAGATTGAGATGTTCCTGCTCTGCATTGAATATAGCATTTGAAAACAGAAAAGGAGGTGGATGCTATCCCTCTGTCACACATTCTACAGAAAACCTTGGAAGTGCTACAGGAGGAACTGCTCCCTCCAGTTCCTTGCAGTCTGCCTTGGCCAATCACTTGCTTCCATTTTGATGGGAGCACTAGCAATTAATTTCTTGTGGCTGTGCACTGCAAACTCCTGAGCTAACTTTTCAACACCGAACTAACGTTTTGAAACATTGCTTGTGGTCCAACAACATGTGGCTTTAAGCAACAGTTTTAAACTAACCACACTCTGATTTTGGGAAAGACAAAACAGTGGGATGCTGCAGCTTGGTGACTAAGTGTATTGTAACAGAGATAAGCTACTGCATCCTCCCTCGCCTGCTGTAAATTTTACTGGAGATGAGATGCAAGTAGTGACATGGTAAGGTGATCTCTCAGGACCTCATTTAACTGTGGGTGATAACTTCCTTGCTTTGCATTTGTGATGATTTTAGAGTGGTGTAACTGTCACGCAATTGTAACCTAATGCTGAAAAATACATTTTTGGGTGGACTTTTACTCATTAGCTGTTCTATCTTAGATCATGTTGTAGCTTGAATGAAAACACTGGGTTTCATCCTGCTGTGCACAGGGTCAGAGACCCTACATACCTCGCCTGGAACCTAAAAGCACTCCATGAGCTCCATGGATAGGTTTACTAGTTGTACTTGAGATTGTGGTGTGCTGATAACACTGCTTTAAAACATTCACTTTGGCTTGGGCTTTTTGTTGTGGACTCCACATGCTCTGGAAAGCACTGCTCTACTCCAGGAAGGAAAAAAGAGGATCTGAAGGGTCTCAAATTGCCACAATTGGCCTCGAAAATCCTTTGCCAGGCTGTGTTGAGCAAGACTCTCATTTCTGACGTCGGTGGGGAGGGATATTGCCCTTTGCAAGCGTTTCAGCAGTGTGAAATGCTGTCCCTCCCAGCATGCTGACCCCACAAGGCTGAATTTTTTTTTCCCAGCCCACTCTTGACAGTGTGATTGTTATATATATGCAAAAAAATTTTGCCTCAAATTTGCATTATCAACATATATTTAGGTGAAAAAAAAAAAAAAAGCCATACCCCATTTTGAATGGCCAATCTGCTTTCTGAGGAGTTATTTAAGTGCAGTAGGTCATCAATGTATTGCACATATTACGACCATGCCTTGGCATTTGTTTGGAGTTTGTAATCCAACACCCAGCTGCTTCAGCCTCAAACTCCAGGCAGCTATTTAGTGGTTCAGCTAGTGTTAAGGAATGCATTGTGGTGCTGTTTACTTCGTCATGTGCAAGGCTTCTATGTAGTACAGTGAGGTTTAATTAACAAAAAAACCCAAAACAAACCCAAAAGCTGAGAACTCAGGCTAGGAAATGAAAGCTTAAGATAGATGTTAATCTGAGTCAGGGCAGAGGGATCCAACAGAGGAAAATTGTGTTATATTCTGCAGTCATTGCAAACATTCTTGATGGAAGAGGGCAGAGGGAACTGGACCAAGGCGGGGGGGGGAAAAAAAGAAGTATCTACCTACTTCTCTGCTGCAGCTGTTATATTGCTTCTCCATCTCTGACTGAGCAAAAAGTATGGAAAAACCCCACCCAGAGCAGTAAATAGGGCTTTCCTCTGTTTATATTCAGGTTTTACTGCTCCTAATCTAGGTTAATGTTTCAGTTGTAGGCTTGCCAGATGGTTTCACCTAGCTTTTCCACATCCCCAAACTCTACTTTTTACTGAAGTTCCATGGGGCGAGTTGCTCTGTGTCTTAATTTGTGTCTAGTGGTAGTGAAAGTGCGTGAAGTCAAGGCGAATTGAACTCATTACGTTTAGCTGGATAATTAGAGTGCTACTAGCTGGTTATGTAAAGGGTGGTAGTAAGCAAAGCTTTTGATCAGCTGGTGAGGATTTTGCACATGTTCCTTCTGAGGCTCTCTAAGTCCGCCGAGGGGGTGAGGAGCAGTGGTGGCTCTTAAGAGGCTATAAGGTACTGAAATCTCACTGCTCTGGGAGAAGGGAGAGAGGCCACAAATCTTCCTGCTCCTTAGCAGGGAGAGATTATCTTGATGTCTTCTCCGTTGCAGAATAGCTTCTCATGACAGATGAGTATGTTGCGTCTGAAATGAGGAGCGGTTAATGGGGGGCTATTCCTGTCCCTGTGCCACAGCAGCTGATGTTGGAGGAGGGATCTGAGGATACAGAATAATTCAGGGAGTTCAGCCTTTGTCCCTGACCGTCATTCCCATGGATGAATTTGGTGGGGTCAGGATGAGGATGGTTAACTAGACTCCCAGTTTGTGCTAGCCACAGCAGGGGCAACATACTGGGTGCTGCAAAGAAAAAAAAAAAAGTTACCCATTTGCCATTGGGCTTTCTAAAGCTGATACTGTTTTTAGCTTCATGCTTTTCTTATGTGGCATTGCCTGTAATGTCACTAAAAACCAAGAATATATCCAGGTGGGCAGTGTGGAGGGCTGGATGGACAGAGTTATCCAACAGAGCAGGCTTAAATGCATTTGGGTTTATTTGAGCAACAAGTCCTCTGGCATATGTAGATGAATCTGACTTGGTATTTATTTTTGGGGTTCAGAGATCTGCTTTAAAGCTCATGTGTCACTGACAGAATTTTTGGGATTGCTGTTACATCCAGCAAGGGAACTGTGCTGGGCTCTAGGAAGGGTTTAATGAGTAAAGGTTGGAGCACCGACCTCTTCCACGTGTATTGTTTTGGATGTGATTCTGCTGTAGAGCCTGGTGTCTGACTGCCCTGTGTTTGTGGCTGGAGTCAGGGCTTTATCAGCCTAACTCAACATTGCTTATCAAATCCTGGGACAGGAGTTTAGTTTCAGTGCCAAAAGGAGAAACTGTTTTTTTTTTCCTCTCTGTCCTCAGATGCATGAAATTTGAGGGAAACAAGAGAGTCTTCTGCTGCTCCCCTTCACAGGGTGTTAACTGATGGAGGCTGGTGAGCGAGGTGGGTCATCTCCCCGTGGGTCTCCTAAAAATGAGTACAGATGCAGCATCCTTTAGAAACAGATCTCTGCACCATAATCCTGTGTTGAAAAGAGGAGGGAGGGGGAAAGAAATCTAAGCCTATTGCTAACAGAACAAATCGGAAGAATTGGTATTTTATTGAGAAAAGCCATGAGACGTCTCTTAATTCCTGTCAGCTCTTTGTCCTTACAGCAGCAGTAAAGAAGGATCTTCCTGCCTTAAAAGCTGATGCTTCCGGAAGGATTTCCTCCATGTACAGCAGTCTTTAGATGCAGGGAGGTGTTGGATCTTGCAAACATCCTCAGCTGTGTGATGGTTATTATCCAGCTACTTTTGTAGCAGAGGGCATGTAAAAGTGTCTGTGTGGATCTGATTTGCCTGTTTTCCCTGTCAGCGTAGTTTAGGTATCTTGTCATACTCTGCGGTGGCTTTCATTAAAGTGGTTTCCAAGCAATAGCACTTCATTGGTTTTGTTTTCTTTCTTTATTTCTTTCTTTCTCTCCCTACTTTCTGTTGGCACGTTTCAGGTTTGAGAAGAGTGAAAAAAGCTGGGCAGGTTTTCGGTGCGTTCTCACCTAGCCTGCAGATCCTTCCCTGCAACCTGGGAGCAACTCCTCCTACCTGTGTCCCATTTTTTCCAGACTCACAAACCTTTGCCATGCCAGGCTTCAAATAAACTGAGCTGATGCTTTCTTACATGTTACGGGATAGTCTAAAAATAGCATGCTGCCCTTTTTAACGGAAGCATGTATTATTAAAGAAAGAATGAACAGTCGACAGAACCAGAGTAAAATCCCTCTTCTTGCTGAGGACAGGCTTTGAAAAACCTCAAAGCCAAACTACTTGACCCTTTTGAAAACAGGAGCTCCTCCTTGTAACTGCAGTGTAAACTTCTCAGCTCTTGGTGTGCATTTCTCAGCTTATGGTGAGGTGGTTGGTTGCCTTCTCAAATTTAGTACCCAGCTGATGGGTGATTTGGTGTTTTAAACTTCCAAGAGGAGCAGTAGCAAGGATGGAGCTGCAACAGCATTTTCCTAACCACTCTATGCCCTTGCATTTCTGCCAGGCACTTGTAGGTGGTTTATATATAGTGATAACAGGGACAATTGTATTTGTCTTGCCTGGGACGTAGCAGTATAAAATACTCCTAAATTGGGCTGGTAGCATCTGACACACTGCACAGTCATCCAAGCGGGTGCTGCGGTGTGTAAAATGATCTCGTGCTGCTGCGGCAGCATCTTACACTAGCTGCTGGTGCAAGCGAAGCAAACAAGATGCCCTGTGCCTTTTCTTGTCTGAATGACCGGTTGGGACAAATTATTGCAAGATTGTTTCTAAGCAGCAAGCTCTTCCCTTTGGCTCAGTTTTCTAGTGTGTTGCTGGTTGAATAACAGTGTGCATAATAAGCTATTAATGTCTATACATTTCATTTTAAAGGACACTGTAAATAACAGGTTTTATTTCCTTCCCTTCCTCCCCCAACTGTTGCATTGAATTTCATTCCCTTTAATTATACTAACAAATGTGGAAAAAATTATAAATATTTATAGTGGACTGGATGGCTTTGTTCCATGAGTGAGTGACTGTCCCAAGGTTGATTGTAATCCACCATTCAGTCACAAATCAAAAGTATCTATTATACAACTTCAAGAAAGAAACTCCAAACTTCTGCCAAAGGCAAAGTGAAGCGACATCAGATGTCGGGAATGTTCTTAGTACAACTATGGCGTGACTGTCCAATACATTTTTTGTTACCCATGTTTCTGAGCAGCTAAAAATTGAATTATATGACTGTAATTCTGGTGTGACAGTGCATTTTTAGATGCTGCCAAAACCTAATTTTTGGAAAACAAATGTTGAGCATTGTGCTTTGACATTGACTTTGATTCAGCTTGTCTGATGGAGTTTGAATTTGTTTAAAGGATATTTAGCCATGCATATGAAATGATGGGTACAAGACTATTTTTTCCCCACATTTTTTTCCTTTTTTTTTTTTTAAATTTAGTATAAAACCTCTACTTTCAACATTGCATTTATAGCCAGCTTTCTGTCTGACAATCTGAATTTCTTCTCACATCTTTTCCACATATGCTGGTCACTGGAGAAGCCATCTTTTTGGAAGACCAGAGTGTTACTGGAAATGCTGTATATCCATTCGTCTTGAAGTGTATTAGCTGCATAACCTTTTGTATGTCCTCACTTTTTTTACTTTGTTTTCTGCCTTTTTTCCCCCCTCACTCAAGAAGTGCCATGCCTTTACAGATATGGGCCTTTTCTGGCTACAGTAGGAATATATTGTTTCAGGTGAAGCTATAGAAGGGGGTTATGTGTTGATGTTGTTTAAAAGTTTGCATCACTATGTGACTTCTTTTTCTTTATGACTAGTATGACTGAGAAGAAAGGAAACTAAAATCTAAGCTTTCACCACTGAACATTTGATTGTCACTTTAGTGTTGGTGCTGTGAGCAGCTCTCAGCAGATGAATTCCTCAGTTTATGTGCTTCATCTCAGCTAAGCTGCTGGGACTGCTGCTGTGGGCTCTGGTTGTGTATGTACACTAAGCTGCTCGAAAGAGGACCTGCCTGAGCATTTTACAAATAAGCAGGGAAAATTATATATATGTAATTCTGTGTATGTAAAGTGTGTATGTGGGGGTGTCTAGAAATAAAAATAATGCAAATATGTATAAAAAAGCATTGCAGCTGTAACTACTGAGCAATGGTCTGAGGCAATAAAATTTCTTAAAAAAGAAAATAAAGAGAAGACTTTCAGACCTTCTTTCAGTTCTTTATTAGCTATTATTTTTTCTATCATCCAGCTGCTCTGAGCCAGCCAGGTACCTTTTTATGGTACTGATTGTATTTTATAAAAAGTCCAACATAGTAGAGCCCTACCTGGAGCCTGTAACAGAGACAGTGGTCATTATTGGCAGTAAAATCTGGCAAATAGGCTGGAAGTGCCTTGTGATTTTATAACTTCAGATGTCTGTATTATGCTTAAATAAAAATGTCTCAAATAATTTAAGGCTTAAATTAGACTAATATTCTCACAAGTTTAATGATTTTTGTTTTGACTTTGAAGAACTGAAATTACTCTGGTTTATCGTTCACCCTCATTGAAGAGGACTGAAAGTGACAGTAAGTGTGGTCATCTGAAATACTGCTTATGTAACTTTTTAATTGGTGCTTTCCACTGCAAGTAGCAGGTTTGAGTTGAGGCTGGAGTAGAAGATGTGTCAGACATAGATTCCCATCCTTTTTGCTATTTTTAATTTTTAGATTTTAAAGTAAATTTCAGTGATGGGCAAATGCTATCTACTCTCCCATGTCTCGACTCATGGCATTTGCTCCTTTGGGCTCTCCTCTGCAGGCATCCCCACTGCATCACCTCTGTGAACATTCCCCAGCCTTTTTTTCCCCCTTTTCAGCATTTCCTCCATCCCTGGTATCATATGATCCTTTTAAAACTCTTCTTCCTCATTTTTAAGGATTCTTTGTTGTTCCCTCTCTGGTGATGTGGTGCTTTGCTGTGTCAGTTGGAGAATACCAGCCTTAATCATCCATTTGTCTGACTCTCCTGCAGACATCCTTGGCTGCTCTTTCCTATGCTCCTTAAATGGGTCCATGAAGATGCTTCTTTTTCCTCTATATTGTTCTTTAAGGCTCCAGGGATCCTACAAAATTGGTGTTCACACATGCTAGGAGAAAGGCCCTTTTGACTTCCTCAGATGGATAATTTGGGCAATCCTGAAGATACAATTCCATAGGAGGCTGAGGGTTGTAACTTTCAAACCCTGTGAAGTTTAGATGGCACCTGTCTGAAATCACATTATCTGTGCCTTGTTATGGATTTCTGTTCTTATCTCTGTTGCTCTCCCTTTCCACTGTTTCTCCTCAAATGGCAGAATGGCAGGGCAGAGAGGGAGGTAGGGTAGGAGCTTTTCCTTATGCTTAAATGGTTTCTATCAGAGTGAGAGAGCTTGATCCTGTTTCATACCTTTCATACGACTTTAACGTAGACCTTTTTATTGAGTGACACGCCTAATTCCCCAACACCACCATCCACTGGCACCTTCCTCGGGCTACCTTGTGCTCCTTGCATGGACGTGCAGCTTTCACCTGTGTTTTATGTAAACTTTGTGATACTAAACAACGAACAGTAAGTCAAAGGAAATTGATTGTGAAATGCTTGCCCTGTATTTTAACCTCAGTTGTGCCAAGCTGGGTCTCAGTGGCCATGCGGTGAGAAAGGGCATTTGTGGCTTCCATGCTGAGAAGTCTCGGCATGCTCTGCTTCTGGGGCCATTTGCCATGTAGCTCGTGTCATGTGTAATAAAAGTTGTATTTACGGTTTGGTAGCGCACACTGTCCCATTCCTGAATAGTGCTGATTTGTACTTCATAGCCCATGAGGCACCCAAGTGTGCGCTGAGGGGTAAGAGTGGTTGGAGCTAAAGGGAGAGCCAAGTGCAAGAAGGAGGGGGAGAAAGCAAGGTCCTACTTTTTCTGAAGGGAAGCATGGCTGAACACCTGCTGTTCCCCAACAGAATAATATGAATTTGCATCAAAAAGGGACCCCAATCAGTTGTGCTGACTGCTTTTGAGGAGAGCAGTTGTGTCTGGAGGCATTCTGTTGGGGGAGATGTCTTCCACTGAAAGCATTTTCCACACAACGAGGGGCTGTGGGGCCCACCCTGCGGCTGGCATTTAGAGAGGGGTGGAAATGCTATTTAAATTTCAAATGGACTCAAGTTTTCACAGTTGCCATGTCAATAGATCAAGTTCCTTGAAATACATTTTAAGCGGAGTTTACACAGAGCCGCGGGAGCCCGTATTGACTCCGAGGCTTGCCTTTATTGTGCCTCCAGCAGCGGTAAGTCAATATGGCATATTGAAAGCAGCTCTGCTCTGCTGCAGAGTGAAAGTTAGCAAATTCCCCCTCGTCTCCTTCCAGTTCTTTTCTTGGGAAGCAGCATGTTTAACTAACTGAAATGGTCTTTTTCTTGGTTTTGTTTTTGGTGGGTTTTTTCTCTCCTTTTTGACTTGTTTTGGGAAGGTGGTAATTGGATCAGGCTATCAAACCCATCACACCTTCCAAAAACTGCCTGTGATACAAGGGAAGGTAACAGGAAAATACGGGGGACCAGGGCAGTGCTGATAAGAGCTTGACAGTTGCTTAGCACAGAACAATAGAAAATAAAACTTGGAAAACAAGCCTGGCCAGAGACTTGGTCAAATTTCATTGCAGGAGCTGATAAAGGTTGCAAACAGTAACTCCAGGGCAGTTCCAGGAACAACATCCTCTGGGAGTGACCTGATCTGACCCACCTACCCTCCAACTGTTACTCTTGCCTAACTGTGGTTTTCACTCTTATATTCCCTCCCTATCCAAAATAGCTCCAGACCTCATAGGCCTAGGGCTTGTGTAGCAAGTGTGAGTTGTGGACAGAGACTGCTGGAGATGAGGTTTCCTGAAATACAGGTAGGATGGGAGCTCCCAGCATGACTGAAGTGGCTGCTCCTCAGAAAGGCTCTGGAACTTGTCATTACCTTCCCTAACTGACCCATCAAGGTTTGAATGTCTGTGACACAACTGTCATGGGTTAAAAGCACTCAATGTTTTCCCCTCCATCTTATTTTTTTTCCCTGGGGGACCAGCACATGGAGCAGTGTATTGTGCTTCTGCACACTGTTATTCATGGTGGATGCTAGAATCACATTTTGTCTTTGGTCTTCTGGTGTGTATCTGCATTTGGTGTGTGGGAGCATGCACTGAGTCTGCAGTACTGGAAACTGTCTTCTTTGATTTCAACAAGACATGTTTGAAATGCTTCTGGAGATATTGTGTGCACTTCCTTCTCCATCCTCTGCTCATGCATGAAAAATAGCTGTTTCTACTTGGTGTAACTACCATACAGGCTGTCCCTAATAAACATCACACAATCACAAAATGGTGGGTGTTGGAAGGGGCCTCTAGAAATCATTCAGTCCAGCCGCCTGCTAAAGCAGGTTTCCCTTGATCAGGTCACACAGGAATGTATACAGGTGAGTTTTGAAAACATCCTGAGAAGGAGGCTCTACACTCTCCCTGGGCAGCCTGTGCCAGGGCTCCCTCACCTTCACAGTGAAGAAGTTTCTCCTCATGTTCAATTGAAAGTGCCTGTATCCAGCTGATGCCCATTACTTGTTCTCTTGGAATTGGGCACTACAGAAAAGACTGGCCCCATCCTCTTGATACCCATCGTTTAGGTATTTATAGGTGTTGAAGAGATCCTCCCTCAGTCTCCTCTAAGCTAAACAGCCTCAGGTCTGACAGCTTTTCATCATAAGAGAGATGCTCCATACTCATTAACTACTTCTTGCTATGTATTCCCAATGGATGTGTGAATCTGGACATCCCCATCCATGGTAAGCAGATGCCAGCAGATACTTCTGACTGAGTTTGACCAACTTTGGTATTTTAAGATGTGCCATGCTGCTATCTCTCTGCCCTTTTCCTCTTTGTGCTGATGTAGCATGTGAGAAAGCTGGAGCAGTATGCAAGCTGGAGTCTAGACTTTGAATTTTAAGTACTGTGGTATGAGTTGTTTTGTTTCTGTTTGGATTGTGCCTACCATTTCTATACCCTAGTGCTACCCTGCCAGGATAAATCACTCTTGAGGTGACCACGCATTTCCTGAGAAATACTGTTAACTTAAGCAAGCAAACGAATGACCTGGCAAGCTGCCATGTGATGTTGGGCACTGAGGATGTAGCCTTTGATTCTGTAACCCAGGGAATGTTCATTTCTCTTTTCCAGGGCTCTGGTAAAGCTGTGTGATTGTGGTATCCAAAAAAAGGATGGCTAGATTTACATTCTGCCAGAAATAGAGGGTAGCTTTGGAAAAACATATGCCTTCATTCCTAAATGAGAAAAAAGAAAATACTTAGGAAAGAAAAACAGTTCTGTGACTAATTATTTTTAATTGTTTTCTTTTTAAAAAGAAGATGAAGATTGTTAGAGTGCATCTTCCCTTCCAGAACAACTACAAGTGATCCGGCTACCAAACAGACTAATTAGATGTCAAATAGACTTCAGTTCTTAAATTGGTTTAGTTACACAATGCAAAACATCACATTGGGAAGCAGATGGCGTGTCATTTTAAATATGTCTTGTAGCTTGCCTGAAACCACTTCAAAGTTTCCTTAAAGAAAATATTGCAGCTACTGACCAAAAGAGAAGCCACTGGGTATCTCTCAGCATAGCAGCAAGATCTTGGGCCAGTGTCTTGCGAGCATTATTGGTTCCTTCAGAGGCTTAGAAGTAGAGGAATCTTTTTATTCAGCGGATAAAGAGCTTGTGCTTTCTTAGAAAGATTGAACAAATTAGACACCAAAAAAATCAGGGGTATGATGTAATTAGGTTTTAAATACTTGTTCTCTGTGCCCAAACTATACAGTTCGACTGGAAAGCCTTTTGAGCTGTGCCTGACTTAGAAATGCTTGTGTTGCACTGGAATCTAAAAGATACGTTGAATAGGAATATGGAGAACCAGAAACCCCTTAGCAGCAGGGAAAACCCTTATGCTCCTTTGCAAAAACGTGAAAATGGCTTAATATCTTGTAATTTGAGTCATTACAGCATTAATAAAAACAGCATTAAGTGCTGCCAGACTGTTCCATTGCAACCTTAATTACTGAAGGAGTAGGAAATGAGTGTTTGTGTGAAAAACAGATTTAAGGTTGTGGTGGAGATTATTAAGTAATACCAAAGTGGAGGGAGAACTTTGCTCAAATGATCAAAGCTAGGAGATAACCTTGGTTGTATTTTGAATCCATGTCCAAAGCTATGCTTCATTTGTTCTGGAGGGTGTATTTGTCACATACGTGGAAAAGTCCATGAGATGCTGACAATAGTAATGAAAACCAAGTTGGCAAGAGGTGAAGAAATGCAGGGGTTTAATTTCTTTGTAATGTTCTTCATTTATACACAGCATTAGTTTAGTTACTTAAAATTCATATTCTAAAAGAAAGTGATAAACGCAAGAGATTAGTTTCCCAATTAATTTTTTAAACTGTTGTGCAAACTTAGAAAATAACTCCTTATTTTATCACAAAATAACACCAAATAGTGGAATTTTCTCCGTGCCTTCCACCCCGAGCTCTTCAGTGGCAGGGGAGCTGGATGAGCTTTGCCATGTGGCATGCTAATCTAATATATGATAAGGTACTGAAGCCATTAATTGTCTTGATTCTTGAACCTCTTTACCCTCTGTTCTTTCTGCTTTCCCCTCCCCAAAAATCTTTCCATATTTATTCGATTGGTAACCAACTGTTGTGTGATGTATTGACCATTTGGGCTGGAAAGCTGTGACTTGTAGGATGAGTGCTACTTTAGGAGGGAGGAGGGGGGGATGGAAGAGTTGGTTTGAATGGGTTGGCAAAAAGGGATGCTTTCTGCTGGGATGAGGAGTGGTCTAAAACCACTGTTGGTTGTGATACCTTTGGTAATCCCCACGGAGAAAGAGGAAAATGAGGAAGAGAGGATCTGGTCCTTTTGAGTTGTTTTCGCACCCTTTAGTCACCTTGCTGGTAACACAGTTTATAATTAACTTGATTAATACTGTATCCAGGGCTTCAATCAATCTCTATGTAATTGTTCCTGAGAATATCTTTCTGGGGGGCTGTGCAGTAAGCACATGTGGTACTAGAATGTGATGAAGGTCTTTGTCTTTCTCCCTGCTAAGAGTTTCCTTAGAAAGAAACCAACTTTAACTGTACTTTTGATCATTTTACATGGCATTTATTGGGTTTTTTTTTCCAGTGTTATTGTGGAGGATTTGAGGAGGACTCTATGTGGACCCAGTGGAGAGCTGGGTGGTTTTGCAAGGTGCTTCTCACCTTTGGGTGCTTTAGAAAAATCTATTTCTGCAAGAAAAAAACCCTCAAACTGAAGGTGTAAAACAAAAGCAGCAATGAGCAGGATTGTCTCTTGAATTATAGCAGTGCCTCAGATTGCGTACTGGGACCCGTTCAACTCTGGGGTGGTTTTTTTCCCATTTATTTTGAAAGCAGGCCAGGACTGGAAACTTTTTTTTTTTTGTTGTTGCAAATGAATTATGGAAACTGAGCACAACCACGCTTTTATCTTGCAGTGGGGCTAAAGATGCTGATCATTGAAGAGAGATTTGGTGGGGGGTATGAGGAAGGTGGGCTCTGTGGTGCCTTTAGTGATGGGTGATTGTGGGTATTTGCTTGCCTTCCTGATGGTGCTGGGTTGTTGAGCAGCCACATTTCCCATCTTGGACATTCAATCCTCCCTTACTCATTACTTGAATACAAATGTTTTATTTCTCCAGTTATTTACGTGAGGACTAGAGTCCAGCAGTAGCTCCTTGACTATACACCCAAATGAACAAGAACAACCTGAGAAATCTGACCTACCATTGTCTTTCATTCTCAAAACTACTTTTAGTAACTGTAATTTTTGTTTGTGCTGCAGCTAAAAAAAAACCACCCTTTTTAGCAGCCTCAATTGGTGGACTGCAGGAGGATAGGAAACTCTGCAACCATTTCCCCCATTTTCTTTTCCATAAAGTGTGAGCATTTTAAATAGAAAACCTGACAAGTCGTTTCCTATCATGCATTGTAATTATCTATTATAACAGGGAATAAAGGATTAATTAGTTTTCAAGCTGCAGATATGATTTAATTAGTTTTCAGGCTGTATCTGAAACACCTGTCTTGGCGAAATCAAAGTGCCGAAGTGCTTTCACTTAGGGGGAAAATAATAGGGGGAAGAGAAGGAGAGAGTGAGTTTGGGCTTGCTGATGTTTTGCCCACCTGTGGAATTGCTCCCCCATTTTACACAACGTGTCAAATTTATGGTAAAGTAATTGCACTAATGTATGCACACTTGCTAAGACATGGCATTGCCAGTTCATGCCTCTACTCCCCAACATCAAAGAAATGTTAAGTGCCTCCTATAGGAGACTTGTGCTGACCCAAGGAGGAGAGGACCAAAACCCACTGTTTCTTGTGAAAATCTCAGCTCCACTTTGATGTTGGAGGGCAAAGTGGTGGCCATGAAACTCTCCTCTGGTCATTCATCTGGGGACAGTTCAGTACTGAGTTGTCAAATTAGGTCCAAGGATGTTTTTGTTTTTTGTGAGTGGCATCTCAAGTTTCTGTTGTGGGCAGCAGTGTCTTTCCATTGGGATTACATGTGATTTGGGACGATAATGCAGGAGGATTAGAATCATAGAATGGTAGGGGTTGGAAGGGACCTCTAGACATCTAGTCCAGCCCCCCTTGCTAAAGTAGGTTGATTTAAATCAGGTTACATAGAAGTACATTCAGGTGGGACTGAGGGATGGGTTTTCCTATGGAATGACTGCTGGCACCCAGCACTCACAGAATGGGATGGGTAGATAAAACTCCCAGGTATGGCTTCACCTGGGCGGAGGGCAGCTCTGCCTATGAGTGCATCCTCTGTGCTGTATTTTCAATAATAGCAACAATAACAATAATACTCTGCAATAAGCTAAGCTGCTTGTTTCTCTCCCCCACCAAATCCATATTTCAGGGTGACTCTCTGGGAAGAAGCATTCAAAGGAATAAGACTTTTGTTTCTTGTAGGTGAAGAAAACCGAACCAGTCCTGAAGGAAACATAGGGTTTTTTTTTTTTTTTCTCCCCACCACTTGTATCTTGAATTCTGCCTTACAAAGCAAGCACTACCTACCCAGGCAGATGCAGGGTGCAGCTTGCTTTCTTCCTGTAGTAGTAGTAAAGGTCACGCTTCCCTGCAGTGGCTTTTTTGGCCGGATTATTTTTAACTCAGAACAACCCATCCCTGTTTCTCCTCTCCCTTTCTGTCATGCTGCATGCAAACGGCGTCTGCGGGTGCAGGGCAACAAACCGATTGCACTTGAGTTTATTTGCTTGGTGTTATTATTTTATTTATTTTTTTTTTAATTCCTTGTTTTGATTTGGTGTTTTTTGTTTTGTTTTGTTTTTGGAACCGCTGGAGCTCTGCGGTTGGGTTGCGCCTGGTTGCTCGCCAGCAGCTATAAATAGCATTGTGTACAAGCAAGAAGTGCCTGAATGAGGTTGAGCAGCAGGAAAGGAAAAGCCCCTTTTGGCTTCCAGCTGGCTGCCGGCCAAGCAGCGCATTGCTTCAGCAGATGAGTGTTTTGAGGTAGCGTGGGAAGGAGAGAGCAGTGAGTAAGATGGTCTTTCTCCGGTTAGAGGTGTGTGTGGATGTGTCTGTGTGCGTGTGTATGTGTGTATCTCTTTTGGGGGTTTTATTTTTTATGAATGGTGGCTGGCAGGGACGCTGCGAGACCTACCCAGGTTTGATCCCTCGAGGTGCTAATGAAGGATGTTGCAGTGAGGATGCTCCAGAGGATTCCTGGAAGCTGGTGCTGGGGTGGGAATCAGGTTGGTTGGTTGTGATTTTGCCCCTGCTGCTGCGTGTTTAACATCCCTCCTGTTTCTTCCCCCCACCCCCCCCTTTTTTTCCCCTGGTCTGTAAGTGCATTGTTGCATTCGAATTAAGGTCTTGCCTGTGTTTATGAGTGGCCCATCTCCAGTGCTTCTTATGATCCTGGTGACTTTTGGACTTTGGAAGCAGGAATGGTCCCTCTGCAGTCAGAGGGGCAGGACTGTCGTGCATCACTCTCTTTGCCCTCATCATCTCTGAGGCTGAGCCACTGGTTGAGCACCCCAAAGGGCACCCAAATCTATTTCTTCGCACCCAGACTCTTCTTTCCCAGGGAATGGTGATGTTTTCTTGCATCATTGTAGCACAGAGTGGACCCAGATGCAATTGAAGGAAACACATAAAATTGACTCTGGATAAATACAATTTTTCACCACAATGCATAGATAACCTAATTTTAATCAAAGACCTTGTTTAAGAAGCTTTTAATCTAAATATATATTAAAGAAGAAAATTAAAAGTCCTTTTAATTGCTATATATAGAAGCAAGGATTAAATGTTACTATTGAATTAAATGAGTTTTTATCAGAACACTTAGAGACACTTTTTCAATAAAGCCTGAATTGGACTCGGGAAAACCTGACTTTTCTTGGTCCAGTTATTTCAACTCCACTGCAAGGCTTTCTAGGAAGAGCTGCAGCTCAGCCTGGAGAGCCTGCCAGGTTTGTGGGAAGGAAAGAGGATGACAGGAGACTTTGCTGTCTTTGGCTTTCAGGTTTAAAAAGAAAAACAGTAAAAATCCCCAACAAATTTCCTTTTTGAATGTAGACCAAATGCACTAAACTTGAGTCTGAAACTAGAGTATTTTAGTGAGTTTTGAGATACTAAAAATGGGCTTAAGAAGGAGAAATATTTAGGAAATTTATTCACTCTTCCTTTATAATTAGTTTGCAAGCTCAGTGAGAAACATTTATGCTGAAAAAAACTCCCACAAGAATTGTAAGAAGTCATAATTAGTGACTTTCTTAATTGGGTAAAGTTTCTTAAAACTTCAAATTTTTATGGATTAGTACTACAAAAAAAGTAAACAAGACAAACATTAGTGATCAATAGTGAAATACTGATGAAGGTAGCAAGACCAAAACAATTTTATGATTAGTTTTTAACAGTGATGGTAATGAGTTAATATGAGCTAATATGGCAGAACAATATATTCCTATGTTGATGGTTGTCTCTTCTGTGTCACATTGTGAGTTAGGAGTTACTGTGAGCAAGTTTGCAAGAATAATCTCAGATCTTGCAGTCTGCTTCAGAAAAGCCATACACTGTAGGGTTTGATCTCTTTTTGGGGATTTTCCCTTTTTTGTCCAGCTTCCTGTTGATTGTGTTGATAGTCCTGCAATCGAGATAATGCAGCATTAATTTAATAAATTGATCTCCCTCTGGTTTCATAGATTTGGTTTCTTAGATTCAAAAGCTATAGCTGCATTATATTGCTGGATAACTTTTTTTTTTCTGCTATAATGGAATAGTCTCAAAATGCAGAATTGGCACTGTATTTATTTGAACAATTGGGAGAAAAAATAATTGGGCTGTTTTTATGATTGGTCTTTTGAGTCCCAGACTCATATTTAATTATCTGATATATGTAGCTGGAATAAAAGGACCAGAGGGAAAGAAAAAGTCTGCTCCGTTTGAATTGTTGATTCTTCTTTTGCAGAGTTTTAGGTTGGGATTTTATAATTTCTGCTTTCAGGACAGGAGACTGAGCTTGTGCAGGAGAACCCAAAATCCCAAGTTTCTTTTGCACTGTTGAGGTAGCAGGGCTGCTCTGATTTCATGATGAAGAGTTACTCAAAAGACCAAGGGAGGGGGGCTTTTTTGCCCCCCTTAAATTCTTCAGACGGCTGGATCAGAGAGAGACGCTGTGGAGGCAGTGGGACAGGGTGGGGGACACATGCTGGAAATGCCATTAGGGGAATTTGAGCAGCAAAGGTCAGCAGAACTTTTCCTTAGAGCAACACAAAGGTTGCAACCCCCAAGTCGTGATGGGGCACCATCCCCTTTGAAGCTGCAAGATGGCTCCCAGGTGAAACCAAGATATGGAGGACTGTTTTTTCCCTCTTCCAAACTAGACAGTTTGTTCTGCACAGCAGTAGTGGGTAACCCAGGTCAGAGATCAAATGCCAGCCTGAGCAGAGTGGTTGCAAGCAGTAGTTTGGGAACTCTGTAAAGAAGCGGACATGGGAACATCACCTTCAAAAACAGGTTTGAAGCCTAAGCTATGCTTTCTTCAAATGTGGGGTGGGAGTTTGGTACCTGGCAATGAGGGACTACAAAGGTGATCAGGGAACTGCAACTTCTTTCTTATGAGGAAAGACTGGGAGACATGGGGCTGTTTAGCCTAGAAGAGAGAAGTCTGAGAGGGGACTGCGTCATCACTTATAAATACCTAAAGGGTGGCTGTCAAGGGGCAGCACATTTTCTGTGGTATCAAATGACAGGACAAGGAGTAATGGATGTAAGATGGAACACAGAAAGTTCCGCTTGAACATACAGAAAAACTTCTTTCTGTTCAGGTGAAGGAGCCCTGGCACAGGCTGCCCAGGGAGGGTGTGGAGTCTCCTTCTCTGGAGGTTTCCAAACCCACCTGGACATGTTCCTGTGCCCCCTGATAGAGTGGAACCTGATTTAGCAGGAGGTTGTCTGCGTGATCTGTAGAGATCTCTTCCAACTCCCACCATTCTCTGATTCCATAATCTATTGAAAATATAGAAAGTTGTTTTGCTTTGAGTTTGGTTTTCCCTCTCCCCACCCCCCCCTCCTTTGAGGTTGTCTTATAGATTATTTGAAGCAAGTAATTATCCCCAACTTGTATTTCTGTCCCTTTCCTCCTCTCATCTTGTGTGAAAGTCTATAAGGACTTGACCTGAGGTGCAAAGAGACCAACTGACCCCCTAGCCACCCCCCAGCATTGCAGCAACTCTGAGCCGCATGGGAAGGGCCCTGGAGGAGCTGTTTCTCACAGCAAGGCCTTGCTGTCCAGGGAAACGACATTATCTCTGCGATAAAATTGCTGTTTCTGTTTTTTTTGGCGAATAGCCTTCTCTCCTTAAAACTACTGGAAGAGTTACATTGTCCAGCTTTAAGGGGACACAGCTAAGTGAGGCAGTTGGGGCACTGCTGCCCAGTCCCTGTGAACTCCCTCTCCTTAGCGGCCCTTGCTCATTTGTGGCAGCAAGGCTTGTTGATAGGGAAGTGTTGTCCTCTAATAAGTGAGAGATAGTGGATAAGGACATGTTAATAGGAGAAGGTGCTGTATGAGAAACAAACACCAAAAGCACTTGGGACTGCTGGCTGTGTTTCCAATCCTGTGTGGACTTCAGTGTGCTCCGGGACTGTACAGTTCTTGAACAGTGTGAGAGTTGGTAGAAAGTTGCTGTTAACTCTGAGGCTAAAGTCTGCTTTGGCTAGTTACAGTACACTACCTCTACATATTGTTTTATTTAAAAAAATAACAACTGCAATAAGTGTGTTTTCCAGTTAAAACATCTACTGGTATGATAGAGTTATTTGTTCTCTAAGCTCCTAATGCCCATAGTTAGCAAAAGGAGCTGGAAGGTCTTCTGCTTGGGGTGATGCCAAGTACCCAAGTTTCACTGCTGCAGAGGGGATTAATATCTCCTGGTGTAGCTGAGATCATGCATCAGTGGTGAGAGACTGATTGAAACCACATTGCAAAACAAAGTATGAGACTTCATGCTTTTAAACTCCTTTGCTGAGTCAGGAAAAAAGGGGAATGAGAAGATAAGCTTGTTCCTCTAAAAAATCCCTGTCGCTGTATTGCTTTTATAGCCATTGTAGCCATACTTGAGGGTCACTTTTGCTTTCTCTCACCACCTTGATGAGAGGAGAGATGAAGCAGCCATCAGAGCTGTGGGCAAGTAAGAAGTCTCGGCCTGGTCCCCTGCTCTCTTGCAGTCTGTGCCCTGTGGTCCATGGTAAGTTTCTTTGCCTTTTTGTGCCCCAGCCCCTAGTCTGTAAGCACAGAAAACACTTTCCAGCTGCCCTGATAGGCTGAAAATAGTGTATCAGTGTTTGCAGGGTACTCAAACTATTAAGTGGAGGTTACAAATACACCCAGCATGTGCATGCTGGAATTGTCTCCTGGTTATGTGTACAATAAACTGCCATTGTGATAAACCTACATGTAAGGTACTAGTTTTCTTAGGTAATGGGGTTGTACCAGTTTGAGTTGAGTTGAAGAACTACCAGCTCATGACAAGTGCATTCAGTATGTGAAGAGCAAGGTGCATCATTCCTGACCAGAAAATCTCTTCTGTGTTGCTACTGTTATGTATTACTTGCATTTACTTATACCTGTGTGCATTGAAGTGGCCAAGTGCAAGGTCCTGCACAAGGGTCAGTACAATCCCAAGCACAAATATCGACTAGGTGACAAGTGGATTGAGAACAGCCCTGCTGGGAAGGACTTAGGGATGTTGGTGGGTGAAGAAATGAATATGAGACAGCAACGTGTGCTCATAGCCCAGGGCTGCACCAGAAGAAACGTGGCCAGCAGGTTGCAGGAGGGGATTCTTCTTCTCTTCTCTGTTCTCCTGAGACCCTACTTGCAGTGCTGCCTCCATCTCTGGGGCCCTCAACATAGAAAGAGGTGGAGCTGTTGGAGTGAGTCTAGAGGAGGCCATGGAGATGATTAGAGGGGCTGGAGCACTTCTGCTGTGGAGACAGGTGAGGGACTTGAGGTTGTTCAGCCTTCACACCTTGTAGCAGCCTGAAGGGGCCTATATGAGCAGGAGTTTAAGGGCCTGTAGTGATAAGCCAAGGGGAAATGACTCCAAACTGAAAAAGTGTAGATATTAGGAAGAAGCTTTTCCCTGTGAGGGTGATGAAGCACTGGCACAGGTTGCCCACACGGGTTGTGGCTGCCCCATCCCTGGGAGAGTTCATGTGCAGGTTGGATGGGGCTTGGAGCAGCCTGGTCTAGTTGAAGGTGTCCCTGCCCGTGGCAGGGGGTTGGAATGAGATGATTTCTAAGGTCCCTTCCAACCCTAACTATTCTGTGTTTCTGTGATGATTCTATGACATTATGGAGAAGGTTTTACAGGGTTATTTCAGGAGCAAACCACTGTAAGTGAACTGGATGTCTATAGTCACTGGAGAGTGTGGGTTGTTAGATGCTTCCTCGATTTGAAACTTTGGAGTATGAGATTGTCTGGAATTGTATTTCCAAGACATGCAAAGCAATCTATTTGAGTGTACAGTGTAATTAGTGTTCTAATTAATGAAAGCCTTTGTTTTGACATCCAAATAGTGTCCTGGTGGTTAACAAGAATGCATGTGGATGTGACGGGGTTGCACAGTGTCGCTAATGACTGCTCTGAGAACTGCTGGTCCAGGGCACTCTGGCAGACCTGCCATGGGGATCCTAGTGAAATATGTAGGGCAGGGATGTGTACTATTAGGAGAATGATGTAGGTACACTGCCATGGAGATAGAGGTTAAATCACTGTGGCCTAACGCAGATTGGCACTAAACCTTGCCAAATTAAATGTTCAACCTTTCCTCTGTCAGAGGTTGCATTAACCAATGGTGTAATTAAGAAAAAAACAGTAATTTTACTCTGAGAGAGTTGAGAGGGGTCTTGTACCTTGAGTTGCAAGAGTGAATAATGTGAATATCTGTTGACTTCAAGCATTCATGCTAACAGGTTTTAACCAAAAATGAGTCAGTAGGGAGAGTTAATTCTAGTGCCAAGCAGAAGTTCCTGCTGCAAAATACTATGGCCTAAAGAAATGGAGAAGGTGGAGTATGGTAAATAGGAAAGCTAAGAACATTATTTTCTTTACTGGGGTGTTGATGATAATTACCTGTTTAGTGGTTGCCTTAGCTGTATTAGAGTACTGGCTTCTGCTTTTCCCCATCAGATTTGATCCTTGAGAAGAGGGTTTTTGTGCTGGGTCTTGCCTTTCTTCTACTCCCCTCTTTGTAGCGGTTTGGAGCCTTGCTAGTTGTAAACTTGGTCCTAAATTAGCTAGTTTTAAATGTTGTGCTATGTTTCTCTGTTTTCTCGACTCCAGAGGGAGATTTCACTCTTTAATTCTTCACTTAAAAGCAAGTGTAATGCAAGTATCCTCTGAGATATTAAATAGAGTCAGAGAAGGAAGTTAAAAATCAAGCATCCTCTTACTCTTTCCTGTTTCTCTCTTTTGTTTCTTTGCCCCTGCATCATTCATTCACACCAGTGAAGTCTACTGGACTGGAGAGGGTAGGAGCTCTGCAGGAGTGATCATGCTGATGTGGTCATCCAGACTGTCACCGGTTTTTATGTTCCTCCTGATAATGCTAAGTTGTGTAGTTTTTTTGGAAGTTCCTTTCTGCTGAAGCTATTGGTGTCATCTCAGCAAACTGTGCAAACCCCAGCATTTTGGCTACAATGCCTTTGCAGTGATGGAAGGAAATGGTTTCTTTTTGGTGTTGGGATAAGCTGTTGAGTACTTGATCTTTTCTCTGCCAGATGAGAAAACAAAACTGTTCCATTGCCAACTGATATTTTCCATGGTGGAAATAATACAAGTGTGTGTGTGTGTATGGAGAAAAACATCCATTTTCTTGAGATAGATGGCCAGTGTCAGGGAAAGAAACCCAACCCCCCTTTTCTTGTGATGGAGAACGAGCGGGAGGGGGACAGAGCATATATTCTTGGTTTGAAGGAGCAATGCAGATTCGGTGGAGGTAGCAATCTGTTGATGAGGTTGCAATCAGCTGGTCTGCAAGAAGTCTTCAAGTGTAGTGAGACTCCCAGAAGCCACGTAGTTACTGATAACGAAGCCCAGGCTCTGTGAAGATAGTTTCAGCGGCTCTGCTGATCCTTTCATCTTTCCAAGATGACCTGTGCACTGTCATGGTTGTTCAGGTTTCATGAGAAATTCCCAATTTAATGGCACGTCCCTGCAGTTGCAGCATTAACCCAAGCTCTGCCAGGAACAGCCCCTGTGGGTGTTATTTGTCTTGACAGATTGAAGGTGCTCATTCAATTAATGCTGTATCATGGTTCACTTTCTGTAACACAGAAAGTGTCAGCAGTTTTGTTTACGAGCCTCTATGCTCTCCCAGTTTAAATCTTTCCTGACAAAAGGAAGTTTAAATGCTTGCATTGATTCCTGGCTCCGCAGTGCAAAATATCTGCACGTGGCAAAGACACAGAGATTTTTCAAAGCAGCCTAAAGGATTTAAAGTGCTTTTAACATCTCAGGCGCTGAGCTCCCAGGCCTTGGACCACTGCTTTTAAGCATCTGTAAGGCACAAATAGATTTAGAGGATAAAATGCTGGAGGCTATTAGTTCTCTCATTGCATACTTTACTTATTATTTCTTTTGAGGAAAGCACACTTACTAAGCTTGCCCTTTGTAATGTTTAGAGATTGATAGTCACAGATTTGGGCTTTCTAAAAAGTATCCTGTTTTTTAGAAAGAACAATGTGGTGTAGAACCAAGATTTCTGGGGACTTTTTCAAAAGTCTTCTCCCTCTCACTGAATAAATTACCCAAAACCATAGTCCTTAATAATTTATGATGTGATGCTTGTCAGAAAGTAAGGTGCTTTCTAGTTTTTAAGTAGAAGCCCGAAAATAGCATGTGTGGTTTTGGTTTATGGTGAGTTTTTCTTTGTTTTTTTCTGAGGGGGAGGTGTGGGTGGTTTGTTTTGTTTTTTAAGAAACTTGAGTTTTAACAGAAATGTTTCCACTTCTTTGTGGACTATACTTGAATACTTCCTTTGACTTGGTTCTTGAAAAGACTAATTCTGCGTCTGCTGAAAAGAAAAATCAGAATATAACGTATTAAGAAGCCCTAGGATTTGGGGGAAAAATGTGGAAGAACAAAAAAAATAAAAAATTTGAAACTATTTTACATGTTAGATAGGTATATTGGAGTTAAATGGGTTTTGTATCATCATGTTTTGGATCTGCAGAGGATCTACCAAAATAGCCTGGATGATTGCTCTGCTCCATCTGGTTATTATCCTGCTGCTTGTGCCATGCTGCTGTGGTTGGCCATGGCTGAGAAAACGCTTGCTGGAGATTCCTGAAGATCCGCTCTGTTATAAGTTACCAGCTTGTCAGGGACTCACTTGACAAATTGAAAATTAGCCAAATGCTTTTCCAAGCCAAAAAGTAGCCTGAGATGATGTCTATGCATCATACCAAAGAGCTCTTTTTAGTTCCTTAAGGTGACTGACTCCAAATACTCCTCAGATTATTAATAGTGCCCTAATAAACCTGGAGAGCGATCCTATAAATTTCTACGTGTTCGGGGGTCAAGCAGTGAAGTCAATATTAATTAATAGTCAAATGCAGTGTTTTATTTCATGTAATCAGCCTTCTGACAGTCTGAGCAGTCTTGGAGGTTAGTTATGCTCAAAGAGTGGGAGCGCTGCCAGAGTATCCCATGCTCTCTTGTTATAAAATAGCAAATAATCTCGAGCTGTTGTGTGTGAGAGCTGCAGATTTACTACACTGCCTGAAATGCTCTGTGCCCTTTCGTAAGGGGAGGTAGGAGCAATGTTCTGGTGGACCTCGTGGTGGTTTTTTCTTGCCTTCTGTACCAGCATTCTGCACAGGAGTGTTGCAGCATAATGATTTTGGCTTTATCATGAGGGTGGGAGAGGGTTGGAAAGACCCAAATGTCGAGGCAGCCTGGGGTGGTTGGTAGCTTCAGTGGCTTCATGTTGACAGCTGCAAGGCAGAAGGTTGCAGGGAGAAAGGAACAACATATAGAGAAGCTCCATGATTGTAGCACACATAAAAAAGGAGAGGGGCTTTGGAGAAGAGAATACTGCTGAGGATTTCCCTGGTGTCAGCTCTAGTATAAACTAAATGACTTCAAAAAATGTTTTAATGTGTGCTACTAGGAGTATTTAAAGGATTAAAATTCTTTTTTCAGAGAAAATTGTGTTTGTGTACCTGGACTGTCAGATTAGTGTGCCCAAAAGCAAATCCATTTATTTGAAGGAGTGATTTCTCGATTATTCTGCCTTTCAATAATTGATCTGCAACTCCTGGCAATTCCTCAAACTATTCTCCTTTGCTTGGCTGACAGCTGGCATCTCACATTTAAAAAAAATACCACTATTTTAGTGGAAAAGTGTCTTTGATGCCTAAAAGACATTGCAGGACATTGATAACAGAAAGCCTCGTCCGGTTCAGAAGTTCTGCCTTCACTCATTCTCATGCTACCTTGAAACTGTAATGCTTCCCAAATGCCAGTCTTCGCCCCCAAAAAGGGCTGAGGGGGAAGAAGGGAAAATATTTTTCCAGGCAGATACACAGATTCTTCTTAGCCGAACATATTTGACAATGCAAAGATGGATGCTTCTCCATCATTATCTCCATCTCCATCAACAGACATGCTTCTCTCCAATTTGTTATTAAAGTGAATTAGGATATGTTTTGGCTAGCATCTCTTCTCCAAGCAGCAGGTTTCTCATAAGTTATTTTATGTGGGATATGTCACCTTATTTAATAAATTCTTAAATAACCTATAGGGCTGATACAAAGTGTTCCTCAGTGTGAGGAGGATTCATGTGTGATGGGAGTGGGCTGGATCCATGGCACTCATCTCCAAACTTGCACCATACTTCATGCTTGGGGAAGAAAACCCAGTTAACCTGGCCGATACTTCATTTTGGTGGAAGCAAGAAAGAGATTTATGGCCAGTGAAAAGTCTGCTACTGAATTTTTAAAATATCACATATATACATGTGCATGTATAACTACAATATGTGAACATAACATATATTCACTATCAGTGCTAGTGGTGGCACACCAGTAGCTTAGTTTGATTTAAATCTGTTTCTCCTGTTGTAGCTGGAGTTACAGTCTACAGTGTCCTCGGTGAAGTCCCTCACCACAGGGCAGCTACATGGGTAGTGACTCTGCAAAGCAAAGCTGAAAAGCAAAATTCCTCTCACTTTTCTTTATTTTTCCCATTGTTGAAGCTGATCAATTCACTCAAAGAACACTAAATTTTGATTGAAGTCTTCCTGTGTCCCAGTTCTAGCCTCTGATCAGTGGAGCACATCTTGAATAGACTCAATATATCTATATATATTGTCTTAATGTCATAGTTAAAGCTTTTGCTGAAACATATGGACTAAAGCATGTTGTCTGAATTGGGGTTTTTAATAACATTAACCAGATGTTAGGCAGCCTATTTTTGGAGGGACATATGTAGATGGAAAGCAGGAGTCACAGCTCATTCTATCATGCTCTGCTTTTCTAACACTGGAGGATACAGTTATTCATCATTTCTCTATACAGATGCAGAGGGAAATTATATGTTCCTGGTTTAAACTGTTTTTCAACAAAATTATTTAAATCCTGTCTGAAGGATCCTGTTTGAAAGCTCAAGCTTTCCCTCCATGAGCTCATTTTATCCCAAGTGTTTCCTAAAGGAGATGATTAAGTGACAGTGTTATATGGCTCAGCTTTTCGAATCACAGAATCATTTCACTTGGAAGATACTTTTAAGATCATCAAGTCCAAACCCTCCCCTCACCCTGCCAAGCCCACCACCAACCCATGTCCCTTGGTACCTCAGCTATGCATCTTTCGAATATCTCCAGGNCTTCCCTGGACAGCCCATTCCAATGCTTAATAACCCTCTTGGTGAAAAAGTTCTTCCTCATCTCCAATCTAAACATCCCCTGGCACAACTTGAGACCATTTCCTTCTGCCCTGTCATTCATTACTGGAGAGAAGAGACTGACTTCTTCCTCACTACAACCCCCTTTCAGGTAGATGTAGCTACACAGTATGGTATGTCCTTAGTACACTCTTAGTACATAGAGTGACTATGTCTCCTCTCAGCCTCATCTTCTCCAGGCCAAAGTGCCATTGTCGGTGCTATCTTGATGGATGATGTGTGTTTCTTACAGCTACCCCAAGAAAGCTGCTAGGTTGAAAAAGGTGGGCTTTTACCATCTTCCTGGCCAGGTGTTTTCTTCCATCTGAACTGTTGGGAGTTTTGGGGTGCAAACCCCAGCTGGCAGATGGAGCTGCAGTAGGGATTGCCCTATGAGTCAGCCCTCCAATGGCCTGTTCAGCAAACCTCTGCTCAATGGGGCATCCCAGTGCTGGTGCAATCCCACATGCTTTTACAGCCGCTGCCTCTTTCAGCCTTTTTTTTAAAAGTATTGTTTTGACTTCATCTCTAGCTGTAATGGCTTTTGTTGCAGTTGAGGAAATAAACTGAGAAGCTCCACTCGAAGTACCTCGTTGACAGCCTGTCCTCTGCCTCAGGAGTGTTTTCTCGTTCTGGCTATGTGTGGTTTCCAGGCACAGCAGCTGAGTTTGGAGTATGTGCAGTGGAGCACAGCACAGGGCCTTTCTCTCAGCGCACTGTGTGTACACGCAGCACCCAATTGGCCAGAGCTATGAAGGGTTTGCTTTCAATGGAGCATGCCCAGAGATGGACAATGAAGCTCGAGAAAGATCTAGAGAACACGTTTTGTGAGGAGCAGCTGAGGCAACTGAGTACATTTAGCTTGGGGACATGGAGAATGAGAGGAGATATGAACATTCTACAACTACCTGAAGGGGAGTTGTAGTGAGGTAGAGGTTGATCTCTTCAGGAATGAATGATATCACAGGAGGAAAGTTGCATCAGGAGAGGTTTAGATTGGATATTAGGAAGAACTTTTTCACTGAGAGAGTTATTAGGTATTGGAACAGGCTGCCCAGGGAGGTGGTGGAATCACCATCCCTGGAGATATTCGAAAGATGCAGAGATGAAGTACCACAGAATCACAGAATGATAGGGTTGGAAGGGACCTTTAGAGATAATCAAGTCTAACTCCCTTGCAGAAGCAAATCCACCTAGGTCAGGTCATGCAGGAACATGTCCAGGTGGGTTTTAAAAACCTCCAGAGAAGGAGACTCCACACCCTCCCTGGGCAGCCTGTGCCAGGGCTCCCTCACCTCAACAGTGAAATAGTTTTTTCTTACATTTAAATGGAACTTCTTGTGTTCCAGCTTCATCCCATTACTCCTTGTCCTGTTGCTAGCTACAATAGAAAAAAAGGGATGTTCCAACCTCCTGACACCCACTATTTATATATTTGTAAATATTGATAAGATCCTCCCTCAGTCTCCTCTTTTTCTAGACTAAACAGCCCCAGTTCCCGCAGCCTTTCCTTGTATGAAAGATGTTCCAGTCCCCTGATCATCTTGGTGGCCCTGCGCTGGACTCTCTCCAGCAGTTCCCTGTCCCTCTTGAGCTGAGGAGCCCAGAACTGGACACAGGATTCCAGATGAGGCCTCACCAGGGCAGAGTAGAGGGGGAGCAGAACCTCCCTCGACCTGCTGGCCACACTGTTCTTGATGCATCCCAGGATGTCATTGGCTTTCTTGGCCACGAGGGCACATTGCTGGCTCATGTTCAGTTTATTGTCAACCAGCGCTCCCAGATCTCTCTCTGCAGAGCTGCTCTACAGCAGGTCAATCCCCAGCCTGAACTGGTGCATGGGGTTGTTCCTCCCCAGATGCAGGACTCTGCACTTGTCCTTGTTGAAACCTATGAGGTTCCTCTCTGCCCAACTCTCAAGCTGGTCAAGATCCCGCTGAATGGCAGCACAGCCTCTGGGCAATCAGCCAGTCCTCCCAGTTTGGTGTCATCAGGAAACTTGCTGAGGGTACACTCTGTCACCTCATCCAGGTCTTTGATGGAGATGTTGAACAAGACTGGCCCCAGAACTGATTCCTGTGGAACTCCACTGGCCACAGGCCTCCAACTCGATTCTGTGCCATTGATCACCACCCTCTGGGCTCTGTCATTCAGAGCCCAGCTCTCGATCCACCTCACTCCACTCATCCAGTCCACACTGACTGAGTTTTCTGATGAGGATGTTGTGGGAGACAGTGTCAACCTGGGTACTGAGGCACATGGTTTAGTGATGGGCTTGGCAGTGGGAGGTTAGTGGTTGGACTTGATGATCTTAAAGGTCTGTTCAAACCGTAACATTTCTATGATTCCAAGGCCACCTACAGCAAAGCAATTTATCCAGATCCCTTCTTTCTTCATTGGTGCAAAAGCAACAGGAAGAACTGGAGAGGAATTAATGTGTTCAGGAGATGGGCTTTTGGAGGAGTGTTTGGTTGTTTTATTTTTTTTCTGTTAATCCATGGAACTGAAAATTGGTCTTCAGCAGGGATGAAGATTTAGCTGCAATCTGTTACATTTTATCCTAATGAGAAAGCTGTCTGCCTCCTCTCCCCCATAGCATTTCTTGCTCCTTTTCTTGTCTTTTTTTCTGTTTAAGTGTGTGCCTTGCACAAAGCCCAGCAGCTCGAGCAACTTTAGTCAGCTTAAGCACGTGCTTATCTGCTGCCTTGGATAGGGGATGATTTAATTCCTGGTCTGCCACTTTCCATGAGAATCTGTCTACAAAAATTAGCACAAACCTCTATCTTTTTTAAACCATACCTGTGACATGAGTAAATAAACACCTCAGTGTTTTCCTAAAGGACCAAACATATCCCATAACTGTACTCAGTAACCCTTGTTGTACAGACAGAGGTATTTTGGTTGATACCGTCTACCCAACTGGTATTTTTTTCACTGATATTGCTGTATCTATATTTGAGCTTCAATGCTACATCAGCCAGGGATGGGACGGCCAGGATGCTGGCAGAAGTGCCCCATCAGATGATTAGAAAGTTGCTATTTGAGCTAATTCCTCTGTTGTGGAATAGGTTTGAGTGGATGGAGGCTGATTAATGCCTGCCACTGAGTTTGGGTGTTCGTATCTGAGCTCTAGGTGTCATTTTCATGATAGGGGGAGGCAAAAAAGAAGCAGCAGTAGCTGGTTTAACTGGTGTGAAGCATTGGTAGTGTGTGGGAGTAAGTGGCATAGTGGGTGGGAATCTGGATGCCCAATTTGGCTGCACTTTGTTCTTTAGGATGGGGAAGATGTTGTAGACCTCAATATCTTGACGTGTCTGAGCCTTAGAGGTGGTTTTCCAAAGGATATCAGACTCTTTGTGTGATTAGTAGGTGTAGGCGATATATTCTCAGGCATCTCCAAATTTACAAGCAGGTGTTGGGAGTTCGGTTCTTTGTCCTTGTTTTTTTACTGTCAACTGTGCTACATGGCTTTGGCTTTTTTTCTCCAAATGAGTCCCTCCCGTACTCAGCAGGAGTGCTTAAGTGCATGTGCAGAGATGAGCTTTAATATGAATGCGTCCTCTGTCAAAACCTGTATTAAAGGGAAATAGCGTTTACTGAACTCTCGTGTTCTCAGGTTTGTGTGGCTGAGCCAAGAAGAAAGTGAAAGTGGCCTACTTTGAAGCAAGAGGAAGGGAACATATAAAAGGAAGCAAGAGCTGGAGTTGCTAGGGAAACACGAGCAGGGATGCTTGCATGGCTCTCACCTGATCCCTGCCACAGCAGCTCTGCGATGCAGGTTCTCTTTCATACAAGTGTTACGTAGCCTCCTGGGTGAATTCATGGTCACAAAAATCTGCTTAAATTGTTCCCTCCATGAGTATTTCTGCCCCGAGGCTCAAGGTACAGCACAGTGGTGCCCAGCAGTACCCAAGGAGATGAGGAACACACGATCACTCCTTGGGTTGCTCCAGGGATGTGCTGCCCATCAGTGTCACAACCATCCCTGAGGGTAGTGGTGAGGAGTAAGGCAAATGAGGATTTTTCTCCTTCCAGAATTACTTTGGGGAATTGCCATCTCTCTCTTCCTAGGAAGAAGTGCAGCAGGTTTGTGGGTTTCTCCATTTATGTCCATGTTGTGGGATATGGGGAGGATGCTGGATGCATCTGAGTTGTCCTCCTTTTCATTGTTCTTATCTCATTGCTATTTATCTTTCTAGACTATGAGTCCTAGAGTACTTTGCTATTTGAATAATTTGTGCCCAGCATGTACCTAGTGCTTAGCACACCCCATGCCAGGCAAGTTGACTTTCATTGAATTTGTGATTATGCAGGTATTTCCTTTTCTTGCAAATGTTTTATTTATTGCAATGGATTGATAGCTGTACTTATTAGTTCTGTTGAGGCAAAAAATCCCTCTACAACTGCTTCTTTTTATTTATTGGTTTGGGGGTTTTTTTTGTGCATGTGCAATAAAAATCAGTCTTGGCAAAAATTTGAATTTCTGGATTCCTCTTGGCTTCCCCACCTTGTAAGATTTAATAATATCTTGTAAACGTTTTCATCAGCAGCTCCTGTGTTCTTTAATTGAGTGCAGATGAGTCTTGAATTAATGGGGTTTGTATGACCGCGGGGTTTTTTTCATGTTTAAGCAGCGATCCATTCCGTTTAAGCAGTGAGCACTTTTGGGGGATGGATGCAGAACTGTTTGTAGTGCAATTGTTTTATGAAGTTTAGAATGAAACAGTCGAGGAGGAAAGCAATTGAAACTTTCCTGTGCTGGCTGGTTCCTTGGGAAGCAGCCTGCATCATGCAGGAATTGGAAGCAGCTGGCTTTGCTTTATAATTAACCAAGGGAGAGATTATCTTGCGATAATCTTGCCCCCTTCATCTCCTGTTGCATAAGTAAACAGAACTTCAGCTTGTATAAATGGAGTTTTGGCCTTCCACCTTTTACTACCAGAGGTGAAAATTCAGGCATGCCGTGATGAGCTGCCTCTCTGTCAGCTCTGCCCAGCTTATCGTCCCCAGTGCCCCAGGATGGTGCAAGGAGCTGAGCTGGGCTGGCTCTGCCAAGAGCAGCGATGGAGCCCAGCTCATGGGTGAGCTGTCCCCGTCTCGGTGGAGCAGGGACTACGTTTCACAGCCAGACAGTCGCCTTGAGAGAAGGTGTACGTGGGTGCTGCAGGGCTCTGGCTGTGCTCCAGTGACTGGCTTTTGTTTTTTTTTCTCTTCCCTGTAACAATGCATTTCTGGCCAGAGGCTGCTGCTTTGAGCTTCAAACAGAAGAAAGGGACCAGTTAAAAAAATGAAAAGCACCAGTTCATGTGGGGCTTCTGCTGCTGTGCTGAGGAGTCAGTGTCTCGAGTTCAGTAAGGTGTCTCCAGGTGAGATGAGCTCAGATTAGCTGAACTCCTGTCCTTAAGAGCCTTGGTTACATCTGAACTTGCAATGGACTTGAGAGGTTGTTGGCATGCACATGGCCAGCTTCAGAGAAAAGCCTCAAATCCATTTTGGCCAGCTCACCTGAGTGTTGCTGAGGTGTTGGCATCACTATTTTTGCTGATCCAAGTACCCTAGCCTGGGTTTTGCCTTTCCAGATTGTTCTCAGGTCCAATTTAAAAGGAAGGAGACTAGCAGATTCTGCATTCCTCACCATTGCCCTGCAATATCTTCCTGCTGGGAAGGTGAAACCATAAGCTGGAAGGAACCAGCCCCTTGTCAGCGGCGCCAGCATGGCCCATTTGCTTGCCTGGAGGCAGGGGATGCTCAGTGCCAGCTCCTGGCCAAAATCCATTTTGGTTTCTAAATTGGGATGGGGATTCTACAGCAACACTTGGCATAGGTGAGTTGGGAAAAGGTTTTAAGGGTAAGCAGGTTATTTATACCCTCTGTCTTGTATGTGCAGCCTGTGTTTGTGCTGCTAAGTCTTTGGGAGAAAGACCTCTGCCATAAATACTCCCCTAACCAGCACTCAGCAGCAAGCTCAAGGTAGCCTTGGATGGAGGAGACTGGCTTGCAGAGAGCAGTTTCAATGGGATACATCCCCTTCCCAAGGATCATACCCTGTAGTGTATGGCAACTAAGAGAGAGCAGCAGGCTAGTGATGTGAAGATGAGTGATCCTGCCCTAATTTAGAGGTTAGGGCATCCGTGTGCACACATGTATGAGTGTCTCCATCTCTAGGCAATTTAATTTTAAACACTGCCAAGACTTTCAGGCTCCTTAGGCTGGAAGCAATCACAAGTTCATGCATATGATAATTTTTAGCAGGGATTGTTGTGTTTATATGAGCCCTGTTTTGCTATGGCACTGATCCCATCCGTGAAGTCCCTAGAAGGTACTGTTTAATATATACATAGGTGTGAACTTGGGCACTCACACCGGTAAAAGGGGTTTGGAGGTGCTTCTTGGTTTGGAGGGGGAGGAAAAGAGTTTGGCAGAAGCTGAAACCCACAGGGTATTAAAGGAAATCCCTGTCTTCCTATAAAATGACTGCAGACGTTAATCTTCTCATTTGTCTCATGAACTCTTTAGTGGGAAAGAGTTAAATGTCAACTCACATGTGTTCATTGACACAGCCTTGAGGAGGTTTCTCTTCTTCAAGAAATAAATGTAGCACGTGTTCAGCTAAAAATACACCAGGAGGAATCCTTCCTTGGCCACAGCCCTGATATGAGAGAGCAGCTGTGAGTTGTGGGAATGTTGTTTGTTTTTAAACTTTATCTGTCTTCAAAGTGATGCTGTGGCAGTCGTGGAGGTGCTGGAAGAGCCAAAGTCCCCATTGACCTTCTTTTGCATCTGAGGATGGACGTAGACTAGGATGTCTTGGCAGCTATTTGCAACATGGGTTGGAGGAGGCTGTTGGTTTTCTTTGCAGTTTTCTGCAAAACCAAAACCTGGATGTTACTGGGATGAGTTGAACTTTGGTGGCTGAAGGATGGAGCATCTTTGAGGTTGCTCATTGATGTGACAATCTGCTGCTGCACAAAGGTGGAGGACGAGGAGTGGTGTTTTAGTCTTTTTGCAGGAATCAATCCATGATACCAAACCTTCCTCATCTAGCCAAGCGCCCGGCTCTCTGTACAATGAGTAAAATGGATATTGACCCCACAAATTGACTGTCTTCCTCTAACCATGCATGCCTTTGATCAGTTCACTGCTTTTGAAAAGTCAAACTGCTCCCATGCTCACTAGGGTGCAATTTCTTACATTTAGATTAACCTTCTACTTCAGGGCCTTTTACCCCTGCAGGTAATTTCAGCTTTAGTGTTTCCATTATTAAGCCCTTAGTGTGGGCTTATTGCTGCCTCAGTAGGTTCATGGTGCAGGATGGGGCTGCTGCTCATCATCATGAAGGTGCCTGGAAGCTGCACTCAGGGACTGGCATGTCCTATGCTACCTCCTCCCCCTCTCAGACAGATCATCATTTTTAGTGGTTTCATTGATTTTAGTAGTTTTCCTTCCCCTTTTTTATTTTCTTTTTCTTTTCCCCTCTTTTTCTTCTTTTATCCTTTTTGCATTACTGGCCAGTCATTCACCCACCACCCCAAATCACAATTGAGACTTGATTCTGTGGGGCAGATGAAGCAGTGAGTGTATTCAGCCCAATGATTTCCACATGAGAAGGGCTCTGTGCACTGTGCTGGTGAAAGACGTGAACTCATTGCAGAAACCTCCCAAGAGCAAAGCTTTGGAGAAAGGATCAACCTTATTAGCACATTTAAGGAGAAAGGGGGTTTGTCACTGTATCAGTTTATGCTTCAGCACATTAGTGTTGTAAATCTCTTTGTGGCAGGATTGATTAAAAAAACCTGTATTTACTTTCCCTCTGAAAAAAAACACAGAAAGAAAAAAATTAAATCCCCAGCACATTAGTTTGCTGTAAATCTTTTAAACAAAGTTTATGGAATTTTAAGGTTTGAAGCCTTCTGCAGTGAAAATGATTTATTTTTTTCCAAGCGATCTTTGGTTTCCCAAGTATTCTTCTGGCCTTTTCACTTGAAAAGGAAAGGCAAACTTTCATGAATTGAGCAGGGGCACTCTTTGAATGAAGTGAGGGTCAGTGCTTCTCCAGGCTTTTCTTCCCATTATTCGAAGAATACACTGAGGATGTAGGAGCAGATGTGCTGCTTCTGTCTGGGTTTACTCTACCCCGGTACAGATATATATGAGCTGCCTTTGCGTTAATTCTTCCCGTGGTTACTGTGGCTTAGTCTACATTACTTAATGAATAGAAGCTCTTTCTGATAAAGAGTTGGTGCATTCCATTGACAACATCCCGTCTTGAAAACAAAGTAACAACAAAAAGGATAACAAATATTGGTAGAAGGAAAAATTCAGTGGGAATCTCTCTGTTCTGTTATTTATGGTGCAGGATGCATCTCTCATTGAAACAGAGCGATTGTTCAGTGGAGAATGTAAAGCATCCTCATCCCTACTTGCCACTGACAATGGAGGTGGTTTGTTTTGGTTGGGGGGAAAAGGAAATAAAATACATATAATTACTCATCTGTTCACTCATTCTGTTACCTTGTTCCCTGGTGCATGTGGGATATAGTTTGCCCAGGGGAGAGGGCAGAGCTGGGCTCTGGTATGTGCAACACAAGGCAGTTGTGGGAGATGCTGCATTTGTGAGCGGTGAGTGATGGCTCCAAGGAAGCAGGTCCTGATCGTCTTGCCCTCTTGTAGCAGGCAAGGAAGGATCTTTATCCCATGAAATGCCAATGTGTTTCTCTTCCCCAGAAGTGGATATACTGGGAAGAAAATCCAATCTGCTCCGCTGGAGCTGCCCTTGCTACATCTCTCTCCTAGTTTGGCCTTGTCTGGAGGAAATTATTGGTTTGCACCTGATTCATTATCAAAAAACATCCACTTGTAATGCAGCTGGATTAGCCATGGCATTTTACAAGCCAACTGGGAGAAATGCTTTATGATTAAGTGAAGGCAGCTTCTACATGATCCCTATACTTTGTGCTCCAAAATATCTCATTTTCAGAGGGCAGGACGCATGTTTCTTTCTGGCAAGTACATTTTAAAAGCAAGTCTAAACTACAGCCAGTCATAGAATCACAGAATCTTAAGGATTGGAAGGGATCTTGAAAGATCTAGTCCAACCCTTTGCCAGAGCAGGACCACTTAGAGTAGGTCACACGGGAACTCATCCAGGTGGGTTTGGAATATCTCCAGAGAAGGAGACTCCACAACCCATCTTGGCAGCCTATGCCAGGGCTCCCTCACCTTTACAGTGAAGATATTCCTCCTTGTATTTCTTTGGTCTGGTCAAACAGAGTTGGAGAGATGCTGTCTTCATCAGGATTTATGATGCATTTGCTTGGAATATGCTATGTGATATCCAGCCATAGGTTGACTGTTCAAGGACGTGTCTGGATGACGAAAGGACTTATCCAGCAGAAGCTTAGTGCAATGGGCTTGAGATTTTGTAGATGTTAATGTTGTTAAAGACTGTGATGCACTAATTTAACCTTCTTTGTAGCATGGACAGAGGCACTTTATCTTCTGATACCCACAGCCTTTCTTTTTTTTCTACTGAGTACTCTTCAGGCTTAAAATCCATTCCAAGATAAGAGTCTACTTAAACCTCTAAGATTGCTTAGCAGTCAGTAGAGCTGGAAACAGCACTGTTGTCTGACGAGCAAAATGATACTGGCTGTATCAGTTCCAAATCCTCTGGGGATACCCATGATGTGGCAGAGGCTGTTGCTACTGACAGAGAGGTTTTCTGAAGGAATGGGACCAAGAAATCTGGCTGTAATGAAGCCTAATATTCACTCTGGTGTTTTGAGTTGAAAAGCATGTGCCTGATCTCTCCTGCTGGGCTGGCATCAGAAGTTTGTGTGCTTCCAAGAGGAACGATGGAATAGTTGTGTCCTTCATCTATAAAGGGAAGATGCAAATAAGAATTGAGAGATAGAAACCTTCATAGTAGGATAATGAGATGAAAGACTTTAGCATTGGGAGAAAATACCTGGAAGGCACATCTGGCTGATGCAGATGATTCCTCTGGAAAAAAAAATATGTCGATGTTTAATGTCCTACCGAGGACTCCTTGAGTTTGGGATTCCTGTTGTGCCCCAGAAGAGATCTTGCAGGTTCATCTTACTTCTCTGCATGTTAAAATGCATGAGAGAGTCTCTTGCTTCCTAGCACTGCTGTGGCATGCTCTGTTCTTGCTATCCCTTAGGCAAGTCATTTACATGGTGGGATTTCCCAAAAGCAGTTGGTATTGACTCAGCCTTATTTCCAGAAGCCAAGGGAAATATCTGCTGAGGCACTTGGAAGGCCCTCCTGGAGTTGCTTACGTCTATGGGGACTTCCACGTGTGCTTTGATCTTGCTGTCTGCTGCTCTTTGAAAGAGAAATTTTGTGGAAGGCAGATAGTTGGGATTCCTGTTTCCACTTCTGCAGCAGTTCTCAGTATGACTTGCCTGTATGGTGGCAATCTTCCATCCAGTACAACTTTGTCCTCCTTTGGTGTGTTCTCGGAAGACAAGGAGGGCATCCCTGGAGCTGTGAGTGAGGTTTTCGATACGAACAAACTAGGGTGGTGGCTTTCTGGTTTGCAGACTCTCCTACTTCATGAGTAAGAATTTGGGGGAAGTTGGAAGCAGCCAGCAAGTTGTGGCACCAAGACACTGGGTGTGGTGGGGAAGATGTCCTTGTCTGAATGCTGTGCTCTTCAAGCCCTCGAGTGACTTTGTGTCTCTGCTAGGAAGGCAGGTTGGTCTGTCCTTCACCAGTGAATTTACATCCACGTGAGGCTTTTCTCCAGTGGCACAAACCTGCCTCACACTGCTGCCAAGAGCAACTTGGATGCTGCGTTGGGAAGAGCTCTTTGGACTGCTGTTGTAATGCTCTGACACAGCCCGTGTTTGCCTACCCGGTTTAAAGTGTTACTAGTTCCCGAATACAGAAACTATTTGCAGGAACTCGTTAGCTTCCCTGTTCTTGAGCACTACAGCTTTTAAGAAATGGCTGCTAAAGCTGTGGTCAGATAGGCTACTGAAATTAAAACACAATGTGAATTTAATGTGAAAAAGCTGAACGGCTGAATGTGTGTAGATATTCCTAATTGGGAACAGAGATTAATTTTTAATCTGTTATATTTCATTGTGATATACCCACAAGGCTAAATTGAAAGAAAACAATATTATTCCAGGATAAACATGCTCATCTGTGGGTATTCAGGAGGAATGAGGAGCCTGAACAGCTCTGCTGGAACAGCTCTGTGTGTGCACGAGCCACAGACTGATTGCAGGCAGCAATCATGGGCTGTGATTTTAAGAGGGAACCTATGATGTGGAAAATCTTTTGCAGCTGATATGTCAGTCATACCTGAGCATCAGCCAGGAGGGAGGGATAACAGCACGTTTGCTTCCCAGTTAAGGGCGAGCAGCTTGCAAAAAACTCGACTAAAGCTGGAAATAAGCTGCTAGAACTTAATGGGGAACTGCAGTGCAGTGTACAAGTAGTTGTGGTAAGAAGTAAAAACACTTAAAAAAAAAAGGGGAGCCAGTGCTGCTGGTCTGATCAGTGTCTTAAAGGCAATCATATCAATCAAAACTTCTTGCAAACCACCTTTTTCTGGGGCACTTGCATGAGGCCTACTCTATGTTAGCTGTGGGAGCCAGTTATGTCAAGGGTTGTGTGAGGGGACAAGGAAATTTTCAAGGTGGATTCTGGGAATTCGTTAGGCTAAAAAACATATAAATCAATGGTGGGTATAAGTGGTCATTGTATTTTCCCCTTTTACCATGACTAAGCTGAACTCTCTCATCACTCCATCACTCCTTCTTTCTCAATGCTCACCCGTATGCGCAGCTCTGGATGTGCCAAACCAGAAACATTCCTCCCTGACCCCTTTGGCCAGTTTTTGGGCTAGGGAGAGCTGTCAGAGATTGAGATGTGTTTGCAAGGCCTTTGCTGTGTCAGAGATTTCCACACCAGGCTGCCTCCTCGTCCTGTCCCTGCCTGTGCTGCTGACATTGTGCTGCTGGTCCCAGGCAGGTCGATGGCCCTGGTACCTGTCCCTACAGGCAACACGATTGTTACTGGGCAGGGTAGAAGGATGGCAGGCACTGGTAGCACCTACGGTGTGTGGGTGTGTGGCCACAGGGTTCCTCCAGCCTCCGATTTCCCCTGGGTCCTCTGCTTGGAAGCAGTGCAGGATGCCACATTTTCCTTGACAGAGTTAGATAATGCCTTTTCTTTTATTATTACTATTTCTGGGTTTTTTTTTCTCCTTTTATTTTCTTTTTTTCCCCTTCACGTTCATGAGAGATTCATGACGGATTGTGATGCTTTTCTGCTTCAGCTATTTATACATCCAGAGAACCCTGCCTGCTAGTGCCGGTCTGATTTTTAGCACAGCCCAGCTCCTTGCTGTGAGGTTGCCCTCACCTTGTTTTTTTGTGACGAAACAAGCCCATCTTCACTCTGACTTCACCTTCAGGGCTGTGAGTTTGATATCAGAACTAAGAGTGATGGTATTTTTCTCTTAGTCATATAAAGAAGCTCAAAGCCCTGGTGCTAAACAGCATTGATCCAAGCACCATGCTTGGGGTCATGGGCACCTGTGGGAATTGGGTGAAACATCTCTTTGCTTTTAAAGTGTTTGTATAAATTGATTTTGTAGATTGGAAGAAACTCTAAAAACTTTGTTGCTTAAAAGCCTGGAAACCTGTAGCTCCAAAAGGATGAAAGGGACAGGTACAGTCGGAGCTGAGATTGCAAAGGTGGTGGTTGCAAAGCAGTGAAATGCTGTGGAGTCCTGGGCTGTTGAGAGTTGTCACGTCCTTGTGGCATCTTCTTGCTGTGGGAGAATACTTGATTTCATCTTAGCAAAACCCTCAGGGTGGTTTGTGTTGGCATGGCAGTAGTGACACACGAGGCATGTTCCTTGTGTTTGATACTGTGCTGTTTTACCTCCTGTAGAAGGCAGATGCTTTTCATCTAGCCCTAACATCATCAGTGCTAAAGTGGCTGATGTTAAATGTGATTTTTATTTTTTTTTTGTTCTCCCACTCCTCCCTTAAATTCAGGGAAATCTCTGCAGAAGGTGAAAGAAGATCAGAAAGTTAGCTGCAAACACCATCTCCTTCATGGGGAAAGACTCTCCTCTTTCTCTATTGAAAAAGTAGCAATAATGAAAAAATTCCTTTATACTCATAGCTGGTCAGAAACAACTCGTCTATCTCGGAAGTCTTCTTATGTGTTTGCTGAAAATCTGTTTCAGGATGTAGGGCTCACTTTTCTCTATTTCATGAAAATTGCATCATTGCTGGGAGTGATGCTGCAATAGTGTGTCGATAGGAAAGTGATCTGGACACTTTGGTTTTCTCTTGTAATAAATCTTACAGGGGATTTACCTGCTGGAATCGAGGGAATAAAAAATGAAAATGCTGAGTGTGACGGGGATGGGGAATGGCAGTTTCAGGGAGGGTAGCTTGAAGGCTCAGGCAGTCAGAAGACAAATGAAAAGCAAAGATAAAAAGATCCTCAGAGATGTTTGCTTAAAAAATGAAACAATGTCACAGAAGCAGTTTGGTGCTAATGCATGCCTGAAAGATTTGGCAATTCAAAGAAAGAAGATGCTAAAAAAAAAAGAAATGATGGAAATTCTTTATATTGCTTGAAAGGCAAGAGACTGCTGCCTTAGAAGAAGCATCATTGGCACGTGTGGTATGTTCTGAAATTGCTTGGGAGAGGATATTGAACTAGAGGGGGAAGGGGAATGGAGGGAGAGACTAATTATATATAATCTTAAAATGAATTAGGTGATAGAAATGTAATGAAAGCAAATCCTGTTCCTGGGGAGACATTTCAGTTTGCATTTTGATGTCCTAGGGCAATGGCATGTTGCTCTCTGACAGACAACCATTTGATTTGGAAATATGTGAATAATTGGGAAGTGGAACCTCTTTGAATTTGTTACTTTCCCCTCTAGCATTTGAAGGGCTAATTATAGGAAGAGCTGCAAAATGCCCTATGCGGGCATGCATGCAGCCAATTTTATACTTTGCTGGTTGCATGAATCACTGCACTGCATCCTGTGCTCTTTGGTACATGTCCTTGTTTAAAAAAAAAATATGTATTTGTACTGATGGTATAAAAAATGTGCAGCAGCTCCATGGTTGAGGCTGCGGATGGGCTGGAACGTGCAGGTGGTTGGGGAGGAATAAACATACACACGGCTGATGGGAGAAGTGAGCGGCTGAAAGCTTGAGCATCTTGGCAAGGCTTTTGCTGCCTACTCGATTGAGAGGCATCGCCCTGTTTTAAGGTGTTTTGTAAACAGGTCTGAAGATCCTTCTGTCTGCAGTTCTCCGCGTAGCAGCAGCTGGAGCCTTGAGCTCACACTGGGCAGGAGGGGCCACCTCCCCATGATCAACATGGCCACTGCCAGTTTCCCGGGTATCACGAGCAAAATCAATGTGACTGACCCAAGCTCTGCAAGGAGGAAAAGGGGTTAATCAGCTACATGGCTGGTCTGAGGCACTTGGTCTCATTTATCATCTCTGCCAGTGCTCAGCGCCAGGATCAGTTTGAAGGGGGTTAGGGTCAGCATCAGGGTGGAAGACACTGAGCCTGTGAAGAAAAATACTTCTCAGTCTGGAAAAAACAGTATTTCACTACTTGGGAGAGCTCACGACTCCTGAATAATAATAATAATACTGTGTAAATGTATGAATGTCTTAAAAATACATGAAGTTCTTCTCTCTCACTGAAGGTAACATTCACAATGGGAGCAAAGCCACTGCTGGGTTGGGCTGTGCAGGGGGAGAAAAAGGAGACACTTAGAGCAGGATGATGGAAATAAAGCCACAAGCCTGTATATGAGAACTGCAGCTCCCAAGCTGTGCTCAGGACACCTGTTACAGTGTCTTAATGCTAAGCTTTTGTTGTTTAGGTAACACACAAAGTTTGTGATCTTCTGTCACTGATGAGTCAGATACTCCTGATGGCTCATTCCTAACCTGATGTATAACCTTGGGCTTGGAGCTGTGCCTCCTCCTCCAGCTCTCCACACCTGTGATAACTGGGATAAGTACATTTGCTGCTGTTTGTAAGGCAGTGCTGGCATGGAGAGCTGCAAAGTAAACTGGGATGTTTTGCTTGGATGGGATGTGGGAGGCTCCTTTGAAAGCCAATGTGTGAGATTGCACAAGACACAGCGCATCCTTTGTCTTGCTTTCTTTAGGCAGGATCCTCTTTGGAAAGAGACTAAGGCAGTGAGGACCAGATGTATGTTAAGCCCTTGGGGCCATATTGAAATGCAAATGGAAATGCAATAGTGTGTTACTATCAAGAGCAGTAACGGTGGTACAAAGATTAAAGCGCTGTGTTGGTAGATTGTGCATCAAAAGCGGGTAGCTGGGTATCAGCCCTTGCAATGCTTTGTCCTGTTGGAAAACCTGCTTGCAATGCAATATTGTATTTGGGGTTTTGAGGTCATTGTTACACAGATTGTTTAAGCCTCGATGCATTTTTGACTGGACTTTGTCTAAGAAATAAACATAGCCAGGGCTGTTTTCCAGTCATCAGCTAAACAACCAGATCAAGAGCTTGAGTCAGCGATCCTTGCAAAATGTTGCTGGCTGTCTTCAAAAACATTTCCTAACAACTTTTTGCTTTTGAAAGTGTAATTGTGCATAAAGTGATGAATGTTATTTTTGCTTCACAAATGATTCTGCTGCCTTGTGTGTGTGTGTGTGTGTGTATCTTGACTCTGGGTCTCACTTGAGTATATGGTGCTCTTTTTCCTACATGCATCCATGCATGCTTGAGATGGCAGCCTAAAGATGGGACTTGTCCTCTTCCAAGAATAAGAGCTGCTTCTGAAAAACCAGTGGCACTGGGACAGGAGTTATATTTTTACTGTTCTAGGGATGTTTGCCTTGTGTCAGCATAACTACCATGTAGTCCCTATCCCACTAGAAAAGTCTGTCGTAAAGAAGGGATTTTGCTGTGAGGCTTGTAGGTCTGCCCTTGGTTTTGAGTCAATCTGTAGAACTGCTTTTCAGTAGAAACTATAGTACCATTCAGATTTTGAAGCAAGATATCTGATCCCTGTTAGTTATGCCATACTGGAAACGGAGCTTTTATGGCAAAGAAGACATTATGTTAATTCCTCACTGCTACACAGAGTTCAAAGGCAGTTGTGAGACACCACCTTGGACTGAGCACTATGGTGACTTCTCCTCTCTACTTGGATTTTTTAAAATGATGTAGTGGCTTGTGGATACTTAAATTAAGACTTTTTTTTTGTCCCCTCAAGAATCAGGCACATTTACAAGATAGCTTAGGCTGGCTACCCTGCATGAAAATCTTCACTCCCTTTGAAACTCTTGGCCAACGTCTTCTTCCAGAATACAGCCAGGCAGGCATGGTGGCTTCCTCTGCTTCAGCATAAAGGTCACTTATGATATGTTGTTAATGAATAATTACTACTGCTGACTTCCCTTTTTAAATGGTAGGGGCATCCTTGCTACATAAAACATTGGCAACTTATTAAGATGGAAAATGCCAACGAGCAGATGAAAACCCTGTGCAAAATCTTTGCCCTTTGGGCCACAGTTGTGAGCGTTGATCTGAAGGGGAGCAGGGATGAGCTGTGGCAGTGAGCAGCTTGTGGAAGCGTTGTGTCCTTTTCCCAACAGCTGTTGGCTCTAAATGTCACTTCTGGGCTCAGGGCCGTTGTTCAATGGGATTGGGTTCCTCAGATCCCAGTGTGAAAAGAAATGCCAAGTGTCTGGATAGGTCAAATGGGAATCAAGAGCAAAGTTGCAGTCAAGAACATACTGTATTTGATTTACCAGTAACTGCTTGGGTCTTGTAACATTTTGAAGTATTTTAAATGATGGATTTTAGCTTGAAGACATCTAGTATAGGAACTGCACAGTAACATAGGAACTTCCAGAACAAAAGCCCACCGAGCCCGGTGGCCTGACCCCATCTGTTGCCAAAAGGTGCCTAGGGACAAGTGGCAGAACAAGCAAGCACATGTGGTTCTTCTTAAAACATTATGAGGCATCTTCTGAGAAAGTTCCCTACATCACCTGCCCTTTTTCATGGAGAACTGCCTTCTTCAGGTTCATTTTGAACCTGAATTCCACCAGATGTGATTGTTTCACCCTTCATTGCTTGTTGTTCATCACTTGTTTATTACTTGCTTCATCCTTTATCTCTTGTCTCACCTTTGCAAAGTAGCTGTGTCCTTCTTAGAGATGGAGGAGATTGATGAGCAATAAGCTTCTGCAGTCTTAATTCAGTGTTCAGAAGAATGCATCTCATAGTGCTCATTAGAGGTGCTAGGATAACTAGAATAATAGGTTGTGTTTTCCTGGGGTTATCATGTTAAAGAAAGTGAATCCTGTGCTAGAGTATTTACACTGAGAAGCTTGAACTGTGACATGATACCCTCAGGAAATGTGTTACATGTAGTGTTGGGCTGAAACTCTCTTATCTTTGCTTCAGCCTCAAAAACAAAGATGTAAAAGCTGGATAGTTTCCTGTCCTTGGGGCTACCTTGCCTGGGGCAGGTGTGGTCACCTGCTTGTTGGTTTGGAAGCAGATGAATGGTCCTGTGCTCTCCAAAAAAATTACATAAAGCTTTGTTTACTCTTCTCAGATAGCTGTAACGCCTTACCAAAGTTAAGGAGAATTGGATGAAGAGCGCTGGGACCTGTGTGTTCAAACCTATTGGGTAGCTTAGTGGTGTTATTGCTCAGCCAGCTGCTTCCTCAGTGAATCTTTTCAAATTGCCTTGGAATTATTCTGCTATTTTGTTTAGAGAAAAGTGGAATTTAATGGTATATCTTCCATTTCTATTCCTGCTGATTAACAGGAGTGTACTGCAATGTCTCATACCACACTTTTATATTATAGAGGTGAGAGCAGTTTGTACGCCTGTGTCCCCAGGTATATCTGAACAGGGGGAAGCAGGGACAAGATGTGTTTGGGGTTGAAGTTTGCTCATCTCTGTGTAGTTGCCAAATCTCTGTGTGTATGGTCCCACAGGCACCTCTCATCTTACAACTCATGTAGGTGGAGGTAAACAAGTGATTAATACATCTTCCTGATGAAGCTCTTGAGGAGAAAGGAAAGGGTTTGACTGCAGTGTAAAATTATCATCTTGAAGGTTGTGGTGGGAGTATTTGAAAGACATTTTGCAAAGTGCTTTAAACAAGGATGAATTGATCCTTGGTTGCTTTCTTGCTGAAGTCTTAAGGAGAAGTAAAAGAAACATAAAAGATCATCAAGTTTTGAAATGGTTTGCTCTGTCAAGGTCAAGGTCTGACCTGTTCTGATATCAGGAAAGGTCTCTCCACTGAGTGCTCAGCTTAGTAGAGGGAGCATTTATTTCAGCTGGAAATTCAGCTAGATCTTACAGAGTGCTTCAATACCTGATAGACCTTTTTATCTACAGTGAAATCAAGGCATGGCAACTCAGGAGGTGACTTGGGGCAGTTGATGGCCATGTGGTGGAGCCAGGATGCTGACTTTGGCAGCAGAGCAGTGCTGTGCACTCTAGGCCACAGCTGGTAACACTCAACATGATGTGAATTGCCAGGGATCGAACATCTTCTTGTCACCCCAACAGTTGAGTAATTGAGGCTGACAACCATATACTGTTGTTTTCCTTTGAGACCCAACTATCTCTTACAGAATCACAGAATTTTTTGGGTTGGAAGGACCTTTAAATATCAGCTAGTCATCCCTCCTGCCATGGGCAAGGACATCTTTCACTAGACCAGGTTGCTCAAAACTCCATCCAACCTACCCTTGAACATGCACAGTGATGCAGAGTCCACGACTTCTCTGGGTAACCCGTTCCAGTGTGTCAGCACTCTCACCATAAAAAAATCTCCTCCTTATGTCCAATCTAAATCTACCGTCAGTTTAAAACCATTGATCCTTGTTCTGTCATTACAGGCCTCAGTGAAAAGCCTCTCTCCATCTTTTTTTTAAGCCTCCTTTATACATTGAAGGGCTGCAATAGGGTGTTCAGGGAGCCTTCTCTTTTCTTGTGTTCTCATTGCATTTTTTGTGAGAAGTCCTGAATACTTGTGGTATCCCTGAATGCCTGGACAAGAGCACCTTTACCTCCTTATTTCACCAGCTTCTAAATATGTGGGAATAGCATCAGAGGTGGAGCTTGTGGAGATTCCCACCCATCTGAGGTTATAAAATTTTCTAGGGGTACAGTACTGAATCTTAGAATATTACTTTATGGTATGTTACGTAATATTGGAGCCCGGTCACCATGGGAACAGACATCTAAATAGAAAATTGAACCGGAAGGGAATGCACCCAGTTTCTGGGGTGGAGCTGCTGAGCTCGTATCCAGAAAGCTCAGACATGGATGGAGGGTAAGTGCTTCTCCTTCCATGCCATGTGCACACTGTGGTCCAAAGTGCTTTGGTCTTCCTCATGGCTTGAGAAAACTGTAAAACCCCTAGGAAGGAAAATACCTGTCCAAGAGCAGACAGCTATTTTATTGCTCTCTGTCTGTGAAACAGGAAGAGTTTCAACTTTCTGGGACAATCTGCTTGGAAGCATTTTTATTCCAAAGCAGAATCTGGACAGTGGTGAGTGCACATAATCGAGATGAAAGAAAATAGGTGACTTTGTTTTTTCCCCTCCTCTTTACATAACATCTCTTCAGCATTTCTTTTATAACTTGTCTTTAGAGAATCACTGCAGTTATCCAGCTATTTCTTCCGTGCCTTTCATTATTGTAACAGAAACAATCACTGGAAATTACATGATGGTATTGGATTGTGCTACATTCCTTCCTCAGGTCATTTGAAGGGAGCTTTTTTCAATAGACCTAAAGGAGAAAGGTACATTTCTGTAAACACGAGACAAGACCTAGATGTGCTGTAGCCACTTGGGAGAAAACTCCATTGTAAAAGAAGCTTTTAAAATTGCTCATGTGGGATTTGCCATTGAGAGCATAAAGACTGGAGAAATGGACTTCTGATTCAGCTGACAACTTGCTTCTCATCCTCTGAAGAATTTTAGGAATGTCTTTACTTCCTTTTGGAAAGCTTAAGGCTAGTGTGTGATTGCAAGGGCTAGGGAGTTACTTCTCTTCCTGCCTCCCTTTCAGCCTAGGTTCAACTGCCTTTGCATGCTTTAACCAAAGCTTGTTAACTCTTAAAATAACAGTGTGCACTGGAAAAGAGGCTTTTAAAAGCCAGTGGTTTCATCTTTTGCCAGAATTGAATTATCTGAAGATCTAGGATGTAATGTACAAGATATCACTTCCTTCAAGGAGTTAGCATGTATTTTCATACTCAGTGCCGTGGGCTGGAATGAGGAAAGTCTGATTAGGATGTGGTAACACATGCTGGTCCTGCATCAGTGCGACACTGGCTGCAAATTGTGCTAAGGCTTGTTTGTGCACTGTACTTTGATTATACTCTTACCCTTTTGAGGTAAAATGCACCAGGGTGTCAGAGAATCAATGATCATTCATGCATTGGGGAATGTAGGGTCAGACTAGAGGCTAAAATTTGCATATTTTGTTCTCTAGAACATAGGAAAATATATTTTTGTCATACTGTGTCTTCTATAATATATGGATGGTCTTTGCCCTAAAGGACTTAATTGCCTATCAGAACACTGGAACCCATGAGCATGCTTGTAGAGAGCCAGGGGCTTTGCTGCAACTCAGGGCTCTATGCAAAGAATTGGGCAAACGTCTGGTGTGTGGTCCCACACCACAAATACAGTCTAGAATAGAGGAAAATAAAGTATGAATGAAGTAAGTAGAGACCTCAGTTGGGATTATCCATCAAACTCCATCATCACACTGGAACTGAGTCCTGAACTTGTACAACTGATCAGATTTTCTCTCTGCAACTGCTTCCCATTCAGCAAAGAGAAGCTCAGTGCCTGCAAAGCCACAGAGTAGGAGAAAGGTGATTTTAAAAGCCTGATTTCTAGATAGAGAGACTCTTCCTGTCCTCTATAGACAAAGCTATCAAATAGTTCTTCCCTGAGTTTCCCAGTCCCTCATGTAATCTGCTGATCAAGTGAGTCATCTCTATGGTGTATTGGAATTTTGGTCAATGATGGAGTTTAAACTAGTAATTTTTGAGCCCTGTCCCACAGTTTAGGAGTGGTTGTGCTTTTTTATTTATTTTCTTCTTCCACCCTGCTGAGAAAACTGCCCAGCTCTGAGCTTTGATTATTCAAGTGGAAGAGGGTGACGAGAAGACAAACAAACATATAATTTTTTAGATCTTGGGGGCATGCTTTCCTGATGCTTGACCTTTTGGACTTCCAACATCTTCTTGTCCATTTACATGCATTACAGTTTTTCCAATTACCAGTGAATTAAATTTGGAATTGTGGTATTTGGAAATGTCAAGCAGAATCAATAGAAAAGCACTTGGGGCCCAATCTTAGTAGACTCAGCACATTTTAAAGCATATTTGAAATGTCCCTGCTGATAAATCTCAGAGGACCATATGTAGGTTATGAATTGAGGTGCTGCTGTTTGGCTACCAAAGCTCTCAGTGGCTTGCCAGGTGTGTTGTACTGTGTTCAGACACACAGCAGTTTCTCCCTGGAGAGAAGACCTTAGAAATCAGTAACTCTGAAAAACATTTCTGCTGATGGCAGAGGCATGGGAGGATGAGGATGGTGGGATGGAGCAGCCAAATGTTGAAAGAGCTGGGAAAGGTGTTGCCATATGATTATGCATTCCACAAGGAGATGCTCCCGTATCCTCATCCTTTTGCCTGGAAAGAATTTTCTTTTGTAAGCTCTCTTTGAAAGCTTTTCAAAACTTCAGTGTGTGTGTGTGGAAATATTTACGAACATACATGATTTCACTTCCTCCTCCCATGCTCTTTGAGGACTTCATGCTGGCTCCCAAGGAGAACAGGAGAGAACAAATGATGATGTTTTAAATGTCATTTCAGAATTTGCTGCATATTTGACATAGTAATTTGTGACGTCTGGTCAAAATCTGCCCTCTTATTTGATTTTTAGAAGTGTGGTTGGAAATATCCTAATCTTGTCATTAGACTTAATGTTTTCCATCACTGAGGCTGCAAAGTTTGGGGGTTTAGACTACCTTCTTGGTAGCTGATTTGCACAGTGTTTAGCCCACGAGGGTCGCACGAGAGATCAGTCATTTCAGTTACAAGCCAAATAAATGGTCTGCTTAATGTTTATATAAATGCACATCTCAAAAATATCTAAATAACTATATGTTTGTTTGAAAACTCACAGTCTGGGGGAAAAAGACTACATCTCTTCCATGGCCATCCTCTATCAACAAGGCATTTTGTTGGTATAGTGATTCAGAGGAAGGCAGGAGGTGTCCCTTGACGAGCGGGGTGGATGGAGGAGCATTGGCATTCACCTGCTATGCTTGTGACAAAGGCCCTGCATGAGTTGGCATCCTTGGGGACATGGATGGACAGCAGCTCAGCATCTTGGGAAGTTTGGATGGGTGGTGTGCAGCTTCACTTTTTGTCTTCTACCCCACACCACATGAAGGCTGGTGGCAGGGCCCTTTACAGATGCGTAACTTTCTGTTCATCAAGGCTGACTTGATTTTGTTTTTATCCTCTTGTGTGTATCTGAGGAGTGTGTATCTGTATAAAAATAAAAAAGAAAAATAAATTGGGCCTTTTTTTGTGTGTAGCTACTAATCCTGTTTGAGCTCTGCTGTCTAAATTGCCGCGTTTTGTGACCCAAAGTGCATTTAAACATGAACTGCAGAAGCACCATGGCATTAAATGCTTTTGATTGATCTCCCTGATGGTTTTATTAAAGAACTAAAACCGTTTTTGGGGGAGACAGATAGAGTTAGTGATGCGAACGGAGAAATCTAATTACATTTTGGCTTTGTCCTTAACTGAAATGCTACAAAATAGGATTTTCTAATGGATAACTAAAATGATCTCTCCTTTAAATAAAACATAGAAATGACTAGCCGAGTTCAAGTCAAAAATGCACTGCTTCCAAAAATTGATTAACTGCTGGCAACGTTACTGTCCTGCTGCACATCAGTCCAGCCAGTGACCTGGCCAAACCTCCTCGGATCACTTTGCCTGGCCAGAGGAATGATTTACTAAACCTTTTCCTGAGTGATCCTCCCCTTTGGGCCAAGAGATTAATCTCATCAGCTCTGTGTCTGTGTGTGTATGTACACTCAGTATTTCACTAAATTGAATAACACTGTCATCTCACACTGCTCCGTCTTCTCTAAGCAGGAATCCAACTGGTTTTATGGACTTGTAAGGAGCTGAGATGCTGCACGTCCTTCTCAGATGCTTCTGCTATCTACCCTAATTCATAAGAATTAAACCTTTATTGCATCTTTTCCCCGAGCTGATACTAATGACTCTTAAAACATGCTCCTTATATTTTACCAAACAGGTTTTACTAGCAGTTTGGGGGGAAAATTCTAATAAAGATCTAATTCTTCTGAATAATCTCCTTGTTATCTTTTACTGACTTGAGCCCAAGTTAAAAAAGAGAAATGGGGAGGGGGATTGCTACACAGATGTCCGTGGAAGCTGTGAAGCGTGAGTCATGGTGTGAATATAGAAGCCCTGAGTTGTCATCCCTGGTGAGCAGGGAGGATGTATTTCTTAATATTAAAGTTCCTTTTTTAATTTTAAAAGAAAATGACTTAAAGCCTCCTGTCCTTTTGAGACTGGTTGTCAATGGCATCATTGCAGGTTGCCATGGCAATATATGCTGAGATAATAGATTAACAGCCATTGATTGACTAGGAAACTTAAAGCTCTTTTATCGTGGGATATGCCAAATGTATTGACAGAAAACAAAATTCAAAGTAATATCTTCCCTTGGCATTACATCCTTGATGTATGAGCCTGTTTTTACCTGATCTGGCCTAAGAACCAAAACAGGCTTTACCATTTTTTTTTCCCAATTAGCCAGGGTGCAATCCCCGAATCCAGCCAGGTGGAAGGGACAAGCCCTGGATATTTGACACTGGGCCTGGATGTGCATTGGCCATGGAGGTCCCCAGAAGTGGAGTGAGGTTTTGACTTGAGAAAAGGGCTCTGCAGAGTCAAGGGAGTTCTTTTCTGTCACATGAGGCTCTGCCTTTTCAAGGCTTTTGTGAAACAACAGGACATACAAGCAACAATTCTTTAAATCCTCATGTACGGTTATGTACTTAACCACAGATGTCATCTGGTTTGATGCTTTGCCTAAAAATGTATTTAGGCCTTATTATTTAAGTATAGCAGGAATGAAATCACTCCACTTGGGGAATAAGTGCTGGAGCAACACTTACTAACTGTGGGTTCATTATTGGCCCTGGAGAGATGCAGCTGTGTAGTCTTTCCAGAGCAACATTTTCTAAACTTGCCCAGTTACAAGCCTTCCTCTGGCTTCATTTTTGGGATCCAAAATGCTAGCAACAACTATTTGAATTTCTTCAATTTTCAGTCCTGCACAACACAAGTGATAGGACAAGAGGAAACGGCCTCAAGTTACGCCAAGGGAGGATTAGGTTGGAGATGAGGAAGAACCTTTTCCCTGAGAGGGTTGTCAAACAATGTCCCAGGCTGCCCAGAGAGGTGATGGAGTCCCTGTCCCTGATGATATTGCAAAGCCGTGTAGCTGAGGTGCTGAGGGCCATGGGTTAGTGGGTTAGCCCTAGTTGGTTTAGCATCCCTGCAGGTGCTGAGCAATGGGAAGGAGTGGGAGGGAGCTGGTGATGCAGTGGCTCATCCCAGCAGATACAGCACTGGGAGGTGCATCCCCAGCAGCCTCTCATTCCCCAGCTCTGCTCAGCTATGCAGCCATTTGAGGGATAGCTGCAGAGAACAAACCCAAACCTCAGACAAAGGGCCTGACTTTCATAATCATACATGCAAGAATGCATCCGCAGTTGCTTAATTGCTACATGCAATTAGCCTCCAAATTAGAGGGCAATTACCCCAATTCAGTGTACAATCTCTGTCTTTTTATATTATAAAATTACATGTACAAATAGCTATATAGGGACGTAACTAAGTGTTTGCAAATAACTTCAGTTGCATGCATAGTTTCATATATAAAGGCCGGTGGTTTTGACAGTTAGGCAAACAGACTGTCTGGTAAATCACTCAGTGTTTATGCAGACTATTTTGACACATCCCATCTTTTTGTATATACTTTCATTTTAGGTTTTAAAAAGGGGACAGGCAGAGATAAAGAGCTGAGATTTATAGCAGCCTTCAGCCTTGGGGAAGGTATTCCCTACGTATCTAATTATGAGTTAGGAGCCCAGCAACTGCTAACACCTAGACCCAGAGTTGCTACACTGGATCTTGGCTATAATTTAGCAGCTGTTGGATAATGACACAGCCTTAGTGATCTGTCGGCAGCTCCCAATTAGGAGAGCAGAGTTTAGTCTCAGATCAGCAGCAAGGTCCCATGCCTGAGCAGGCTGAAGTCCTTCAGTTCAAGAGGACCCTTATTTAATGAGTTCCCTCTGTGCCTCGGAACTCCCAATCAGAGGAGAGAGGTCTTCCTGCGTTGCATGGTGTTTCAACTGCTCTTCTCATCATTACGTGCCTCACATAGGTGCTGGGGGGTCTTTCTTGGCAAAAACCTAGTGATGCTTCAGTCATTTGGAGCAGAAAATGGATCCAAGGAAATTGGCATATTGATAGTTTCTCAGGACTGAGCTTACAAAATTTCCAACCCAAAAATGGGTAGTGGTGGTGGTGGGTAGCCTTCCTTTGCCTTCATGGTGTGTTGAGAGTTATTTGAGCTTGGTGGTATTTTGTGTAAAGGTATTTTCTTTGAGGCTTTTGTTCAAGGAAGATGTTGGGGAAAAGCCACGCTGCGTCATGTCTGAAGTGCTGGGTGGATGCAGCGGGCTGCCAGAAACCCATCTGCTCCTGCAGTCTTATTCTTCCTTAGACTTGGATTTCAAGCAAGACTTCAGACTTTATTCTTTAAATGAGTGTTTTGTGGATCGTGGTATTAAAATGTTTATTGTTGTTGCCTGGTTGCTGACACAAGGCTCTTTTCCAGGGAGAAGCTGGGACTGATAGCAGGCTGTGCTGCTGGAGATGCCGTGCTCCTGCCTGGGGTGCATACTCCTGGTTTGCTTGCTCAGCATTTTCTGCAAAGCATTGCTCATGCAGCGAGATGGTTCTGCCTGGGGTAGTTTTTGCATACATGTTTGAAACACCTCCACTGCAAAATGCATACCTGTTGCAGGGGCTAGCAGATCCCACCAATGTTTTTACCTCTCCTCTGTTACCTGATGTGTGTTCCTGCTGGGTAGGAAAGAGTTTCTTATTTTTCTGGCTTTTTCTTTGTGCCTGGTGGAGTTGGGTTAAGCAGGAGAGGAACAGAGATCCAGTGAACTAAACCAAGTTCCAACTCTGACATTCAAGTACCTGCTTAGCAAATGTTTTCTCTCTCAACACGGTTGACTTTCTGCCAAAAGCTAAGTTGTTCCCCACTATGTTTATTTTCCAAGCCCCTGGAAGCAGAGTTCCATACCAGGCAATGTCATCAAATGAAACAGGCCCCGAGCTTTCCTACCAGAAAGATGGTGAGAGCATTGTGGAGAGGACACAACCAGTGGAGACACAGCCCCATTAGTCCTCTGAAGCTGTGGTTTGTGATTGCATCCAAAGGTTTTTGTTTCACAAAAGCTCTTTTGTGGCCAAAATTAATCCTATCCCTTCCCTGTGATGCTGAGTGTTGAGGGAAGCCCACTGAAGTCCAACTCAACCCTTGTTGTGCAAATGCACTGAGTGTATCTACTGGAAGGAGAAAAGCAATACCTTCCAATTTTTCTTGACTTGTGACATGAGAGGCAGAATGAGCTTGTTTTTTCTTACAGACCAACCTTCCTTGTGGGAACAGGTGCTTCCATACCCATTGCCCAAGGAGGGAAGAGGAAGCAAGTTAAGCCACATAGCTTCCCAGAGATGCAAGAGCAGAGCTCAGATTTCCTACTCTTGCTCACCACCACCTCACTGTTCTCCCTCAAAGGGACAAAACTCTCTTTCCATTCCTCCTCCCTCCATTCAGTTGAGGGTTTTTACTCAGTGACTACAGATAAGACAATTTGCTCCAACTTTGGTCTCTCCGTAATCCATTACAGAGGTGTGAGTGTGTCTTGATGAGCTAAAGCAGTGGGTAAATTAATACCCAGGCCTGGAGCCTTGTCCCTGCCTGCTGAAACTGTCCTGGCCACAGACACAAGGGTTGCTTGCAGTCCTGAGCACCCAGCAGGACGAGAGCTCTTAACAGACAGATTTTCAAAAAGATCTGAAAGAAGGTAGCAAACACACAGGTTTTAAAGTGTCTCCTTAGTGCAAACAGACATAGGAACTGTTTTAAGGAAAAGAGACATATACTTAGCCATCCAAAACTTTATATATGCTTTTATTCAACTTATCTAAACTTTGACAGTGGAGGAAAAAACTGCGAAAAGCCTTTTTCATGGTGCAGTTGCTGTTCGCAGAGTTGAGTTTGCGTGTTTGTAAGCAGATCCTAGTCTTCAGCTGAAACTTGTTCCAGAAAAGACAACTGTCTTGGGGGAAGGGAGCTTGGGCTTAGAACAGGATTTAGCAGCCTCAATTTGCTGGTCCCAGAGCTGATATAGCTCCTGCTTCACATCTTTTTAGTATTCTCTTTTCAAAGCACAGTGGAAACATCAAATCTCACTGTGGCTCTGTGTGTTGCATTGGTCTTTGTTGCAGGTGGAGAAAACAGAGGCTACACAGTACTGCTTGAGGTTACAGACAGAATTGGCTGAGCCAGGATTAGATTTTGGGACTGCTTCCCAGGCAAATGGTTCAGTAACGAATGCTGCTTTCTAAGAGATGAAGTTGGGGAGGGAGAGGAAATTTTCATCTGGGGATTTGATTTAGGATGATGGAAATGATGTTACAAAATATATCTTGATGACTAGATCGGAGGTATTCCAGGCATTGGCTGGAAGCCATGTGTAGTATTAAAATGAAGCTAAGATATTTACTCATTCCTTTATAAATAAAAAGATACTGCCCTCTCCATGCACAAGGCAATGCTCCTTCGCTTTCCTGCTGATTTAACCAGTATTTAGCAAAAATGCTTAATCTGCCCTAACAAAGCGTGGTGTAAGTATCAAGAGAACAAATATCAAGGCTTTAACAAGGAGTGTCAATATTGACACTGTTCTGTCTTGAGGGATATTGGTAGGTTGTTTTTATTAAAGTGAGCAACTTGTCAGAGGAAAACTCAGATGGAGCTTTGCAAGTGCCGATAAAACCTGCAGGTGCTATTGAAATTGAGCTGTTGTTCGTGTGTGCTTTGAATACAATTTCCAGTTTCAGAAGTCAGCTTTATGGCTTTCTCATACCCTTCCTGCCTTGCAGTCTCTCCCGCGATGGAGATTAAACATTCTTCCCAAAGAAACAGTGAAAGATTGAACACCTCTTCCTAGCCTGATGAGTTTGCTTCATACCATGAAAATTACTCATCACTGGGTTCAGGTGTTGGTATCAGGAGCAGGCTGAACACATCCCGCCTACCTTGTGCAAAAAACATAGTTTCTCCTGCAATTTTCTTGCAGTTCCACTTCTGCTCCATGCCAGGTCATGTACATTCCTTGCTTGATGCCTGCTGGCAGCAGGAGGTTGGTTCCCTGCAGCAGATCAGGCTAAACTAAATAGCTTGAATGCCATTTCCAGCTCAGGTGCCGTTCCTAAAGGGCTCTACATGCACTACAAAACTAGAGGTGAATCCTGCCACTGGGTAACAGCTTGGAGACTTGGCAATTTGAGGAGTTGTAGGCCGTGGAAAGGTAGATCAGACTTTCCTTGGCTTTCTGCTCACTTGGGACAAGTCTTTTCATCTTGGCATGTTGTCTGTTCACTTGAAAATAATACTCCCTTCTCAAACTGGGTGTTGAGAGAGTACTTACATCAGTAGTGGATGGGTGTTCAGGTATGGAAACAATGAAGCTACAGAAGGTACCCGAAGTTTGGTGCCTGTCCTCATGCTGGGTGTTTCCTCTGCTGACTGTAAGCCACTCAATGCCCAGTGTGATCCAAAGACTGAATTACATCATGGTGTAGAGACGTTTCAGAAATGTCTGGTTTGCCATGTCAAGTGAGAGCCATAGGCTGGATTGCATTTAGATCATGCAGACAACAGCTTTGATGACTTAATCACAACATTAAAGGTTGCACAGCCTTTGGGGAAGACAGAGTCATGAGAGCACTGTCAAATTTTCCAGTCAGAAACTTAGTTCTGTGTTTTGCAAAGGTCTGGCTATTATAGGAGCACAGCACTTTCATTTCAGTGTCCTGTGGGACCCATTTGTGTTTTCTACCAGGTTGTCAACACATTTTATTTGGATACCTACATTTTCCATGATTGCAATCCACCAAAATAACAGCCAGGTCTGACCTTGCCTTAGGTTGGGTAGTGCCACAGTGCATCTCGGGATTTACAAAGTCATAAGCTTTATGGTACTGTTTCTGGGTGTCTTATGTGTTGTGTATTTGATTCCTTCTTCTCCTTTTAAACTAATCCTCAGAATGCTATAGAGCAGAGTACTTCCAAATTAAGAGAAGATTTCTAAAGGTTTAGAGTGAAACAAGTCACCTGCAGATACCAGTGTTCCCTTACTTGACTCCATTTTTAATGAATGTGTCTGTAATTGTGTTTCAGTTTCATGCCACTGTGGCATGAACTCCTCAGGCCTTTGGTACAAGGCTTTAATGGGAGAAAGACCCACAGATATGGAGATTCCTTGGTTTATGGTGGTCAAATGTCTGTTTGAGGTGGTTAGAGTTGTTCAGGGAATGGACTTATTTTTGCTGAAGGTCTTGCTTAGTTGAAGAGGTGGTGTGAGCCATATCAATCACAGCTAAAATCATGGCATTTATCATACGGAGACATCAAAATAAGCCTGAGGCTGGGATCTAAGTGAGGAATGAGCACTGGTCTGCCTGTCTTCTCTAGAATCAATACTGTTTCTTCTCAGTTACTTCCTACTCGAGTACGAAACCATTTATTTTTAGGTGATGTTTCCTGAAATAGCAGTGGAGAGGTAGTGTAACTCTGTTGTGTGACATCCCAGCAAGTAGCATCCTGAGAGGTTTCCTTTCCTTGACAGGGTTTCTGTGGTTAGGAAATACTGAATATGAGTTGCCTTCTATATCCCCCCATTAGAGTCCTAACATTGAAGTGCTGGCCAGAGGAGACCTGAGAGTGGTCTGAGATGGGCTCTTGACTTTACCATGAGTTCTTGTTTTGAGCTTTGGCAAACCTGATGTTTCTGTTCCCCATCTCACACCAGCAAAGGAAAATAACCCTCCACACCATGCAGAAGCTCACATCAGTGAGCTACTTAGCTCCCAGGGAGGCAAGTGACTGTACCACCCAAAGTGCAGCCACAAGGAGATGTGTGTCCTGGGATCTGTTTCTGATTTTGCTTAACCATACTTGGGGTTTGAATTTTGCTTCAGGACCAGGCCATGGGGAGGCTGAGACAAGGGAATGCCTTTACTACAATGCCAACTGGGAACTGGAGAAGACCAACCAGAGCGGCGTGGAGCGCTGCGAAGGGGAGAAGGACAAGCGGCTCCACTGCTACGCCTCTTGGAGAAACAACTCGGGCTCCATCGAGCTGGTGAAGAAAGGCTGCTGGTTAGATGACTTCAACTGTTATGACAGGTAATAACGTAACTGGTTTTTCTGAATACAGGTTTGATTGTTTCTGTAAGTGCAAAGGCTTGTGATTTTTGTGTCTAGGAAAAGAGATCAAGTCCAAGTCAATTGGCCCATTTATCCCCTGTAATTACTTCTGTTGCTAATGCAACTCTCAGAGTCGTCATTTATCTGCCTTGACTTTACAAATAGAAGCTGCAAAAGGCACTTTTAAGGGTTTTTGTTGTTGTTTTGTTTTTTTTTTCTCTTAGCAAAGCTTTGATAATTCTTTCATGAATTGAAAAACATGTCCTGTACCATCAGATGAAGAGCAATATGTTCTTCCAAGAGCATTTGGTGATACAAAGGACAATCTGGAATCATTGAGAGCTCTCTAGAAAAGCACAGATATCTGGGGGTCGTTAGAGTTTGAGATATTCAGGCATTTGTGATGTTGCAAAAAGTTTCGCTGTTCCTCAGCTGAGTTAAGAGACGGGCCAGGAGAAAGAGCGACAGCGACACTTGTTTCTGTGTCGCTGCCTGTAGCAAGCTGAAAAGGAGCGAGGTTTTGTAGTACGAAGGCTCCAGCCTGATTAAATAGCTGGGAAAATGAACTAGTCTTTTCTCATTTCCCTTGATGCAATTCTACAGAGGGGAAAAGAATTACAGCTAAAGAAAATAGCCCTGTGAAGTTTCAGTTTAAAAGGACAGTGTTTGGTAGCTCTCAACTCAGCATTTCTCTTAAAAGCACCCCAATGACCACTCTAAATCCAACCCTTTCAATGAGTATTGAACAGAACAAAAATTTCAAGGATTTTACTGGTTGATCTCACCTTTCTGCAATTCTCAGCTATGTGGCTTTGTAGCTTCTCATTCCAAAAGTTTTAGGGCATCAGGTCCTAAATTGTGAGAGTTACGCTGGGATTAGATCTGTCCCATGGCTGGAGAATTTTCCCCTTCAGCACTGTGCACTGTCCCTGCTTTGTGCCCGTTGACTTGTCTTATCCCAATGTTCCTCATCCTCCTTCTATAATTAGCAGCAGGGTTACTTTCCCACTACACCTATTCCCTTGCCAGTTGCATTGCCAAGCTCTACATATAGTTACTTTTTTGCTGTTTCCAGATAAATCAATCCTCCCCTTGGCCCATTAGTCATTTTAATGCCGATCTTTCTGAGAACAGAAGGTCACTCTAGTTTCCTACTTCCAGCTAGAAGTGTTTACTGTAAACAGATTCCTCCTTTCAGTGCCTACTCTCATATACAGTGACACTTGTATTGTCACTGAGTGTCTCTGTGCACGGATGTAGTGGTTCTTAAACTTTGTTGTAATGTGTTGCTCTGTTACAGTGCTAAAAAGTTTCCAGGGCTTCTCACAAGTCTTTTTGCAGCCCCAGGGTTGAGCATCCATTATCCTACAGCCTGATTCTTCAAAGCTGTAGTTTCAGGGCAAAGCTAAAATCTTCTAAGAATTAGCAAACGGTACAAGTGTTGAAAGCAACATCTGAAATAAAGGTTAGCTTTAATTAAATAATGGCTGGTTAAATGCAGTCTTTTTTCCCTCCCCTTCTCTATCCTTGAGTGCCCTCAGCAGTCTTTCATGCAGGTAGCGTGGCATCAAGAGATGGCAAAAACAGCTGAAAAGGTGATTTTTTGACCAGCGGTGCTATGCTGATGGCCCTCTTGGAGATCTGCCTTCAGCACTTTTTGATTCTGAGCTCCTGGATGCAGCCTCAGAAAATGCACCCGTACCTGTACCTCCAAAGTGTCGTGCTCTGGCAGGCCACAGACAATGAAAGTTATGGCTCCTTACCTTGTTATTTATCTACAGGAAGCAAGAATGTGGCACATGTACATTTAAGGTGATAGGAAGAAGGTAGTGTTTAAAAATCAGCTGGTGTGTTACATTTATTTACACAGCCCCACAGGAGAGGTCATGTTCACGTTCCCTCAAAGAGCACATGAACCTCTACAAAACAGGCCTTTGTCGCCATAGAGGAATGTGTCATTCTCTCTCATCATCTCATTTGTAATATTTGCTAAGTATAACATGTCATTTGTACCTGGATGGTTGCCCTTGAGCACACACCAACTCAAAGAGACGGATAATGAATTGCAGATGTGGAGCAGGCTGTTTTCACTCATTAGCTTGATTTCTTAACCAGCAGATTTAGCTGTGTTTAGATGTGTTTTCTGTTGAAGACTCTGACACTGACAGTGTTGAATCCAAATGGCTTGTTACCTGATTTCACAAAACAGCATCAGGAAACATTGCTCATCTTGTTGAAACATCTTTGTAAAGTAAGTCAAGAAGCTGCCTTTTTTCTTTGAAGTTTAAAAAAAACAAAAAAAAAGGCCTGAAAAACAAGCCAAGTGTTTCCTAGCTGAGAGCTTGCAGGAGACATTTCAGTCCTTTCTTTCACCCCAAAAGGAATTAAGCACTGAAAACTGCCCCTGAGTTAAGATTGAAGAGAGCCCTTTCCATTCTTGTCGTGGCAGTATGTCAGTGATACCACAGAAAGGGAGGCTTGGCATGGGTTCATAAATGAGTAATAGTGTCAAACACATATGATTGTTTTGCTACTTCCTCCAAGTGGTCAAAGGAAGGAAGTTATGCATGTAATTTAGCCAGGCTTCAGGAAATAGTTTGATACAGTTCTCTGTGGAGAGCAGCTCTGCAACCCTCATAACTAAAAGCAGAGGGTAACATAGCAAAAGGTGGCAAGGAAGGGAAGCAGGCACTTAACAAAGAGAACAATATGACTGCAAGAGCACTGCAAAAATCACTGCATGTCTCTTTCTGACATTGATCTGTGGGAAAGGGAGGATGTGGAAGTGGAGCGGGTCTGATCTGTGGAAGTTCTCGAGTGCCTTGCACAGTGTGGAAGGAAACTACAATGCTGAGAAGGTTGTAGTGCTACCTGGATAGCAGGCACATACAACAAATGAGAGCTGTAACCTGATTTTCTTTAGGCTTTTGCACAGGAATAAGTTTGTTTTCTTTTTTAAAGGAAAAGGAGAGGGCACTTGAAAATTAAACTTTAAAAAAAACCCCAAACATTCAGACTCCTTCCTGTCTGCAGCAGGACTAGTGCTGCTGGTGCCCTTCTAGCATGTAGAGTAGTGATGCTCGAGGCTGTGAGAGCAGTCTTAGCTCAGCCTCTCATCACAGGTGCTTGATGGCACAACCTTTAATTGCATGATCAAATACGCCTCTCTCCTGACAGCATATGCACAGGAAACAAGGCTTCTTGCCTTCATTTCTCTCCTTCTCATTCATTTAGTGGTAGCGGTCATTATTTATTACTTGCCATCTAATGCTTTCAGTACAGACGGAAGCATTTGTTTGTCTTTTCAAGGGTCTTTGCTATCAATTTGGGCATTTGAGTGCCAAAATGTTTTTGGTAAGTGGAGGCTGCTGATCTGTGCAGCACAGCAGCAGGAGAAGTTGTGTGGAGAAGACAATTTGAGGCAGGTCATCTCCCAAAGAAAGAGGCAGGCATTGGATGGTGTTTTGTTTCATCTCTTCATGTCTTCATGTCTTTCCCTCCCTGATGCAGGCAGGATTGTGTAGCCACAGAAGAAAACCCTCAAGTGTTTTTCTGCTGCTGTGAGGGCAACTACTGCAACGAGAAATTTACCCATTTACCTGAGGTCACGGGCCCAGAAGGTGAGTGGCTGGAAGGGTGGGGACTTGCAGTCTCTTCCTCTAGATCTAGTCTTGTGATGACTTTGAATTGTTGGATTTTGAGAAAAAAAGTACATCTGACGAGACAGAAAATACCATTTTGGTTACAAAGCTGAGAAATCCTTCTGCTACAGTTAAAAGGACAGTTTTTTAAGATTGTTTTGCTCTGTGGGCAAAGTGTATTGTACCTAAGCCTCAGATACCATCAGTAAGAATTAGATTTCATTTTTGGTGGATGCTCACAGTGGGATGTTACAAAACAAAATTTTGCACAAGGGGAAGAGAGCAGAGTGATTTACACAGCGTAGATCAAGACTCAGAGTCTTAAAAGGTATTTGACAGCTTCTTAATTAATTTTAATAGGCCACAGGTCTCCAAATACCTTGAGCATCTTGGATTTTTGCATTTAATTGTTGTTTTGTTGGTTTAGGACTTGAAAGGGAATGGAGGGGAGGGCATGTCAGCTTTCAGTTTGGGGATAAACTTCAAGAAAGAAAATCAGTAGCAGGTCTTTCTTCAGGGGCTAATAGAAAAATGATGATTCTTCTAGTTGTGTGCATGCTAAATTATCACTCAATAAAAGTTATTAAAACAAGTGAATCTTTTCCTTAGAATGAGTTATTTTGCTATCAACTACCTACATTTAGTGAGATGTTCCAGTAGACCATTATCAGATTTTCCTGGACCTTCCTGTTAAGTTTTAAATTGTTTACATGGGCTTTATTATCTCCTGTTATTAATGTACCCCGTAGCAACCTAGTAGCAAATATTCTTTCTCTCACAGTTTTTTGTTTAATTTGGCAAGTCTTGCTATTTTTTCCTTCCCTCTCTCCAACATAGCAACATGGCTCCATTTAGTATTCCCATTGTTTGTGTCTCAACTGCACTGATGTAATTTGGAACAAGAACTACTGTGGGAATAGTGCATTTGATTGTCGCTCCAGCAGCATTTTACTAAAAACTGACACCTTGTCAATCACTGGAAAAGCAAAAGTAGTGCTGCGAGGGATTTTTTTCTTTTGATGCATTCAGAAGGGTTAAGAGGAGGAAATTTTCTGCTTTTGTGTATCCTAGCAAGAAATACCCATCTCAAATAAAGGTCGGATGGAGGCTCGGCTTGAAAAGTGAGGTTTAGACCATTGTAACCCCATTGCTAATACCCATATGGAAAAGCATAAACTGTGGAGCCATATGAATACTGTTGTATGTGATGGGATGTGCTGCTAAGCATTGTCAGCTTTGAAGCAGAAGGAAGGATGGAGTTCAGCTGCAAGTGAAAGTGTAGCTAACATTTTTGTTGCATGCTCAAAGACTCCTTTCCCTGGTTTACCTGGTCTTTTCTTACAGTCATATATGAGCCACCACCACCAACGCCTTCCCTGCTCAACATCCTGGTGTACTCACTGCTCCCCATCGCTGTCCTCTCCATGGCCATCCTTTTGGCCTTCTGGATGTACCGTCACCGCAAGCCTCCTTACGGACACGTTGACATTAATGAGGTGAGGGACTTGCCCTGCTTTATTTGAACTTAGTTTGATCTTTTCTTTTTTGCCTAACTTTTCTTCTCTGATTTTTGGAAGTTTATGGTACAGTTGGCCTCGTGGTGATGTCAACATCCCCTGTGAGGGTGATGGGTTTAGATGGGTTTATCACAGTGTCCAAGATCTGGGTGTCAGTCTCTTCTCCCCAGTAACGAATGATAGGGCACAAGGAAACAGTCTCAAGTTGCACCAGGAGAGGTTTAAACTGGATATTAGGAAGAACTGTTTCACCGAGAGAGTTATGAAGCGTTGGAATGGGCTGCCCAGGGAGGTGGTGGAGTCACCATCCCTGGAGATACTCAAAAGATCTATAGATGAGATGCTGGGGGATATGATGTAGTTTAGTGATGGGCTTGACAGTGTGAAGTTAGTGGACTTGATGATCTTCAAGGTCTTTTCCAACCACAATGATTCTGTGATTCTATGATTCCTAATGGAGGGAGTTACACAGCCTTGCTTCGTGGCTACCCTTCACCGCAAACTCCCAAACCTATTGCTCGATTTCAGCCAGCTTTGCAGAGGAGCAGAGATCAGAGAGGTGATAAAGTTCCTATCAGCTTTGGGGCAAGGGGAGATGCTTTCCCCTGTTGAAGCTCAGTTTTTATGAGCCATCAATGAATGCATGCAGGACGTCATCCTGTGGCCTAAAGCAATTGGGAACTGGTCCTTGCTGGCTCTACTGTGCCCTGAGCCTTCAGCTTTCTTCTCAAGGGCTGAGCAGCTACCTCTCTCTCCCTCCTCTGCCTGTTACAGCCAATACTGTGAATCTTTCCCATCTGAAACCAGATAGGAAAGACAGAGCTCTGACCCTACGTGTCCTGCAGAGTTGCATTGTCCTCTTGGAAAAATGCAGAGTTTAAGCAGATACGATCTTTATGATACTGACAGACGTGCTTTCTGCCCATTGCTAGGGTTATGTGAAACAGGTCTAATGAAGTGCAAAGCAGTGGGAGGTTTTAGGTGTAGTTAACAGTTGGGTCACAAAGATCAGAAAGTTTCTGCTTTTGCCAGGAGGTAGCCTTGAGGTCATCAGAGCCCAAAATAGCTCTTTGAAAACACAGGAGAATTCAGGTTTTGCCACAGGATGGCAAGCAGTAGTTCAACACACAGAGTGCCATTTGGAGACCTAGATTGTTACATGTATTTGTATTCTATACAAATACCCTACAAAGCAAGATGGGGAATTTTGAGCTGCTGTTGCTGCAAACAGTACTTCTAAATACTTTGTCTTAAATAAAATGTCTCTTCTTTGTACCTCTTTCCCTGAAAGCAATATCTCCATTCTTCCCCTCCCTTTGTTTTATGGTCCAGCTTCAACTAGTGATAATGTTTTTCTCTTGTGCAGGACCCAGGCCCACCACCCCCTTCTCCCCTGGTTGGCCTAAAGCCTCTGCAGCTCTTGGAGATCAAAGCAAGGGGACGCTTTGGCTGCGTGTGGAAGGCTCAGCTGATGAATGACTATGTGGCAGTGAAAATCTTCCCTATTCAGGTGAGAAAGGCATTGCATTGGGTTCTCATTCACTCGGCTCCCTCATCGGTGCTGAGATGCCCTAAGTGCCTGTGGAGGTTATGCTTTTTAAGACCATGACAAAGATTAATTTGGTCTTTTCTGTTGTGGGGAAAAATTCAAGGACCCTCCCTTCCTACACTTTTCTCTGTATTCTCTCATTACCAAATGAGAGTACCAATTGTTGCAAGAAGGGCAAAACCAAGCACGGTGTGAAATATACAGGGTATTTTAACTTGCTGCAAATGTCCACCTTGTTAAAGTCCAGCAAGACAATGTGCAGCTGCAATGCCCAAAGTGCACATAAAGGACAAAGCCTTGGCTTCGTGTGTCCTGCCTGAGTAGACTGTAAATCCAGACCTGGAGCTAGCAAACAGTGTACAGCTTACAAAGGCACAGCCCCGGCGCTGCGAAAGTTAATTGCACTGCAGCCTTTCTGTCAGCTCACATCTTTCACTCTAGGAAACCTTTGAATGCTCCTGACTTCTCTCTAGGAATGGCAGATGGAAAGAGTAAAGCAATCAGAAGTCAAATGAAAGGAGAATGAGTGAAACATCTTTGTGCTCCTCCGCAATCTCATTCCTCGTTAATTTTTCGCCCTGTATTCGTTGTCATAGCGTTGCTAAAGGAGATTTGCACATCTTCTCTCCAGGCCAGCTGTGACCTACTGGTAAATATTCAATCTAGCCTAGATTAGATTTTGCAGTCCTAGCAATTAGAAGCACAGTACAGATCTGGGTGCTGTATGCACAGGCTTTATTCTAGCAAGTGTCCTTAGGAGATCCTGACAAATATTGTTTCTCAGTGAGGCTGAGTTTGGATTCCTCCCCCTTCCCTGCACTTGTGCTTTAGGAATAGCTGAGGATCATTTTGGAGAGTGGAGACTAAGAACAGCAACTTCCAGTCTTTATCCAGCACCTACCCTTTAGGAAAACAGCCTCATTTTGAAGGGATACCTCGCATCCAAACACTGGAGAGTGGTGTGAAGAGGACCGTAACAGCTCTGACTGTGCTGAAGGAGCTGTTTACTTTAAAGGCAAGCGTGGTCTTTGATGATGCATTTCTCCCTGCTTTAGGATAAACAATCTTGGCAGAGTGAGAGGGAGATTTTCAATACTCCTGGCATGAAGCATGAAAACCTTTTGCAATTTATCGCGGCAGAGAAAAGAGGGACAAACCTAGAGACAGAGCTCTGGCTGATCACAGCTTTCCATGACAAGGTAATGTATCATTGCGCATACATTGTGGGAAAGCAGAGAGGTGGCTGGTTGTGAAGTAGTAGGGTTTGGTGTCTAATATTGTCCCAGAAGCTCCCCTGCAATCTGTCCAGTCTGTCCCTGGTGAGACATGGCTCAGTGGAGAACTGCTTCTGCTTCCTCGTTTAAAGGCTCTTACTTTGCTTTTCAAGGCATTCCTACAATAAGATTAATAAAGGTGGGACCTGGGGAAAGACAGAGGCACAAAAGGCCGCAGGTCACACATGTGGTGGTTGCCACCTCTTAACCTGCGTAGATGAGCATGAGGGAGCCAGGTGTTGCAGACCATTGCAGTCCCGACTCGTCCCTTGCAGACAGGCTGTTTGCTTTTGAAGCTCGGGGCATATCTCCCATTTCATGGATCACTTTAGTTATCAAACATGACTAAGACTTAAAATAAAACAAACACGCCCAAATCCAGGGTTGAGCCAGCAGCGTTATCCCTCTGTTTAATCCAAGGTCTACTGAGTCAATCATTGCCACAGCCAGCTGATAGGATGCCTGATCTTGTTGCATGGAGTGTTCTCCCTTTCTTAGGTTAGATGAATTGCTCTGTTTTGAGATGGTTTTGTCGTTTCCTTACCTCTCTCCTCTTCCCTGCTAGGTTAGTAAGCTCCTCTTAGACATCCAGATACTGCCTGTGTTGTCAAGGGCTGAGGACTCATAAATGCTTCTGGACTTAATTTCTTTTTTTTTTCACTTTTGCTAATGATTTTTTTCCCCCCTTGTTAAATCAATTTCACAAGCACTTATTAAAACCATTTTCTAAACTGGTGAGTTGGCACGTAGCAAGTTCTGTGATTGAAAACATATGATGTCCTGTTTGCAGGGCTCTCTGACGGATTACCTGAAGGGCAATATTATCAGCTGGAATGAGCTCTGCCATGTTGCAGAAACAATGGCCCGTGGCTTGTCCTATCTTCATGAAGACGTCCCTTGGTGCAAAGGTGAAGGACACAAACCTGCTATAGCACACAGGTATAGCCTCTTTCATTGACACCATTCAAGTCTTGTGCTCAAATATTCACAACCTCTTTGAAATGATGCTGTTGAATGTGGGAGAAGATTGTGTTTTTAGGAAATAAATGCATTTCAGCTCAAGAAATCATATGCAAGAGGTTTTTTCAACCACATCAGAAATGGTGAAGGGCAAGTAAGTGTCTTGTCCGTGAAACAATCAGTATAGTTGTCAGTGGTTTATGGCAAATGTCTGAGGGGTAGGTGCTTCTCTCTTCCATCAACTCTGCTCTTGACATGTAGTGGGAAGGGAAAGCTGGTTGCTGCAGAACTGCTCTTTGAAAGGACTGTGCTTGATAAATTGTGTTGTATTCCATGTATTTCCGTGGCAGTACCAAGATTTGGACCCTATTTTTCCCTCAGTGTTTTACACTGATAACACCACTGCATATCTTCCCACAGAGCTTTTGATCATTAGGTAAGAAACGGAAAAGCTAAAAATGGAGAAAATGGCTGCTATTTATTTTTCAGTGTAGTTTTATAATGCCCAAATTGTGCCAGGGTGCTAGTGAGAGACACTGGAACAGGCACCACAGTGCCTTTGAGGCCTCATGGCACATGCTTCAACCCGCCTAGGCGACAGCAGGAATCCAGAAAGCGGTGGGTTAAACCATACTCGTCACAACAATACTTGTTTTAGCCCTTCTCCAAAGTCCCACATTGCTTGCCCTGGAGTAAAGCATCTCTGTGGAGGGAGGGGGGAGGTTTCCAGAAGGGATTTACATGCCATAATCTGTGGCTGAACTCCCCCACCACCCACCACATTTTATCTAGGAAGGACTTAAACCTCACGTCCAGCTGCAGCAATTTGTACCCGAGCTAGCAGAGCCATCTCCTACAGCAAAACAATCCCTATTTTTGCAAGAATATCCCTGCTTCCCACCCTCCCAAAAACCCCTCCCCAAACCTGAAAGTTTCTGAGAGCTTGGGGCCATTGAAAGAGCCTTCAGCTGCCTTTATGCTACTCCTGGAGCTGACCCCTGTGTCCCTGACATTTGTCCCTGTGGAATAAAGGCAGGGGTTTATACATGAAAATTCCTGAGGGTGGGGAATGAGAGAGAAAAACTATAGAAAGGCTTTAAAGCAACAGATCGTGCTCATTAGTGTCCCCAACCATTTAACAAATGATAAAAGATGGAGAATGCACCATTTAACTGAATGTAGCACATACCTTCCCAAGCAGGATTTCAGGACACAGAGGGTTTCCCTTGTATTACCTCACTCCTTTTAGTTTTGTTTTAAAAGACAACACTAAAACCATTTTCAGTCTGGGGAGAAGGAGGGGCGAGTTTTGAATGGCTTCACATAATGCATGGGAAAATGGGGGGGCTGCCAGGTGGGACGCCCCAAGTCACTGCTGAGCAGGGGTTCAGCCAACTCCTTCTTGACCCCCGCCTTTACCAGGAGGATTAAGGTTCTGGGATTGCTTGTTGGTGCGAAAGTGCCCCCACGTGGAAGCTGAAAATAAAATCTCTAGTGTCTGAATCGAGTTAACTCTCACCCATCCCTCTCAGTTTTCTCACTCTCTTTATTCCCTACTTCAAAGCATTACATGGAAAAACAGATTTTCTCTTTTTCAGGCCACTTTTCTTTATCAGTGGCTGGTTTAGGATGGTGCAATGTATATGGTTTTAGTGGGAATTCTATTTGGCATGGCTCAGATGCCATGGCTCCCTGTCCTGGATATGAGCTTGCCAGCTCAAGGTGGTTTGTGGAAGGAAGGAAACTATGGAAAAAATGAGGAAGTGTATGGAAAAGGAGAGGAAAAAAACAGAGGCACAAAGGGAAATCCCTGCATCATCTTTTGAGATGTAGTAGTTAACTAATGCATGCCCAAAGGATGCTGTGGGTGAACAACAGCACCAAATGCCCAGACAATAATAATGCTTTCTGTCTTCACTCTGGAAGCTGTGTCATTCAGGCAGACTGTCTAATTATTTCTCTGTGTGTTCCTCATTGAGCCACTGTTTCACAGAAATCTCGTGCACAATCTGTACCATCCTGGAGGGCATAATCCCCTAATGCTGGCTGAGCAAAGGAGTTTATCTGTGTCATTAGATGATGACTGTTTCCTAAGCCTGTAGGGAAACTGCTGTAGCGTGGAAGCAGTCAGTCTCTAAGACGACGGACATTAGGGAAATGGTGGGTTTCTGTTTAATGGAGAGGTACAAATGTTTTGCAGGCTCTGCAGAACTGTATTGTCTCCCTAGAAACCTTGTGTGTCCCCTTGAGGTGATGGAAGCTGCTTTGTGCTGGGGTTCGCTAGCTATGTGCTGTTCTCCAACACCCACTGCCCACATCTTAATTTTCGCACCATCACGCTGTATTCAACTCAGAAAGGAAAAATCCCTTCTTCTGATCTTTTAAGCTCAAAGCCAGGGACTAGGTGGTACAGGATGATTTTTGCTCGCAGTGCTTTGAGCTGGTGCTCTGGCATCTGAGGCCACAGCAAGCAGCCCTTCTCTATGGTCCAGCAATTTCTCTCTTCCCAAAGAATTTTGACAGGTCTCTCTAGTGCGGAACAATTGTATCTGCCCTCATTAATTATTTTGTGCAGGCCTGCAATGTCCTGCAATCAGCAGGGTCACTGAGTGAATTGATGATAGGGAAATTATAATGCTGAGCATACAGGACAATTGCCATCTGCAGCCTAAGGTCTGTAATTTAATTAGATTGCCAAACATTCCTTTTCAGATGAAAATGCTGGAAGCCCAGGGAACGGATCTCAACTGGTTGGGCATCTTGGTGTGACCCTCCTCTGCCCCCTGTGGCTTTCCAGCCCTTGAACCTGAGCTGCCCTGAAGTGATCCTGCTGCAGCTCAGGATTGACACAAATGTCCCTTAAAGCCACCTTCAAGCACAGACCTACCATCTCTACTGCAAATGCTTACACCTGCCCATCAGATGCCTGCTCTGATCCTGACAGTGTGCATGAGCTTGGGCTCACCCTCTCCCCTGATTGCTTTCCAACACTCCAAATTCTCTGGGGAATATCAATCCAGCAATGAAAACATAAGTCTTAAGAGATGACTATGACAAAGTCTATTGAAGCATGTAGTCTGGGTGAAGAGAGTTCCACCAGCATCTGCTAATTTCCAGGAAGAGCTAATTTTTTAGACAGGAGTAAACATCTTCACACATAAAGAGTAAATGCACACCCTTAACCTGTCTTCCTTTTGTTGTTGATAGTGAGAAATGTAAGAAGTGCCCAGAGGTGGAGGTCTACACTAGGTGCTCAGTGCAAGAAATGCTGCCTTATACTACCTGCTCTAATTTTAAAACTTACTTTGTATCATTCCTTCCTGGTACTTTGAGATTAGCTCATCTGACCCTGTCCTGGGCAGCACAGGGCTGCTCAGTTATGAAGTAGGGTCACAGGCAGTGAGGAGCTGATTTACAGGGGTCTGCTAAACCTATAGACTTAGGGTGTGTTGCATTGCAATGTGATTTAGATGTGTGCCATAATAAACCCTTCCCCAACTTGCTTCTTGGCTTGTCTGTAGGGACTTCAAGAGTAAAAACGTCTTGCTGAAGAATGACTTGACAGCAGTGCTAGCTGATTTCGGACTAGCTGTACGGTTTGAACCTGGAAAGCCTCCAGGGGATACTCATGGACAGGTAATCATTATCTTTGACAATAACAGTTAAAAAGTTGGGCTTGCCATAGCATCGCAGGAGTGAGGAGGGTAGTGGTTTGTATAGATGCATTTCATTCTCCTCCAGATCTGTGTTTTCCATAAAATCTTGTTTCAGATCAGTTCTAGGAGCTGCTTTAATCTAGGTGAGTAGGGAGGGTGCTCAAACAGATAAAGCCCCTCCAGCCCTGGGGGCAGGCAGCTTATTGCTTCAAACACAGGACTTGCTGACTCGTTATTGTCTCGATATTCAATATTAATACTCCTAAATATTCATTTATTTTTAAGAATTCAGCCTGACTGGCTGCTTGAGTGATCTTTAGCAATGGCAGGTCTTGTAAGGTGGCTATGTGTTGCTTAAAGGATTTACTACAGTTTTATAGATTCGTAATTTTCTGCCTTTGCGTTGCAGCAAGTGGTCCCTCATTCTGCTCTGGTGCTGAGACACAGTGAGGGCAACTTCCCTTCCCTGTGCCCCTGGGGTTTTCTGAATGCCTATCTGCAATGCAGGCTTCCTTTTTATCTTTACCTTGGGACTGAACACTTGTCTGGCTTAGCCTCCCTTCAACTTTCTCATTTTTGCCACTTTTTTTTTTTTTTTTTGCCATTTCTATTATTTCTAGTCCTGGCTTCCCCTTGTCCCCACTGCCTCACGTACCAGCAAGAATAGATGAGAATTTCCTATAGGAAAATACTAAAAAGCTACTTCCCATGTTAAAAAAAAAAAATCCCATGTTAGAAAGGTTGTATTTTTCTGTATTTGCTATGCTCTTCACTCCCCTACATTGTGGGCTGTAATTCTACCACGTATATAACCACAACCATGTGAGGAGCTCATATGGCTCTGCCTGGACTGAACACAACGAGATAAGCACTATAACAAGGACTGAATCTCCTCAAAGCAAGAGGGGATCTTTCCTGAACCCATTCACAGCAAGCCGGGGCAGGGTGAGCTTTGCAGGGTTCATGCTTTACTACTGTGAAGGCAGGAGACTTGTTTTATTCAGGGCTGTCAAAGACCTTTCCAGGATATATCCATTTTACTCTTTTTGGTGTTTTTTCTTGTATTTACTGTTTTTGTTTAGTGGAAAGGATTGAACTTTCAATGACTATGATAACCAAATCTAACTGGACCCCAGGGTGTTTTGTGTGTCTCCAAAGACAGCATTTTCTCCTGCAGCCTGTGCTGCTGGAGTGAGATGCAGCGGGATGCAGAGAATCAGGGTTTGATCCGCACTCACCGCGCAGTGCTGCATTTAAATGAGACCCATAGCGCTCACTGAATGAATCTTGACACATGTAGCCCTGCACTTTAGCTTTTCCCTTCAGGTAGCTTAACGAGACTCGAGTGATCTTAATGAGAGTCAGCGTCAGAAGAAACAGCTCCATTTTGCTTGTTTTTCGGGTGAGGTGCAACTTTAGCAGAAGTAGCCTTGAGGCTAATGAAACCAGCTGTCACTCATCTCTAACCAGCCCGGACACTGATGGGCCCAACTGAAATGTAACTTGAGTCATGGTTTTCTTTTCTCTGTAGGTGGGAACAAGGAGGTATATGGCTCCTGAAGTGTTAGAGGGAGCAATCAACTTCCAACGAGACGCCTTCCTAAGAATAGATATGTATGCAATGGGACTGGTGTTGTGGGAGCTAGTCTCCAGATGCAGAGCAGTTGATGGTAAGAATAAAGGTATCTCTTCCCTGGGTGGGAGTAAGTGGGCTCCATTTCATTGTAGTTTAGTGTCTCAGAGAATGGACCTGACTTAGTTTAAAAAATAATATAAGCAATGGCGTTATTTTTATTAAGCAGCTAACCTGTTTTTCACTTGCTTGGGTTTTAACATAAGCTGTCGTTCTCTGAAGATAATAACTTTTGTAGTGTTAAGTCTCAAAATGCTTTTAACAACACTGAGGCCATTGCAAATTGGCTAAGAACTCAGAGGGAGGAGGAGTAAGTGATTCCTCCATCAGTGATGGGAATCTGCTCTGTGCTGCTCTCCATGGCACTCTGTATTCCAGTCTGTGTCCAAGTTAAACTTTGAGCTCCAGAGAAAATCATGCTCAGCTCTGTCTTGGCTGTCACACCTCCCTTCTGCAGGGCAGTGTGGTGGCCTGAATGGAAAGTCCAGAAGTGAAGCACCTTGGTGGAATTGCAGGAACACGGGACTGGGAGGATTTCCTTTGGTCAGCAAGCCCACTTCCCTGCTGTCATAAGTCATTAGGTATTAGTCTTTGACATTTGCTGATCAAGCCCTCTCTCAGCAGTGGGATGAGTTGGTGTTCCATCTATAACTCTGGAGGATCTGACTTTGTCCTGGATGGTCCAAAAGAATGAACTTTCATGGCCTCCTCTCTCAGGAGTTTTTATCCTAAAATGATGCTGCAAAACGGGGCAATTTTCTGTCGACATAGCACATCTGCCCTTTGGTGATGCCTTTCCCTTTTGCAAGACCTTTCCCCCTGGTCAGGGAAGCATTTAATTATAGTAGCTCCAGGGCTGCTTGCTCCAACTTCCTGTACAGATATGGGTGCTCTGGACTGAATATTGAGTTCAGAAATTAACAATACTTTGCCTGGACTTCAAATACTTTCGTTGGTGTTACAGTAGGACCAAGGAGCTTGATTATAATTAGTATGTCTGCAGAGGTGTCCAGTAAGAGGAGGTCTTTTCTTCAAAAATTTGCTATCTAACTAGATAAAACGCTGGAGGAGCAGGGAGGTAAGAGCACAGCAGGGTGACACAGTGCTACCCAGATCACTTATGTGGGAATAACTGTTCTCTGTTGAGGTCCCCTCAGATATACACTTGGATTTTTGCCTGTTACATTTGTGATCTCCTTCCAACTCTTCTCAGGCAAGAGATGGCCAAAATACTTCAAGTGCCATACAATGCTTCCTTGGGGGTGACAAGGAGTTACACTGAACCTCAGCTGCTCTTCTAGCTCAGAAGTGATGTTGTGTAAATTTGGTTTGGAGATCAAAGCCTTGATTCTTCTTGGAGGAAGAGGAAGAGAAGATCTTAACTGTTACTGTGCCATCCTGCTGGAAGGAGTGTTTGAGTTTATTTCAGTAACTGGCGCTGTGACAACAGGAATAATGATAAGCTCATTTAGTAATTTCAGGGTTTTTTTTGGCCTACTTGAACATCACATTGTTAGTGTCACAGTTCTTGACCAGCTAAAGCCTTCAGCTCTTTTAGAGGTCACTTTTTGCTCCCAAGAAAGTATAAGTGATGCCGTGGAGCACTGTGAGAGAGCCCATCAGTTAAGCTGGGCTACAGTTTGTGAGAGAGCATCTACTCATTGCCAAAAGCCAAATGACATTTCAATAAGCAGAAGTTATTGTTATTGTCCAGTGTCTGCATTGATACTCATAACAGTTGTCTCTTTCCTGTGGCCTGGGACTTTTCACAGCCATAACTGGTATAACTAAAGTGTTCAGAAATCATTTTGCACTTAGGAGCTGGTACCTGGGACAAGTGCAGCTGGCATTGTGTCAGGGCTGACTCAAACCTTATCAACAAGCCAGATCACAAAGCAAGAAATTGTAAATGTCATATTTGCTTGACCTTGCTTGTATGGTGCCTAAAATGAAATTATGTTCCTGCTGAAACCTTTCTCTAGGGTAGTGTGTGTTCAATGGCAATGCTAAAATGCGAGGACAGACTGATTTGCTCTTTCTATTAAATCACATGCTACCTTCTCCTCAAGGAGAGCAGTGGAACCAAGAGGCACGGCCAAGGGTTTGGATTCGTAATGCAATGAGGTGGAAAAGGCCTGGCCAGACAAGCAGAGGGGACAGCAAAGTCCTTTCTCCAGAAGGAATGTAAATCACATTTGTCTACAATGATATGTGAACTTAAGGCTTTGCTGTAGTGGGTTGAGGTTGCTCTGGAGCCACAGCTCACTCTTTCATGGGGAGGATATTTCTGTACTAACCCGGTTCTTCATGTGCACTTTAGGTCCAGTGGATGAATACATGCTGCCTTTCGAAGAAGAAATAGGTCAGCACCCATCCCTAGAGGACCTGCAAGAAGTGGTGGTTCACAAGAAGATGCGCCCTGTGTTCAAGGATCACTGGCTGAAACACCCTGTATGTCCCTTCTGGTTCACAGTTATCCTGTGTGATGGGAAGGGGGGGATATGTGGTTATGGATCACTCGTTAGCTTCAGAGTGAAGCTGACCAGCCCATGCAAGTGCCCAACCCCCCTCACTGGCACTAGAGAGAGTCCACAGAGGGGAGTAAGGGGTTACTCAACACCTTCATGCTCCCCTTTCCATTTGTCCCTTGTATTTAGAGTGAAAACCAGCTGGTACTGGATGTGGAGTGTGTGGTGGTTTAGTGGGACTCATTTAGTCTGGCGAGAGAATGGAAAAGAAAGTCCTTTTCATTAAGAGGATGATCCATAGTTTTGGAGATGCATTCCTCACCAAGCTATACCTAGCTTGTGAGACTTGAACAACTTTTTAAGGAAAAATTAATTAGATGTTAAGCCAAGCAGACAGTGAAGTAAGATGCAGCAGGGCTTTTCCAGAGGTAGACAATTTCAGGCTCTTGTTTTTAATAAAAGAGGTGTTTTTTTTTCAGACTGGGAAATTGAACAGATGATGAAATCTCACAGGGTTTCAGTAAGAAGCTAAATGCCTCTGTTCTAACCAAACTACCGTGGTTTTGGCTAGACTCAGCTGTATTAATTTGTTGCCTAGAAGTCAAGGGGCGCTGCAGTTGTTCCAGTTCAAATGAGAGTTCAAATGAGAGCTGTGCTGTCCCAGCAGTGATGAATTTGGTTACTGTGAGGATATCTACAGACATGACTGCAAACAAAGCAACTGTTTCATAGTAACTGATAACGTGCCACCAGCACATATGGTTTTATTCTGGGAATCATTACAACTGGAAAAGACCTTAAAGATCAAGCTCAACCAGTCACCTCACACTGCCAAGCCCACCACTAAACCATGTCCCTCAGCTACATGGCTTTGAAATATCTTTAGGGATGGGGACTCCACCACCTCCCTGGGCAGCCTGTACCAGTGTCTAACAACCCTCTCAGGGAAAAAGTTCTTCCTAATCTCCAATCTAAACCTCCCTTGGCATAACTTGAAGCCATTTCCTCTTGTGTTGTTATTCATTACCGGAGAGAAGAGATTGACCCCCACAACCTCCTTTCAATTAGTTGCAGAGAGTGATCATGTCTCCCCTCAGCCTTCTCTGCTTCAGACTAAATAACCCCAGCTCCCTCAGCCACTTCCTGTGCTCTGGGCCCTTCACTAGCTTTGTTGCCCATCTCTGGACACACTGCAGCACCTCAGTCTCCTTCTTGAGGTGGACAATTGCAATACCTTGTCTTTTAAAGCTTTAACTGTTGAATCTTGGGATGTATTTTGAAATTTCATAAAGTACTTTTGGGGTATGAAAAAATGTCAGGTGTGACCAAGCCCTACAGCCTTAAGGAAGAGAGGCTTAAAAAAAAAAAAACCACTGAAAACACGTATTTAAAGTAATTTTCTACAGCTAATCTCATGGATAATTGACCGTTCCTGGAGCAAACTTTAACTCTGAAGGTGCTTTCTCCCTTTTGCTGTCCTCAGGGCTTGGCGCAGCTGTGCGTGACCATCGAAGAGTGCTGGGACCACGACGCGGAGGCTCGGCTGTCGGCGGGCTGCGTGGAGGAGCGCATCGCCCAGATCCGCAAAGCCGTCAACGGCACTACCTCGGACTGCCTCGTCTCCATCGTGACATCCGTCACCAACGTGGACTTGCCGCCCAAAGAGTCTAGTATCTAAGTCCTGGTTCACTTTTGTCTTTCCAGACTGGGTGGATTTGGAAAAGGAAAAGTAAAAAAAAAAAAGAAAAAAAAGAAAAAAGTTTAAAAAAAAAAACCTCAACCCCACAAACCCACAAAAACCAACAAAACCACAAAAATCCAACAAACACATGAATGCAGCTGCTATTTTATCTTGACTTTTTATTATTATTGTTATTATTATTATTATTATTTTTTGGGATTGGATCAATTTTACCAGCACATTGCTCTACTGTATTAAAAAAACAAACAAACAAACAAAAAAGGACATTTCAGCAAGCATTCAGGTGCCGACTAATGAATGCAGAAAAGGTGCAGGTACCTCAGAACCTCAACAAACTCACTTCAGTTGTCTTTTACTTCTATTCAGTTTTCCTGGTTTCTCTTTATCAGTCTGTCTTCTGAGTGGAGCATCTGTGACATAAAGGAAAACCACCTACCATCTTTGAAAACGCAATGCTGCAAACTGTGGAGGAAACTTTAAGACTGTTATATAAAGAATACACCTTCCTCAAAAGGATTTTTTTTCCCCAATTTCGTTTTGGTTTTGGGTTCAGTTCCTTTTTGTTGTTGTTGTTGTTGTTTTGGAAGTGAGCTTCAAAAGAAAACAGCAGATGTGTCTTTTACGGATCTAACGGGTGTCATTGTAACATGGCAAAAAAAAAGTAATTGGGCGGAGAATGTTAATTCTTGGTGGTGGAATTGTAGGGGGGAGCATAGAATAGGGGTGGGGAGAGTGACGTTGGACTAGGCAGCATTTGGGTAAACATCATTTGCTATGGAGCTACTTCTCAGGTAACCATTACAGGAGGGGAAGGACGTTTCTGGGCAGAGTATTAACGGCTGCAGCATATGGAGAAAGCTGAGTTAAAAAGCCAGTGGTTGTCAGCAAGGTGCTAGTTCCTTCTTCCTCCAGTATCTCGGGCTTGGGTGGTAAAAGAACAAAGCAGAACTTTTTAATTAGCTTTTATTTTTTTATTCCAGATATGGAAATTTTTAAGCAGTGTAACTGGAAGAGACAGGAAAGTGTGTTTTCGGAAGCACTTTTGTAAAATACTGGAAGATGGGAAAATTTTTGCGTCTCACTTTAAGTGCGAGTCAGTTGAGGAAATTTGGCTTTGAGGTTGATTATCTGTCAGCCCAAGCTACTGGGGCAGATGGTGAAAAGAGGAAGAGTGTGAAAACTGGCTCTATATTATTTTTTTTTTCTTCATTCTAATTTGGGGTTGGGAGGGGTGGAAATACCTGAACTGGTGGCAGATGGCTCCTGTAGCATCCAAGAAGCCTATGAACTGCTCCGGTGCAGGATACACAGGCAGCCAAGCAGCAGCAGTGATTATTGCGGCACCTCTCCAACTGGCTTATTTGACGCTGCTTTCTCCTTACTCTGTGACGAAAACTCTTTTTTTTTTTTTGTCTTAAAGTGGTGCATATTCTACCGTTACTCTTATGCCATAAACTCGCTCTAGTCAGTGAATGTTCCTAATGCTGCTGATTCAACGTTGAGATATTTTTTTAATTTGCAAAACATGCAATGTTTAAAAAAAAGAGAAAAACTAAAAAAAAAAAACAAACCACAAACAAACCACAAGAAAACAAAAACAAACCACAAAACACACACACACACACACACACACACACGTTACGTGGCTTCCGAGGTTTAAACTGAAAAAGAAAAAGATGAAAAACTTCATGACCACAGACCACCTCAAACCAGAAATACCTCAGAATTTTCTACTTGTATGAGTTTTATTATATATTTTGTTAGTTGTGTTGTCTTGTAGTAAGTATATTTTAATGTAAGTTGGCTTTTATGACAAGGGAGTTTTAAAAAAAGAAAAAAAAAAAAAAGAAAAAAAAAAGTTCCAAAATCTTTTAGGAAGTGCTACCATTTTTTTTTTTTGGTTGTTGTTTTGGTTTTTGTTTTATAAAGCACCGTTGTAAATAACTGTATACAGTTGTAGAATAACTGCCTATATAAGGTACCTGGGCATTATTCACTCTTATTTGTGAAGGCTGTTTCCATTCTGTGGATTTCCTTTGTTTTTTGTTTGGTCTGTTTTAGTGAAAGGACAGTACATCTTTTTTTTTTTTTTTTTTTTTTTTTTTTTTTTTTTTTTTTTTTTTTTTTTTTTTTTTGTTTGTTTTTTTTTTTTTGTTTTTTTTTTTGTAAGTATTGTTTTTTTTTTTTTTTTTTTTTTTTTTTTTTTTTTTTTTTTTAAATATTATTTAATTTTTTTTTACTTTGAGTGTAACATGAATTCTGTGTCTTGCTAGACTGACAAAGTGATGTCCATTGGATTGCCAGAACTTCGAAATTTTTCTGTGTGTTAAGCCAAAATGCAGTCCTAAACAAACCACCCTGTAAGGAAAACGTAAAAAGTCTGTATTACACAAACAAATTGGACTTCCTGCCACTGCCAAATTAGACAGAGTGCACCCTTGCACAGATATAATTTATTAAGCAAACAAAATCCCTTATTGGAGCAAATATAAAGAAAATTGAAATATATTTCTTGAAAAATATAGCTTTAAAACCTAGAGGTCACAAATGAGGACACGGTCCTTTATCTTGCAGAGACGTTAAGATAATTGCCTTAATTTGTCTATCTGAATAAAGTCTTAACCTATTCTTTCAAAGTTCCTGAATGTATATTGCGTATTAGTGTGTACACACATGTAACCGTATTTCTGTGTGTAAGTTTGGAAATTTCTGTTTCTTGATGTGCTTCTCTTGCAAACACCTTGACAAACCCAGACAGAACAATACTGTTTTGACCCAGCGATGTTCCCGCTGGTGGTTGGCATCTTTGGGCCTGATGCTGCAACACCCCCGTGCTTAGCATTAAGTGTGCAGGTAGCTTTTCTGGTATCATGACATTAGGCACTGACTTAACATTAAGCACGGGGGTAAAGGTTTGCTGGATCAGTATTTTTTCATGTTTAATACATTTCTGCACTGAGATTTATATAAAAATGTGACAATGTTTTAGAAGTCAAGTGATGTAAGGGTTGGGGTGGAGCGTAGAGCAGTTAAGATTGAGTGCATACTTGTTTCGAGGTGGACTTGCTCCCATTTCCCTGGCAATGGGAACTGGTTCATGTTGCTGCAGAAAGAAAAAAGCTGTACTGTCTTTTAACTGTTAATATCTGTTTGCTGTTCTGGATTTTTTCCTTCAGCATTATGTATTGTGGCTAAAACAGGCTTACTACAGCAGTTGCTTTTTTATCCTGATTTCTTTAAGAAGCTTTAAAAGTATTTATTGAAAGTGCCATATGATTTTAATCGCCTATTAGTCAGCCTCTGAAATCTTCTCTTTTGAGAAAGCATAAACAAAAATTCTCACATGTAGCTTATCTTAACTGCGGGGAACTGCACAACTGTACAAACTTTTGACCAAATGTTGATTGTAAAGTGTTACATCTTCCCTGGTGTAAATGGTTCCTTATAGATCATCTTGTCAAACAGGATGCAGAAACTGATTTTTACAAAGAGTTTCCAAATTGCGTGTGTGCTTAGTTATAGATTTTAAATGTATGTGAGTGTGTCTTGCTATTGCAGCAGAGAAGGAAATCCCGACCTTTTGCTTATTTCCAAATTTGTACCAGTTTTGCAAAAGCTGTTCTTTTAAACTGGCATTTACTTGTTTTATTAATGATGACAAACTGATTAATTTATTGGTCTTTCAGCACTTGAGCTGTCAAGCAAATAGTTTCCTCACTACTAATCTAGCATTTCTGCTCTCTCTAACAACATAATTTTGTGTTCTGTTCAGTACTGCAGAGGCTTTTTCTGAGCCCGTTGTCAGGCACATCTATAAGTGTAGCTGGAATAAACAACTGTGGCTCTTTTAACACTCCCTGAATTTGATAGGTACAACATTTCTTCAGTTACTTCCCAAGCACTAAACGTCTCTTCCCATTCAGACTTAGACAAAACAGTTCTTCAAATACTTTGCTGCAGAAAAGTTGACCTTCCTCTCTTGTATGACAGTTCTTAGGTGAAATATTAACTTTGAATATCCTGGGTAAAAATTCTCCTCAACTTCAGGGGTTTATGAATTCCTTGCACTGGCTGTGCTGGTTTCCTAGATGGAGAAAGTTTGAGTTCACATTTTGAAACTGGAAATGCCACAGGAACTAAAATGGCTTTTTTGGAGGATGGTAGAACTCTGACTTGTTAATGAAATTTCATTAGTACAGCAAGGCTGGAAAGTGTATGTGGTTCCCGTTGAAATATATGTGCATATCAGATGGCCATAAACCAGTCTATGAGTTAAGTTACACCAGGGTTATTCATTATGTTTAACGATTTTAGCCAGACCTGATCATAAAGTTTTCTCTATTTAAGACAAAAGTAACTCACTTTTTATTCTGCTTCATTCTTCAGCTGAAAATCTCTTACTGAATACACTACGCTTAGATAAGCTTACACCAATGGAAAAACCAATATCTTCGTGTACATTTGTTTTGAAGAGAAGGTCCATGAGTGTCCCTCAGTAACTCCACTGTATTTTATTTGCGTCTCTTGACTCACTGCTGTTCCCACTTGAAGCTGTTGGTTTCAGTAGAAGCAGCAGAAGCCCTGGGTCCACTCAATGCAACGTTGCTGGGGGTTATTTCCAGGTTGACTGGGTCAGGCCTCACCGTTAGGGATCCTGATCCCACTTAATATCACAGCACAGAAACTAGAGGACACACTTTTTATTCCTTTTGTGCTACTTTCTAGGCAGACTGTCAGAACTTGCTCTGGTTTGCAGGGGAGAGATCTAGTTTCACTAAGTATGGAGGAAACTCGTATTGCAGAGGAAGGTGCTGGTTGCTAAGGTTGTGATAGTGCTGTTGTTGCAGTCCTCTTCACGCCACACTCCGCTTGAGAAGTTGCTAAGCAGGAAGTGTCCCGCAAGCTATTATCACTTTTACATACAGAGTATTGTTTGGTAACATTGTAAATAAAATAGACTATATAATAGAGGAAAATAAGGACATTTTGACTTTTTTACTTTTGGAGATATATATATATATTTTAGTTACATATACAAACAAAAATTCTACATTGTGTGAGAATTCTTTTATACCACAAATTATTTTTGTAATGTCTAATGTGTTTCTGCAGGGAAAAGGGAGAAAGGTGTGTTTATGCACAGCAAATAAAGAAATATATATATAAATGTTTAAATTAAGTGTGCACTACGTAAAAGTCTAGAAGATAGAACAAGTTTAGCTTGAAACCAGTTTGAGGAACAAGTTTGGATGTACTTGGACATGCTTTGAGAACGGCACTGAGTATGGGGTTTAGGTTATCTTGCATGTCACATCCCTTCTGCTAAAGATGCTTATTGCTTTTCTATGACCATCTTCACTTTAACCAGGAAGAGTTTGTGTATTCATGCGAGTATCCATGTGTGAGCAGTGTGTCTTTTGGCATATGCCATGATGCTGCAGTGAGTTGTGAAGTCAGGGTGTCAAGAATTTACCGAGACCAAATAGCCAGGCTGATCCGCTTGCTGCTGTATCCATTTCTAGCAGCTGCATCTGCTGCATTGACAATATGATCTGTAAGGAGCTGTTGGCCAGTCAAGTCCTGATAAAACCAATTCCTAGAAGTTCCTTCTCTTAAGTGACACAACTAATCAGGGCTTCACCAGAACATGCAGATACATGCTCTGTGTTGCCAATGTCAAATTTTGCATGCTGGTTTGGAAGCACTAAAAGGAAAGGAGCACTGTCATGTCCAAAGTCCTACTTCAGAAAATGGGCATTCCAAATTTGTGGAACCAATCCCATGTATTCTAAAGGTATTAAAGAAAAAAAAAAAAAAACCCAAAACAAAACACGACACCCACAACTTTAAACAGATTCTTTTCACTTAAGCTAACTTTTCCCATTGGACCTAAAAATCACTCTAGTCTTTTTTGTTCCATTCACCTTGACAGCACAGTGTTAGTAAAGTAAGAGCTACTGAGCAAAGCTTTAAACTGATCAATGTATTGTGCTCTCTTGAAGCTGATTTGACAGTGTGCCTTTTGAAATTAGTGCTTAAGTGACTTCCAGCAGGCTCCTGCCACCGCCGAGTCCTAAACCTGTGTCTTTAGTGAAGTCCCGGCACAGAGGAAGCCTGGGAGGGAGGCACTTGCTGTCAATTCTGTGAGGCCATGGGTGTTGCTCTAGTGCTTCCCCAACGTGCCTGGTCCCTTGCTTACATGGGTCGTCTGTTTTAAAACTCTAGTTTTAGGGTGACACCCAGTTCCCTGACTAAAGTAGTAACCCATCGAGTAAGCAGCAATCATTTTTGTCAGGACACTTCCACAGAAAGAGATCATACTTGTGTTCTCTCCATCCAGCTGTTCTGAACTGTAATGCTATTCTGTTGTGCCTTTATTTTTCCATGTAAAAGCAACTGCTGTAAGCTATTTCTTTTCTTTGACTGGTTTTGGGTTGGTTTTATTTTCTGTCTGAAAAAAAAACAAACAAACCAGTTTTCATTGTCCAGCTGTTATTTCTGGATGCAGTCTAAGATCCAGGTATTTCAAGAACCAATTACCTCAAACCTCACGTTAAACAGTGTTGCTATCTGGACTCTCCTTGATACTACAATATTGTAACATACACAAACAGGAACCTTGCTATATATGGGTGTTTATATATATGTATCATATACATATATCCACTTATAGATATGATACATGTATGTAAATGGAAAGTGATCCCCAAGGACTGAAGGGAAAAAAAAAAAAAGCAAAACTTTTTTGTGTTCCAACATTCAAACCAAAAGGGCTTCTCTGAAGCTCCGTAATGGCATTGTGCTGGATATCTATCAAGACAGTGTTTTTCTGAAAAGTGCTTCCTTTGTTAGCCTTTTATTTCAGTATTTTAATGGGGCAGAGGATGTGATTAAAACACCAATTCTGCATTTTTTTGGCCAGTTTTTTGGAGCAGAGGCTTCATAATCTTTCCAGTCATTAAAAAAGACTTAAAAAAACTCAGTGTACAGCATTCCAGTAAAGTTAGTATTGCAAAACTAAAGTATGTTCTGGGAAGACTTCATGGCTTCTCTTTTTTTTTTCTTTTTTCTTTTTTTGTGAAAAGGAAGGCATTGGCCATACTTTATTCAGCTTTTCCACTGTTTTGAGGAACCAAAGCTTAACCAGTAACCATCCTAGTCAATTAAAATCTTAATTCAGTAGTCACTGGCATCTCTGCATTGCTGTCCCTCTTAAAAACAAAACACCCAAAAAAACCCCTCCAAAAACACCCCGCCCAAACCAAAAATCCAGCCATGACAGACGAAGAGGATGTTGGAGCATTTCATAGCTCTGGAAAGTGGACTTGGCACCAGAGCAACTTCATGGATACCAAAAGAAGGTGTTGGCAAGACCTAGAACCTGTCTGGCTCTTTCCTTTTTCCAGCTACCTTCTCCCAAGTACCTTCTGATAAAATCAGACCTTCAATCAGAGTGACTTCTGTTTAATGGTACTTTGCAGAAGAGAATTCTGTTCAGGATATATTTTCTGGGGAAAAACAATGGTTAGACCATTCTTTTCATTAACTGTGCATGTTCCCCTCCCAAATGTCTTGATTTTAAAAAAAAAAAGTGTCCACATAGATGACGTAACATTACAATATGGATTTTACTTGGCCAAAATAGTAGCTTTCCAATCCAATGAATTTACTATTGCTAGTAATTCCTAAAATTAATTGCTAGTAAGTACTGTTATTAGGGAAAAGGAGGTGCTTCTCTTTCCCCATTTTTGGCTCAAGTGTCAAACGTTTCTATAGCTATTGATGGTTTATGATTATCTTTGGTAAAATCATTTACAGAAGTACAGAAATCTCCCAGCAGGAGGTATTTTGCAATGCTGCTGGCCTTGCAATGGAATAACCAGGATGCAAAAGTCGATCTGTTGGTGGATGAGAATTGAAGGAGGTGGTTACTGCAAACTAAGTAACATTCTTGACCTCAATTCTATGCCATGAGTCCGCACAATGCCATTGTCAATCTGCTTAAGCTATCTGCTTATGAATTCTGCATGATCTTCATGATAGAGTTGAAAGCCTGATCTTTCACCTGTTAATATTTTCACATTTGCCCTTAAGTTTGACAAATTTTGTACTGTAAAGTTGAGTACAGTTTGATGTCAATTCTTGTGGAAAGAGCTTTCTGCATGTAACATTAGATGCATACAGTTAAACAACACAGCATAGTACAAAACTCACAAGAAAACGTTTTGGCACCAGCAGGAAGAAATCTCACCCTAACCATTTGTCATTTTAAACCATCTTATCGTAAGTTTTACCAGCTACTTCTAAATTTGTGCTTTATTTAAAGAAAGAAAATAAAAATCCTAAGACTTGTCTAGCGTAGTGAAATATGTGTATATCAGTTTTAGGATAAATAGCTAAGTCTTATTACGCTGTGTTACTTAACTTGTATATATAGAATATACATAAGAGTTTGCAGTAACCTGTTTCTCCAGGATTTCCAGTTTGAATGGATTTAAACTCAAACTATGAGATTAAGTAAATGATTTAGAAGATTGCAGAATAAACTAAGTGTAAATTACAGGAAGCTCTATCAGATGGTGAAATAATTTTTAAAGAGTCTTTTGGTCCTTGGCTCAAATTCAATAAGTACTGTTTGTATACCAAGATATGTGAAATGTAAATGTTGTAGGTTATATTTCACTCTCGTAGCTATAAAAATGTAGAACAGAGATAGCTTGTACTACTGAGTTAACAAAAGTTATACTGAAGTATCCTGTTAAAGAAAAAAGTATACAGAGAGTTAAGCTTGTTGCTGTAACCCCTTTTGGATTGAAGTGTGCTGATTTTTTATATATGTATATTTTATATATATATATTCTGCAAAAGTGTATATATATAAAATGTATGTATAAAATGGCCTAATGCAGACATCCATTGTATTGCAGTTATGAAATGAAGACATTTTGGAAAGAACATTGTATCATAGTTCATGAATTTGCAGTGGATCTTTGTTCCTTTTTACTGTGGTATTTTAGAAACGAGTCTCAAGTTTGAAATTAGTTCTGCCAAGTTGGAGTTTTGCTGCTTCAGCTTTGCACTGGGTGTCCGAATAAACCAGTATGAATGTAGTATTTGCCCTGTGTGAAGCAGCGACACCCCAACAGATAGGAGGAAAAAAACTAGAAAGAACTATTTCAAGTTTATCTTTTTGTATATGAAAATAAACAGTAAATGACAAATAACTGCTTCTCTTGTTGGTACGACGTTAAAAGTCATTGTTTCTTTATTGTCTTTAGCATCTAGCTGGAGTATTTCTTTTTTAATAGAAGTATGTTTTGGTGTTTTAATGGCATCTCTGCTGTCCAGAATCCCTGTGGAGGCATAGCTAAGGCCTCTACTATCCATTGCTTGCAAATTCCTCCAAAGGGTGGCTAGAGGTAGCTTGGATCACTGTGTCCTTTTAAATGCCTCTTGTAGCACTGTGGTAACACTGATTATCATTCCCAGCAAAGAACTATTTGCACATAGCATTATGTGCATGTGAAGCTCTATCAATAAAGTCCAGCATCGTAGCTGCAACTGCCAATGAGGGAGGGTTTAAGCTAAATCCCAGGACCATGCAGTGAAGTGTCTGCTATTTCTTTCTACCAGCTCTATCAGGGAAGCAGAGCAGAGAGCAAGGGACAATGATGGCCTAAATGGTTCCAACTTGGTTTACAAAAACTTGCCCACTAATAGCTTAATGATTGCTGGAAGTAAAAGTTACACTCAATGCTATTAGAGCCTTGAACAGTATGAACCAGCATGCCTCTGTTTATGGAGTACCTGCAGCAACTGCACAGCCAAAACCTTGATGAGGACAGCTGGGTATTTCCTTGGTCAAGTGAGGCTGTTGGCAAGCACACAGCACGCACCAGTGCTGCTGCAGGATTCCTGGTCAGGAAAGTAACTTCAGTATTGACATATCTGCTGTCATTAGGCCTAGGACAGAGATGCAGTTTCCATACACCACAGGATTTGGGTTTTTTTTTTCCCCACTTCAGCTGAGCACCAAGTAAGATTTAGTGAGGCAGAGGGACTGGGCATGGAAAAAGCTGGAGGTAATAAAATACAATTATAAATAAAAATAATAAATAGAAACAACGAAAAGCCCAAGTTCCCTGGACTCACAGCAACTCGGTGAGTTCTGTAATCCCTACTACGTGAGGCTAGATGTCCTTAGCTGAAAAGTGACACACGGCCATACCTTTTCTGGCCAAGCTGCCTGCAGCAAAACGATGGCGTGGTGATGCAGCCGTCATATTTTGCTGTTTTCTGTTGCTAAATGGGTCCTTTTTTTTATTTTCTTTTTTTTTTCTCCTTTTCCTCCTGAAAAAAAAAAAGCCTCTCGCTTGGTGCTGGATTGGAAATGCCTACAGTGGACCCAGATGAGGCCAATACGAACGTTAACAGGCACCTATGCTGGAAGGAAGAGTAGTAAAATGGGTGTTGGTGGTTTCCCTAACAAAAAAAAAAGCGCGATGTCAAGTAAACGACACGGTGACTAAACCCACCACGGGGCTGGAACACGATGCTGTCGCCCCTGGCTTTGCTGGCTGAGGACTAGTTTAAGCCACATCCCTCTCCGGGCGGCCTCCCGTAGTCTTTATAAGGGCGAGGCACCGCGCCTTCTTTCTCCCTGTTGCCCCGCTCCCCTCGATGCTCCTTTGTGGAGCCGCGCTGGAGCGATGCTGCCGTGGCGAGCGTGCGCGTGCGCGGGCCGGCCGCCAGGGGGCGCTGCGGAGAGAGAGCGAGAGAGAGAGCGCGCGCAGGGCCGCCCCGCCCCCGCCCCGCCCCGCGCCATGGCGGCGTTACCGCGCCACCGCCGCTTCCTCGGCGGCTTCTTCTGCGGGGCCGCGGCGGGGGCTGCGGCGTCGTGCTGGGCAGCGTGGCGCTTGCTCCGTAGCCAGAGCCAGCCCGAGCCGGCCCCTCCCGGACGAGCCCTTCCGGAGGGTAAGAATGGCGGGCAGAGAGGCTCCGCCGCCACTGCGGCTCGGTCACAGCAGCCTGCTCCCAGCCGCCTCCGGCCTGGGGAGGGCGGGGAGTGCCCCCAGGACGCTGCTGCGGGCAGCGGGGGACGGGGCGGGACGGGGCGGACGGGACGGGACGGGAGGTTGTTTGAGGATGCTGCCTCCTGCATCTGCTCACGCCGAGGTGCGGGTCACGGTGGCTGCAGACGGCCCGTGTCCAGTGTGATGTGGTAACGTACACGGGATGTGTGTGTATACGCGTGCGTGTGTGTGTGTAGATACATGTGTATTTACTTTTAGCTGTAACTGTATTTCAGCTGTTGCTTTCCCCAGCGTTTCCCGAGCTGGCTGGGCGCTTGGGAAGGCCCTGGGCTGCTCGCCCTAATGTGTGGGGAAAGCTGTGGGGGCTGGGAGGTGTGCAAGGTGTGGGGGGAAAGCCAAACAGAGCTTTATGAGAGCGCTGGAAAGGCGCTCTGAAGATACGAGTTGCTGTGAAACAGCTGGAAGGTGAGGAAGCCGGCAAGATGGATGCAGATGTTTCTCCATTAGATACAAAATCTTAGTTGCAAAAAAAACCCCAAAATAGATAAACCTCAAAGTGCAGGTTTTATTTGTGAGTCAGAGTGTGAGTGGTTCCAGTGAGGGTGAGACACCTGCTTGCACGGAAAGCGGTTTGTCTCAGTTTGTGAGGACGAGTGAGATTTCTAGCTCTGAAATGTTGTGTGTTGATTACCTGTCTCCATAACTCCTAGTTGCCTGGTTTGTCCCCGTATACCTGGTAGCTTTTTTTCTGAAGGCCAGCTAAGAGCGATTGCAGGGTAGATGGATGTAGGCATTAGAGTGGATGAGTTCATCCTAGAGCACAGTTCTTCATGTGAAGTCACCATGTAAAGTACTTTTTTTGGTAGAAGAGAGGTTCATTGGGTAGCTTTCCTAATGTTTGTTTAGATCTTAATTGTGGCAGTAACTTCGAGTAACTCCTTCTACAGTATGTTTGCTTCCACAGAGATGCTTTTCTTACTGTCTTGTTTTTGATAATATTTCATAGTTGAGTGGCTTTCTGTTTACTTTTCTCCTTAGAACCAGTAGAAGAGTCTCTGCTGGAAAAATATGGATTCCCTGAAGCTGGAACAGAGACCAGATGTTACACAAATCATGCACTATCTTATGACCAGGCCAAACGGGTGCCTAGATGGGTGATTGAACATATTTCAAAACAGAAGACACTGGGTATGTAGGTGTTTGTTTGTTTAATTATATTTATGATGCTCAGAATGGGCTCTGCTGTTCACAGAAGATGGACCCAGGAATAGACAGGAAGAGAAATCATATAGTTGTCTCTAGGTATGTATTTTTTTTCACCCGTTCACAATCCCACTGGAATCTGCAGGCCTCTCAGTGGATGTCAGCTTCGTGACAGTATTAAGACTGATGCTACCAGTGATTTTTAATTAAAAGAGGTGTGTCATTGCAGGTTGGCAGGCGTCTTCAGTATTCTTTGTCTTGTTTGGACTAGTCTGGTATTGAAGGTACAACCTCCTGAGGCCTGCAAGATGCAGGGCCCAAGGGCTGAGTATAAAAGGGAGGAATGAAGAAGTAGAGCTACCTTGCCTGAGAAATTGGCATTACAAATTTATGAAAAAGCCTGTAAACACCAGGTCAATATAGCTCTGTCAGTGTGAGCAATTAAGTCATATTGCAAGAGGGAAGCTGAGCTTAATTCTTTTAAATATGAATGGAAAGAAGATGAAACACTGAAAATTAACCTTTCCTTACCTGATTCAGACTGTCACAGTGTAGTTAGTGGCCTGGTTTTGTCAACTGAAGTACTGCCACAGAGGTGTGAATGGTTGTGGAGTCACAGTCTTTAGCAGCCAAACGGATTCATCTACAGATCTTTAAAAGATTTGCTCAGAGTGGTAAGAAAAGATGGATGTCCATTGTGAGTTAAAAATGAGGCAAAGGGCATCAGCATTTGTAATTGTTCAAAGCTAGAGAGGGCATTACCTACTCACTGCAGCCATTATTTACTTTGATGCAGTTCTTTTGTGTTTTCTGATCTGCATTATCTAATACTCTCTGCCCTGTTCTTCATGCAAGTCAGAGGCTCAGTGATTTTTCTTGTTGCCAGTGGTGAATGAAATATGAGTGGTATACAGTCATTGTAAATTAAGTTTATAGCATTAGTTCAGTTTTATAAGGCAAATTATTAGTAATGGAGATAACTGTATAATTGTAAAATGTTTTATGGAGGCAGTAATCCCTCTAAATAACCATGGATCACTGTTTCCTAATTACCTTTCAAAATTAAAAGCGATCCTGGAAATATTTATAACCAATGCCTAAGTAGCTTCATTGATTCCACTTCTTTCTGAGAAGAAAGCAATAATTCCGAGCTTACTTTCAAGTGGTCCTTAACAGATGGGTTGTTCAAAATGTTTTCCAGGTGATCAGATGCAGTAACCTGCAAGTTGAAATTAATGCCTCATGATGCTTCAACTCTGATTTATTTCTGGTGGCTACTCTAATTGAGATTTGAGGTGGAACTGTGTTGTTCAAGAAAGGTCACAAAAACCCTCCGTGTCCTGGAGTTTTGAAAGGGCAGGATTTGAAAATATTTTATTGATAAGTGAGGACTTAAACATTTAAAAAACATAGTGGGAAGAAATTTGCTTTATATGTGAGATGTACAAAACAGTACAAATCAGCTGCTTTTTATCAAAGCAGTGAACACAGATTAAGTGAAGAATCATTTTTCCATTTTCCAGATTTCCTTGGTAAGTTACATTTTGACTTAAATACTGAGATTAAATACAGTTTTTTTCAAGTTAAGAATTCTGTTGTTCTGCACACTGACAGGCTTGTCAGTGTTGCTTCCTAAGTGTCAGTCCTGTGTTAAAGGTGTCACATGCTTTACCAAAAGAGAAGAGTGAAGCCCCTTCCTAAACTAAGTCTGAGGAAAATTGTCTCTGGTGTGTACAGGTCCTGATTCATGCTTAAAATTAAAAAAATCATTATAATGATCCTGTATATTGCATCTGTAAAATTACACCAAAGATGACACCCTGAATGTACAGAGCATTCAATATACTGTAGATACATCGAATTATGTTATCATTTGGGGAAAAAAAAAACCATGGACAACAATGACGGTGCTGTAAGCCAGTTAGTTTCCAGCTCTGTCCACCCATTGCACAGGCACAACTGAGTCAGCCCTTGTATGTGCCTAACTGCTGTTCTGCAGCTCTTTCTTTCACTATGGGTGTTCTTGGGTCACAGGCCATTTACTAAGAAATAGTGTCTTACCGGAGATTGTCGGTGCCAAACTAATTCACGCAAGCCTCTTTTGGTCATCATTTTTCCAATGAAGTGATCTGTGTTTGGGATGAAGTGGTCTCAAAGTTGGAGCCTACTCTGAGTACTGTCTTTTCCAGGGAATTGGCTGGGACTCTAAACGGTGCAAGTATGCAAATGTAGGTGTATGACCACTGGGAAGAAGGCACAGGCTCCTCAGCAAAGACAGCAGCTTAGATTGGGCTGGCATCTCTGCAACAGCTTACTTAGCTGTCTCCACAGCCCTCCTCCCAAAATGTTTTTGTCTACCAGAAGAGTTCAGACCTAGCCAAATTCCCAAATGTCTGGAAAGGCAGAAAGGGAATCTTGAAAAGGAATAGGGGAGATCTGCACTTATTTCTGTGCCCGTGAAGAGCAAAACACTTAAGACTTTCTCTTGGTTGGATTTATTGTTTTACCAAGTGTAACTGTTTCAGGGTATACCCAATCTGCTTCCAAGCTAAAAAAGAAATGCTCGTAGTGAATCAAACATAAAAATAGAACTGCGGCTGCTGAAGATCTGTTTATCTTCACTGTCCTAAAAAGTGAATCCGTACTAGTTTATATCTTTAGCAATCTTGCCTTTAACATTGATCTGCTTTTATGGTAAGGCTAACATATTTTGTGTTGTTTTTTTCTCTATAAAACAGTAAGCAGATTAGAGTTTCTACTGTGAATTGAAATGAATTTAGAACTGTAGAACAGATATTTTGGTTGAATTCTTCTCTTGTATGGCTGAGGAGAAAAATAATATGTGTTGAATCTCTAAGCATGGGTCATTTGGCAAGATGTTACAGAGACAGTTCTTTTTGTCTTATTGTGATGATTAGTGATAACAATAAGCATGTTGTTCCTCAGGCAATGCAGACCGAAGACACTGTAAATTCAGACCAGATCCTAATATTCCTCTAATGTTTAGTGCTGTCAATGAAGACTACCTTGGGAGTGGATGGTCACGAGGACACATGGCACCAGCAGGAGATAACAAATTTTCAACTGTAAGATTTTTTTCCTTTTTAATGTGTCTTTTAGCATTTGGAAAGGGTCAGCAGACCCTTAGAAGTAATGTGTAATGTTCCTTTTGCAGTTTGTTTTGAGATGGAACATGATCTCATTATTGATGCACAGACCTGGGCTTGGATTTACAAGGTCTGTTCCTGCCTGAACACTGTAGGATGCTCTCACAGTCTCCTTCAGGCGTCTAAATCAGGTGCATCCTCTGGTGACATATCTCTGTCTTCATTAGATCACACCTAGATTAGCTTGTTTGGCAGAGATGATGTGAGTATATCTTGTACGGTATAGTGTTAAGCAAGTGTTTTCAACCTCTTGTACGACACATTGTCTACCAGTAAAATGAAGATGGTGACCTTCAGCAAAAAAGGCTCAAAAGTGTTTCCCAAGGCTCTGTTAAAAGGAAGTCAGGAACAATGACTTCATTCTGGCCAACAGGTGCTGGGTTGTTTAAGGCTAGGTTGGGCAAAGCAACGATGCTGTTAAGTACTGTTCTGTATAGCCAAGGGGATTGTCTGGGTGATTTAGAAGGCTTTTTCCTTTCTGGCAGTGTGTATGAGGTAAATTAGAACCTTTTTTTGCCATAGTTCTTTCAGTCTATAAAATGTCTTCAGCTGCTATTTATTTGAGCTGTAAGAAAGGCATGCCCTAATGCCTTGGCTGACTAACAAAGCAGCATTGGAATTATTGGATCCTCTTGTGAAATGTGCCTAATGCAGCAATTTGTCAATTAAGAAGCAGTTTGAATTTGTATTTCTAGCTGGCAGTATAGTTTGGAGTGGGGCGGAGTGACAGCACGGTGACTTGTGGTGGGTGAAAGAACCAGGCATTTCATTTCTACTGGATGTGTCTTACGTGATTTGGGATATCTGGGGATGTTTTGCTGGTGAACTACTTGTGCAGACATATCCTGGACCTGGCTTGAAATGCAGTGAGATGGTACATTTTTTCAAATACAGCATTACAAGAATTTAATTTCACTGTTTAATTAGTGCAGGTAGTATTTACTCATCCTGAGGATTTCTGTGTAACCCCTTCACTTTCAAGAAATACTATGTGAAAAATACTGACAAGACCTGTGAAGATTCCAAGTTAAAGTCTTGGAATTCTCTGTTGCTATGCATATGTGTAGTTTTTTGGTGACAGAAAGGTTTATGACACTTTTAAAAGGTAAAAATGAGCAAATATCTATGCGTTTGACCATCATAAATACCTTAATCACCAGCATGGTATTTATTCATAAACTATTGATGAATATTTTTAATAAAATCTTTTCTTGGGAGGGAAAGAGAAAGCTTAACTATTTGACAGTCTAATGAATGCGAAGCATGGGTGAAAGATCCTTCCAATTCAAAATGAAGAGTAGCTAGTTGTCTCCAAACACATTGTGAAACTGACTGGGTGGCAGTAGTTCCTGTGCCTCTACATTTGGACATTGTGCTAGATTTCTGGTAAAGAAAAGTAAAGGTAGATACAGGGTAAGCTAGAAGTGGATTCTGAGAAATAAAATTCTAAAGTATGTTTTCAGCTTGTTTCAGTGAATTGGGGTTATTTTCTTTCTCTGCAGACAGCTATGGCCGAAACGTTTTATCTCTCTAACATCGTGCCTCAGAATTATGAAAATAATGCTGGATTTTGGAACAGGTGAGAAATTACTTTTAAGTGAACTAGGTGAAAAGTAGCAGACGGTGGCACAAATGAAAAATGCTGTATTTGTAAAGCCCCTTCACATCAAGATACTCTAGAGCACTATAGCCTATAGAGATTATAGCAGCTTTCTCTGAAATGAAAGTTAACCGATTCCTCATATTGCAAGGACAGTATAATGACTACTTTAGTTCTTTATTCAATCAAGCTGCAGGGGATATTAGGATAGATAAAATTACTTCTTCTGGCTGATGTGGGTAAAGGGTACCAGGTTTAACATCTCTGTCCTTAGGGAAATTTCATTATAACAAAGGAAAGGATTAGATCTTTGGGGGATCTCATTAATATTTACAAATATCTAAGTGATGGGTGTCAGGAGGTTGGGGCATCCCTTTTTTCTGTTGTATCTAGCAACAAGACAAGGGGTAATGGGATGAAGCTGGAAGACAACAAGTTCCATTTAAACATAAGAAAAAGCTATTTCACTGTTCAGGTGAGGGAGCCCTGGCACAGGCTGCCCAGGGATGGTGTGGAGTCTCCTTCTTTGGAGGTCTGGAGGAACCGCCTGGACATGTTCCTGTGCGACCTGATCTAGGTGAACCTGCTTCTGCAGAGGTGTTGGACTAGATGATCTCTAAAGGTCTCTTCCAACCAGTAACTTTCTATGATCCTCTCTTGCTTTAACACCTCTTCCTCAGAAAAGTTCTTCCATTGTGAGAGTATTCACATCTCTGTATGTGGACATGGGTTCAGTTTGAAATGGAGAGCTGAGCACTCCCCACTGAGTCACGAATACTTCAGGTCTTGGGTGTTTCTTCAAGTGCTGGCTTCCAAGCAGCAGTCAGGCAGGTTGAGTGCTAGCTGGATTGGCTTTGAGGTGAAGTAAGTAGTTGATAGTTTAAAACTTTCTTCTTGTAGAATTTTTATTCTTTCCTTCTTTTGAGCAGAGAAGAACATTAATAAAAGTAGCATTCGTCCAGTGCTTCTTGCTTAGGACTTACAGAATGTTAAGAGTCATAAACAGGAGGGGAAAATGATGAATTTCACAAGGTTTGCTCAAGGGAATTTTAGAAAAGTTATGTACAGTATGGTATTAAAAGTCCCATCAAAAATGCAGCTACATGCTGCTTTCCAGTTGTACAAGAATGCGTATAAAATCATGACATTCAGTAAGGTTATAATGTTTCAGAGGCAAATAAAATGCTATGACACTTGAAGAATTTTTTTTTCTTAATACCTCAAGCATTTGAGCATAAAAGTGCCTTATACCAAAACTAGGCATTTGTGCCAGTTGTGTTGGAAACCCTCTTTTATTTCCCTTGAGCAGGATGTCTGGCTAATCAGAAAATCCCATCAACCCCACAGTTTAAGCAGCTATTACCACTTTCTCCCAAACCCAGCACCCTATCCCAGCAGTTTAAATACACAAATAAGGTCTTTGTGCAACTTTTGTCAGCCACTACAATGTTAGACGGTAAAGGATACCATGTTTCATGTGTGTTGTATCCCTTCCTAGTTTCAGTACTCTCTTCCTTTCTCTTTTTAAATGCTTGCTTCTTGAATTGTCATCTGAGGTGCAGGCAGATAATACAGCTTATTAGTCAGTTGAACAGTGTGTTGTTTTTTTAAAGAGTATTTGCCCTGAAGCAACATGTTTTTGCTGCTTTCTCAGTTCCAGCTCTGGTACTAGTCTGACTATGGCAAGTCACTTCCATTTGCTAACCCAGTTAAACTGATTCACATTTTGTTTTGCTTGGTTATATTTCTGCCAGATTAGAAAGTTGAATCAACTGATGAAATGAGTGCCTGAGCCAACATGGAAGATGAAGTAGGACTATTCAGCTGGGGCAGACAAAAGGAGCAGTAGGAAAAGGGAGAGCACAACTGCATTTCTCAGCAAGCTGTTAGATAGTAAGCAATTGGATTGGTTTAGTGATGTAGCCTAACAGCACTATAGTATTTATACTTCATTATCTTCCTACCAACATGCATGCTTGTTTCTTTCCCCAAGTTTAACTGTACTCTTCAGGCATTTTCGTGGTCACTGTAATCTGATCTCTGGCCCTGTGCCACCAAAAACATTTTGTTGTGCTAGGTGGTTGTTGGTTTTGCCATGCTGTGTGACAGCCTGGGGAGCTGAACTGCTTGGAAGCTAAGCTGACAAGAGCAGGAAAAAAATCAGCTGATGGTCAATGCTTTGGGTTATCACATGGCAGATCACTAATAACAGAGAAGAAAGGGCTTGTTTCTGCTAATTTGGCTTCTTGGTCCTCATTGCTGCTAATTCAGATTTGTGTGAGCTGATTTAACTCATTAACCCTGCACAGGAAAAAAAAAAAATGTTTTTATTCAGAATTATTGATGGGTGAAGAATGCTAAAGGTGGCCCAGAGGTATGAGGAACAGGGATGAGACAGAAGAGAGGTTGAAACCTTTCCCTTTCAGAGACAGTCAGATTAGCTGTCTCATGTTCTGCTCTGTTTGTCCATTCTAGGGAAGTGTAGCTATGTCTTAAGTAAAGGACCAGTGGTTTCTCACTGTAACACTTGGGGTGTTAGATCAAAACCAGACTGTAATCTTACGTTTGATATAAAATAAGGATGATCCAGAAACCTTCACATTTGGAGAAATATTTTATGCTGTAAACTGAGTCAGTTGGTTTAAAAAGCAAAAATAATGTTCTGGAGTTATTACTTTTTTTAACCACTTGTTATATAAAAACCAATATAGTGGGAATGGCACATAGAAACTTTCCTAAATACTCGGAGCTGTGGGAATAGCTGTCTGTTGCAGGACATTCACTGCTTGGGAAGGAACATACAAATGCTATATTGTGATAAAACCTTTTGAAGTAAGAATATCACAACCTGCTGTTTAAAACAAGTATTTGGCTAAACCCAAGTGACTATCAACAGTATCTTTGTAGTGACAAGTGTGGAAGTACGAAAGAACTCAGATTTTCAGGACAGATAGTAAGGCTACAGGAACCACTTTCAAATGTGTTTGATAACTGAAAGGATTACCGAAATGTGTGTGATAAGTGAACCTGAGACAAGTTGGAAGTGTGACTTGGGCCTCCATTTTATCTGTTTTTTGCTTATCAGTCAGTCACATAAATTTAGAGAAATGCTGCCAAACTGGCAGTAGTTCATCTTGCCCTTCACACTATATTTCAAAGTTTATTATGTTAAATTTTTCCAGCTGACTTTGTCTGACCAATATGTTCCAGAATGGAAATGTATTGTCGGGAGTTGACTGAGAGATTTGAGGATGTTTGGGTAGTTTCTGGACCTCTGACCTTACCTCAAACGAATGATGATGGAAAGAAGAGTGTTACTTATCAGGTATGTACACATGTTGCTGGGTTAGTAACAGTGGTACTTTATTTCTTTTGAAATGATATTGTTTAAACATCCTAGTACATGCAAAATGTGTGAAATACCTAATACTAGTTGGGACAAGGTCGGTAGTGTGTTCTATCACAAACAATTGTTTGCTGATAACCCATGTGCATCACTTAGATGAAGCCTTACAGCTGACATTCTGAGCACATCAAAGGCAGTTAAAAGCCTTCACTCAAGCTCCGCAGGTGAATGCAGTGTGATCGCTGGTCCCTGGTATTGCACACCACGTTCCCCCCACCTTCTTTCAGTTCCACGTTTTTATTACCTGCTTAAATACTTCTGAGGGTTTAGGATTGATCATGCGTAGTCTCCAGAAGCAGTCACTAAGAGTCAGACAGAAAAGGCTATGAAGATGAAAAGCCATCAAGTTAAGAGGTAAACTTGTTATTGCTTATCCTGACTTACTCTTTGTAAGCATGTGTTGAGACATCTGTAGGATATGAACGCAGTAAGGTATTCAAGGGAGGGAGTTTTGCCTTCTGCCCCTGCTGTAATGAGATGTTATTGCTGTTTTCAGTTGCTAGATGAAAGCTTGCATAATGCAAATAATAAGTACTGTATTTTGTGCCTCTTGAAAAAACACTTTTCCTTAAAAATAAGTACTCAGATCAACTGCAGCTTCAGCTTGTGAGTGATGCAGCTGCCCAGCCAGTTCTGTGAATGTTTGCTGTAACAAACCTCTGTTTTAGAGGCATAGGAGAGCCACAGAGAGGTATGTTCAGCTTCCAACACTGGTTTGTTTGACAGTGAGATTAAGGCACTACTTCTCCGTTATAAATACACAGCTGCTTTCCAGTTGATTGAACTTGCCAACTCTGTCATGATAGAATGTAACTTTTCCTGTTCACTTTTACCTTTTTACTTCTTGGAAAACTGTCTCATATATCCCACCTGCACATGTCTGTAACCTTGGCTGTGATGAAATGGCTGAACATGAGCCAGCAGTGTGCCCAGGTGGCCAAGAAGGCCAGTAGCATCCTGGCATGTGTCAGGAACGGTGTTGTCAGCAGGAGGAAGGAGGTGATCATTCCCCTGTACTCAGCTTTGGTGGGGCCGCAACACGAATGCTGTGTTCAGTTTTGGGTTCCTCTCTACAAGAAGGACATTGAGATGCTGGAGAGGATACAGAGGCAGGCTACCAAGATACTAAAGGATTTGGAGTTCATCTCCTATGAGGAATGGCTGAGGGATCTAGGGCTGTTCAGCCTGGAGAAAAGAAGGCTCAGGGGAGATTTCATTGCTCTCTACAACTACCTGAAATGAAGTTGTGGTGAGGTGGGAATTAGTCTGTTCTCCCTGGTCCCAAGCAATAGAACAAGAGGAAGCGGTGTCAAGTTACACCAGGGGAGGTGTGGTCTGGAGATGAGGAGGAATTTCTTTACTGAAAGGGTTGTCAGGCATTGGAATGGCTGCCCAGGGAGGTACCGGAGTCACCATCCCTGGAGGTGTTTAGGAGGCAGGTGGATGTTGCACTTAGGGTAATGGTCTAGTGGTTGATAGGGCTGAGACGAAGGCTGGATGGACCCAGTGATCTTAAAGGTCTCTTCTAGCTGCAATGATTGTGTGATTCTATGAAATCACAGCTTTGGGTTTTGATTTGTCGTTATTTTCTTTAGTCACATGTTATGCATATGAAAAGGCAGTAGCAATAATAATAAGTAAAAATCTCTTTTCATACTTAGTGGCAGTTCCAAACTTCATCTCTCACCACATCTTTGTGAGGAAGATTATGAATGCTTATTTTCAAGTGGATAAATAAGCTGTGGCTAATGGAAATGACCAAGGCCACATTCTAAGTTAGTGGCAAAGCCAACTTTAGTCTGACAATGGTTTGTTGCCAGCCAAAGGGAGAATAGGAAAGTGCTGACTGACTGCAATACTTTGCAGTCCTTTCCCTTGTCTGCCAGCTCTGGTGACTGTCAGATCCTTCCCACAAGATATGTAATTACCCAGTGCAATATAAAACTCTCATACTGGATGCTTTATTTGCTTACTGGACTTCTACCGCCATAGAAAGACAGAGATGGCAGCATGAGATACGTCCAAAAGCACATAGCTGGGAGCAGGGGGAAGATGTTGCCTTTCAGCAGTCTCAAGGTTAGCATTTGGCTTGCTGAATGGTTGGTACCATGCAGAATGGTACCGTAAGAGTTCTCCAGGCTTGCACATAGCTTGCTGCAGTTTGCCTCCCTGCAGCTGTCGGATTATTGCATTTATGTTTTTTAGCCCTAAAAAGATATCTTCATCTTACATAACAAAGAATTAAAAATCCTGAGCTGACTTGAACATTTAATAACTGGAAGTGATTTTCCAGGAAGCAATTGATTTGTCTGTCAACTGTATCATTCAACTGCTTCACTTTAATCTTGGTCATGTTTTTCTAGGTTGGTTTTTTTTTTTTTCCTGGAGAATGTATTTACTTGAAGAGAAAAATTGCATTTCTGAAAGATGATCATGTGTCTCCATTTTAGTTTGGAAATGTAAATTTCAGCCTTCCGTGGGTGAAAATTAAGAGCAGGCACTGCATCGTAACTGCTTTCATTCAAAATAACTTGATACCGGGATATGGTGGTGGAATAATAGTGGCACAAAATGTCTGTGCTGCTTTGATTATCGTATCATGCTGTTCTTGTCTGTTGCCAAGATGTCTTCATCATCTTTGAGTTTGATGACAACTCTGGTCTTTTATGAATGTTCTATCAGTTTTGTCCTTCATGTTGCCATTTCACCATTTGGCCACATTCATAAATCCTTGACTCAGCTTCCTGTGGTGAGGTTCGTTGTATAAATTGATTTGTCTTTAAGCTGTGTTTAAGTACAGATAACGCTGTCTACAGGTGGGAAAAGTGAAATGTTGATTGGAGGTGATGATGTTTCGTTTTAAATACTAAATTATTGCATTTGTGTCCTCTTCTGGCTACACTCCTGTGTGTAAATAAATACAGGCTGAGAACTGTTTTGTTATTTTCAAATCTCTTTATGGCATAAGTTCTTGGGCTTGCCATTGAAGTTGTCCTTTGAGGAGAGAGACTTCAGAGTGGAGTAAAGTGTATTGGTTGGTTTTGGTTGTTTTGGTTTTTGGTTTGTTTTTTTTTCTTACATCAACACATGCACTTAGAAGAGGGAACACAACCTGTCAAAACAGTGGGGAGTAGTTCTTTTCAAACAGATTCCTTGGATATAATTGCAGTCATTGCTGTTGATTTTGGTAGTCTGGCATTCTGCCCCTAAATCAAGAACACTTAACAGTTGGCAGCTGAACAAGAAGGGAAGGTACCTCTTAGCTGTCTTTCAGAGTGAGCTCTGCTAGGTTCAAACAAGTGACTTAGAAATGAAAGGCTTTTAGTCATCATTATTTGGGCTGTGTGCTGTTTAAGGAGAAGCGCTGTAGCGTACACAATAGTGCTGAAACTCACAACCTATAATCTGGTGATGTGACTATTAAGACTGAGCTCTTCACTAACGTTTTTCTTCTCCTCAGAGACCAGAACTGTGGAAAAAAAAGAGAACACAGAGGTGCTACAGTGAATGTGTCTGCATTGATTTTTTTGCTATCCTCTCTTCAATCTTAGTTTCCTTGTTTTTGACTAAAGGAGTGGTGAAATATGTATCCATGGCTTTACGGGCTGGTGTTTTTCTCATCAGACATCCAAAAAGGTTATTTTTAGATCACTATAGAGGAAAAACAGAGCATTGGTCATGGCTTTGTTCCCAGTTTCTGCTCGGACTCTGGTACCATTTGCTGTTTAATTCCAGAAAGGGAATTAACCTTGAACTCCTTAGATGCCAATGTTGTTCTATCTATTGGCTGAACTTGCTGTATCCTCAGATATGTTCTGTCATGTCATCTGTCTCCAGTGGAGGGTTTTTATTGCAAAGAGTAGATTGATGACTATGCATGCTTGGTATCTGAAAGAAACAGATTTTGAGAATAGAATGGCACCAGTAAAAATCTCTTCTGTTGTCATTGTAGAGGCAGATGCAGGTTTTTCATCTTTGTCCAGATCTATTTGAAATGACGTTGTCCTGTTTTACTCATCACTGTTCTCCGGTGGCTGTCACTGTCGTGATTTTCATTTGTCAGCAGATACAGAGTTTGAAATACAAATTTTGCATTAATTCCACTGTGTCATGCTCAATGCACTGCCCTTCTTGTTCCTAATGCCACCCTGGGAAATAGCAATTTAAGAAGAATTGTCTGACATTGGCAAACAAAAGTAGAGTTTAGATAACCTTTTGTTTCTTGTTTGCAGACAACGTTTTCAGGTACTTTTTAGCGATAGACTTGGTTCATACTGGAATCATGGCTGCTGTTTAATTTCAAAATTGATTGACTACACCGGTCCAGAGAGGCACAATAACTGTACCAGAAGATTTACTTGTTGTCTAGTTCTGTGGCAGATAAGTCCCAAGGAAACAAATCACGTATCTGAAATATAAGATGACACTTAATTGTTTTCCCCAGTTAGCTTACAATAGTAGTAGATTCTTTATTCTAGACAAGACACTATAAGGGAAGGAATACTTGTCAGTGGAGGAAGTAAGCCTGGGGACTATTACTAATTGTTGGCTGCTCCAGAAGGGCTTAATGCTGCACAGGTAACAAATGGATCCAGGTCCATTATTCATATCTCATAGAACTTATATGCAAAGGGCTGTATCTTAGATGAGCTGGTGTAAACAGCTAGAGCTCTGTTAGCCCTAAATTTAGACATGATATACAGATAAAAATAACAGACACTGGGTTAAGATGTGAGGAAAAGAGACACCAGAGGTGCAGGATATGGAGTTGCTTTTATTGAGCACTGTATCCGCCCTGAAGGTTCTTTCATTATAGGAGAAATGGTGTAGAGTCTGTGCAGGATTCAAAGTTAAGTAATCCGAATGGATTCTCTGGAAGTAGTAGTCTGTCATCATGTAAATATACTACCATAATGTATGTACACTTCCTCTTTCTTTAGAAAAATGGTGGTTGGAATTAGGCACAGCTTTTTTTTTTCCCTCCTTCCCTCCTTCCCTCCCTCCCTCCTTCCCTCCCTCCCTCCCTAGATTACCAAATGATTTGGCAAAAGCAGCCAGACCAGTTGCAACAAATTAAATCTTCCTGAAGTACGTACATTTGCACTTCGGAGTGCTTGGCTGTGCAATGTGGGGTGTTTTTTTTTGCATATCGTTTCTGTGATTCTTGTCTGTAGTATTTTCTGTTTTCTTTATTGCTACGTCTGCCTTCACACCCCTCAGTTCTTTTCATTGCCATCTGACGGAGTTCTCTCAAATACTGGGGGGAAAAAAAATCCCCATCTACAGAATCTGTGCTTCCTGACACAAATCCTAGAGGAGCTGGAGTGAGGGCAGTTAATGCCAACACAATGCTCAAGTAAATAAAGTTCCACTGGTAGCAAAGGGAATTTTTTTATACTGCCAGAAAGTCTGTTTTGATACAGAATTTAGTACCAAGTTGTAATAAAGCTTTGTTTTGTCAAACCTGAGACAATATCAGCAGGAATGATGTTATCTACAAGAAAACATCTGATGGTCCTGGTCAGTATTATGCTTCAAGTTCCATTTAAAGCAAATCAAATGCCTATTAAGTCTTACTTGGAGTGACAGGAATGACATCCTTGTGAATTCTGTCCATCCAGAAATGCGAAAGAAACCTTAATTTCGATACTGCCAGATGTAGATGAAAGTAAAGTTAAGCAGAGAATTGTGTTTGTGCTTGTTTTCAATCAGTTCTGGTTTGGAGTAAGGCTTAGTTCTCAACTCTGCTTATTAGAGAGCGAGAGAGAGATGAAATGCTTACTGGAGTGCAGGGGGAATTTCTGGAGCTATCATTTTAATGTATTTTATGATGGTACCCTCTGATGCAAGGACTCTTCAATGTGTGCTGGCAGTTAAGGCATGATTGAATGTGATTTCTGTTTACCAGCTTCTAAGAGAACCTCAGATAATGGGCAGCCCAAGCTGTCTCTTGCTGATGAAAGGCTAGCCTCTTCTGCCGAGTCTCTTGACAGTTGATTTTCACTTTCTGGTCACTAGGTGGCAAAGTACTACTTTTAGATTCACAATTCTTTCTTTTAAAATTTATTCCTAGTCTTTGAGAAGATAATTTTCTTACCACTCTGGGAAGCTGTTACAAGTCCTGTATAAAATTAAAATACAATTATATTTGTGTGCATTCTAAAATTTCTAGTAAGGGCAACACTGTTTTCTTCTCATATAAATCTCAGGTGTTCTGCCTTTACACCTTCTGTATTGCTTTTCTCCTGTTTATGTAAAAATGGAGTTTCCTGTCTCATCAACTCAAAACCGTCATTTTTAGAGTGTGCTTTGCTGCATATTTTACTACTCCTGTGAGGATGACGTTAATTAATGCCATATGCTTAAACTTACCCTAGATGCATTTAGCAAACATCTTTGTTATTTATTCTGATAGTTCAGCACTCCACAGATATTACTGAATTTTTCTTTCCTCCAGTTTTAAAAACTATGACCAAGAACAGTAACGATTTGGCCAAAATGGTGAGGAAAGCCAAGCTGAAGAGAAATTCCCATACAGTGACTTAAATATGAGACAGAATTTATCAAAGCTCACTGAGTTCTCTCTGTTTTAAGAAATCATGTTACTTCTGCCCTTATCTTTATCTCTCCCTGTGAGCTCTTTAAGTTTGTATAACTGCTTACCAACGCGTTGGTTGTTTTAGCAATATGTAAACATCTCTAAATGTCAGGGATTGCACACATTTTAATGACCCGTCCTCATGACAGCTGTCCACGTTTAATTGGGCATCGAGGAGGATAACAAATTATACACACTTGAGGAATGTCAATACCAATGTCAGAAATAATAAAAACCAATAAACACTATGCTGAAAATGACATTATCATACTGCTGCGTTATTAGCCGACACCGGTTCAGTCGTAGGGCTTCAGCTGGCACCAGATCACCAAAGAAAATAAGAGAACAGCAAAAGGAATATAAGCAGCTGCAAAAACTTAGGGCAATGAACAGACAGCAAAGGGAAATAGTAGCTGAAGTTTCACACTGATTTCTCAATACATTTCATGCTATAAAAATACATTTAATGCTGTAAGAAGGCTTTTAGCTTGAGTGCTTTTTTTTGTTATGAAGCTGCTGAAAATTGCAAAGATTAAGTGAAATTTTATCAGAAAATGGAAATTTTCAAAGGATTACACACACACACACACAAAAATCACCTTGTGGTTTGTTATCAGTGTAGTGTAAAAGAAAGCACATGGGACAGCAGTGGTTCTCAACATACCACTGTGTGACCTGTTCCAGGAGGTCTTGCTCTGGCAGGAAGGTTGGACTAGGTAATCTTTAGAGTTCCCTTCCAACCCTTAAGATCCTGTGATTCTGTGATTTTCTTGCTTGGATCAGTGTATGAGATTTTCAAAATTTGTTTTGAAAATCACAGACACTGTTAAAAACTGTTGCTCTTCTCCAGCTGGGACAGATAGCTGTTTCAGGAATTGATTGCTGAAAGATCATCTGCTGCCTGTGGATAGACTAGCACAAATCAAAGTCAACATCTGTGCATGGATAATCTTAACCCATTTTCTGTCCTGTTAAAATAGGAACATATGCTATCTGCCTCTGCTAGGCATGCATTGAGATAGATGGGATGGTGCAGACTGGAATAGCAGTTCAGGCTGCTGTGTTTTGGTGGGAAAAGCCTCTAGGTGGCAATAGGGAATGAATTGTTGAGTTGTTTTTTCCTACCTATTGCTTCTGTTGCAAACTTTGCTTCTCTGGAATCACACACTTCTTTCCTTGGCTGGTGAGCTCTGTGTGTAAGGGAATATCTGAAGAGCTATTCATCTGCAGCTTAAATATCAAGTCCCATAGAAAAGCAAATGGAGGTGTATTCCAGAGCGTAGTAGTGGAAATACGGTGTGCTCCAGAACTGAGTTTCCTTTTTTACCAGAAATCCCCGAGTCACATTGTCTGCATTGATTACTGATAATGCATCCTGTGCATGGTTCACATAAGTGGTCAGCTGCAGAAAAAAAAACCATACGTTCTTTGTCATGTATATTTATGCTCTGTCAGAGAAATCAAGTGCCCTCCTTTGGTGGTGTTCTCCTCCTGCAGAATGAGCTGAGGAGGGAACTTCGATGCCCAGTTTCATGTAAAGAAGGGACACTTGTGACCTCTGGTCATTTGACAGGCCTGAGTTTGTTTTAATCCCTTTAACAGTGTTAGAACTCAGCAAAGGAATTACAGAAGTAGTTTTCTGCTACTCAGAGGACTGGTCTAAAACCTGTGCACTACTTAAATTTGATTTAAATCTTTAAAAGAGATCTTACAGTGAACCGAAGTGGTACATAAATTAGATGTATAGCCTTTGCCTGGATAGGGTACAGTTGTGTTTGGAACTGCACTTCTCAAACAGCCAACCCTTCTTTCATTTTGAACTCATCCTCCCTTTCCTTCTTTTCTTCCCTCCTCTGTAGGTGCGTGTACTATGCATAAATGTGCATTATTTTGCATAGAATATATATATATATTTGCATGATAATACATAAGCACAGGATCTCTTTTTCCTTAACCACCCACTGATGCATTCAACATTTCCATTTCATACCTAACTATTCAATGTCTAGCTCTATTCATTCCCTAGCCTTTCTATCCACCCACTCAGTCCTCAGACTCAATCTCCTGTTCCCTCTGCTAGCTCACTCTACATGCATTCACCTGTTTGTTTTACATATGCCATATTCCCCCCCCTCTGATTGGAGGTACTTGGTAGCAGCTCCATCTGTATGTTCACCCTTCCTATAGTCTTTTTATACAGCAGACAGAGGATGCTGGTATGTGTTTGTGTTGGGTAGGTGTTGAGAAGGAGAGGGAGCCAAGCTAAGGAGGGTCTAGTTCGTATACATGTGTTTATAGTGGATACAAAGCATGTGAAGAGGCCTGGAAAAGGCAATGCAGGTTGCACTGCACCAGAATGCTGTGGGGTCAGGGGGCTGTTGGCCCAGGAAGAATCTGCAGAACAGGGCTTAGTCTCACTGCTGCCTTCTCTTGAGGAGGCTGCAGCAGTTTCAGGGTGCAGTGCAGATGTGCACAGCCTCTTACTTTTCCACCCTGCCCTAGCAGTGTGCAAAAAGTAAAATTGCAGTGCAGACTGTGCAAGCTCCCTGCCGCAGGGGGAGAAAAGGAACTCCAGCCATCTGCCTTCAACACAGTCAACTGCCTGTGCATGGCTGAATAGGGAAATGTGAACCTTCTCCTCTCCCCTTCAGGCCTTTTCATGCTTGGCTCCCTCCCTCTCACCACCAATACATTGCATGTGCTTCTCAGTTTAAGTACCACCTTATCTTAACCATCCCTATGGTAATTCAGTTTCAACCCACCAGTACTTTTAACGTATTTTAAAGTTAACCTGTGCATCAGTCAGTTCTGATTATTTATGCAGTTGATTCCAAGGAGCTGTAACACCGATTTCACCCACACTGAATGCTAAACACAAAGTGCTTTGACACTCAGGAGCTCTAATTTCCCTATTACAACAAGACATCTGTCATTGTTGAAATGGAAATCTGATTTGGCATAAGGCATTTATTTATTGCTTACCAGTTTCAGTGACTTTTGGGTGTCTAGGCAGAGTTTTATTTAGGAGAAGGTTGGTGGCATAAGCATGATCATTTTTGGGGGGGAAAAAAAAAAAACCTAAACCCAAAACAACCCACCCAAAAAACCACACTAAAAAAAGATTAAATTACAAGAAAGCTGTTAAATAGCCTAATTTGGGGAAGTGGGGGGAGAGATAGTCTGCAACAAAAGAAAGAAATATAAAAGCACAGAAGAACAGAGACAATAGTAATGATACTACTGCATGTACGAGGCATGAAGAAGCTTTATCAGAACTTTCCTTTTTTCCTAAAGTTTCGTTTTCTCTCTGGTTTGGTCTAACCAGTAAGACTTAAAAACTGGCAACAGAGATAGCAGACATACTTTAAGCACTGAAATGATTCATGACCGAAATGAGTTAACTGTTGAAATAGACTGATGTGAACCTCGACTCAGTAGCCACAGGAAAAGTTTAGTTTTAGAAATGTCTTTTCTTTTGCAGAAGTGCTGAATGCTCTCAGAATAAAGCATGCATAGGAAGTGTGTCTTTAGTGATTGAGTTACAGTGAATATATGAATGGACAAAGCATATCTGAACTGATACGCTGGATTAGTCTGTAAAATAGTTTCAATTAATGTCATTGGTGTAGCAGGGAAATAAATCTCTGCTATGTCTACAACTGTATTTTAACTGTTTCTGACAAAAGCTGTCAACAACTGAAAACAGGTATTGCAAATACTGGAAATAGTACCAAATTACTGGATTTTATATCTAAAACAAGGTGCTTTTGTGTTTTGCATCTTTTTCTTCTGTCTCCATGAGAAGGAAAGTACAAATTTTGGAAGGGTAGTTGCACAGAAGGGTTATGCAGAACTCAGGATTTCCATGTTTGAGCCTGTTCTGTTCTGCTTTGTTAGCATGGCAGATTCAGTTCCGCAGTATTGAAGCAAATAAAATGCAAGTGCATGCATAGACATCAGTTTTTAAATATTTTTGAAATGCTTTTCATCAATAGGTATATTTCCTTAGGCTTACTCCTGACATACTCTACTGTAAAACGTGTGTGTGTGTGTGTGTATGGTTTTCTGTGAAATCAAGGTTCTGATCCTCCTGGTGCTTCAGTTAGATTCCTGGATCCTGGTCTGAGTGACACAGCAGGAAACCCAAAGTGTACAGGTTCTTCAGTTGAATCATTGTGAATGTATAGAGGAAATAGGTACAGTTTATTTGGATAGACTTATCTTCCAAATTACTGGATCTTGGAATGCACTTCTTTATATCCAAGTCCCCTCAGAAAAAAAAAACATGTAGGTAACAGTTTTTAATTACAGCCTGTGTATGTCTGTGTAATAGACAGACACAAATTACCTAACAGAAGGTAAGAGTTGATTTGAAATGCATATTAAAAACCTTGTGGTGTGGAACTCTCAGGTCAGGAACTTGGTACAGAGCTGCTATTACTGGAAACAGCTTTCCAAGCATTAACAGTGTGATGCAGTGTGAGAAAGGAGCTTTACCATCTCTTCAAGTTACACTGACAGATATGCACCAGGTTTAGGGAGCTGAGATCTTGGCCTGACTCCTTGTTTCCAGTCATGTTTTTCAGATTTGGGTTGAATTTGGTTTCGCCAGTAGCTGAAGTTGCATCAGCTTGAGAGACTTGAGTTCATTCCGCCAGAGCAACTTGTTGCAGATCTTTACAAATATTTATGCAATTACTGACTAGTCTTTTGACCTTTTATCTGCATCATTGTCCTTAACAGTACAACAGTATAATAAAAAGTCAGTGGTGTTATAGAGAAAGGCAGAGAACTTTCTGAGAAAGCCTTCTACCAACAGTGGCTGAATAACCACGAAGTGTTCTTTTTCTTTTTTGAGAGACTGAGGCATCAAATAGCCAACTCATTCCTGACCAGCTACATAAGGGGTTGCAGTGAAATGCCATTTTTCTACCTCATTGTGTACATTTTGGTGTGTAGTTACATGCTGTGGCTTCTATTTGGAGGCAGTAGGATTTATCTCGCATCTTTTTATTTCTTACTGTTTTTTTTATCCCCCTCAACTGGTAAGATGTGTAATGTAACTTTTCTTTTGGCAGGTCATTGGAAAGGATGATGTGGCTGTCCCATCCCACCTGTACAAGGTGATCCTTGCCAGGCGAAGCATAACGTCTGCAGAGCCCTTGGTGCTGGGGGCTTTTGTGGTGCCAAACGATCCCATAGGCTTCAGTCACCAGCTGACTGAGTTCCAAGTAAATATAGAAGATCTGGAGAAAATGTCAGGTTTGGTTTTCTTCCCCCAAGTGAACAAAACCAAAGATGTTAAAAATATCTGTGAGGTGGATACCTGTAAACTGATGGGCTTCAAGGAATTTACCTTATACATCACTGCTCGAAAAGTGCGGAGCGCCCACACGCTGCACCGCCTGGAGAAAGCCATGGCTGAGCTCAGGGAGGCAGGAATTGAGCCTGATGAGTATCTCAAGGAGCTTCACAAGAAGAAGAAAGAAGAACTGCAGGAAAAACAGCCAGCAGCTAGAGAGGGGAAAGCTGGCTGAGTAATCCTTCAGGAAGGTGTTTGGGGTTTCGTGCTTTGAAAGGGGAGCTGAAGGCAAACCCAAAGACAAGGGCTCTGTGAATTACCCTTTTTTGGATGGTGGAAACAATAAAGCAGCATTTGGAAGCCGATGGGTTTGGAATGACGTCCCTTCTCGTGTAACATGATGCGCACACGTGGTTTTGCGGCAGTGCTTAGATACGGGCAAGGAAAATGACCCCTTTCTGACATGAATAGATTACTGGCCCTTCAGAAAAGGCATTGTGCTATTTTCCAAGCGAGACGTCAGACTTGGGGTTTGTGTGGAATCCCTTCTAGGAAGATTATAAAAATAGACAGTAGACACCTTGCGAGTGTAACTGGAACACGCTTAAATGTGATTCTGCCAGTAGATGTCTTTCAGCAGGATGCTGTGGAAGCAATGACACTTTCTGGGGTTTTTTTTTAAATGAAGTTATTTTAGAAATATTTCATTTAACACTTTTAGTGGAGACCAATAAGACGTAATGGGAATCACTTACAGTCTTTACTTGGTTATGTTAACCAAACCAGATTGTCTCTTACCTCTCCTGACCTTGTGTGCTTTGGATACTTCAGCGTAGCTGTCAGCTGTTGTCATTTGCTGCAGTCTTCTTCCATTCACCTAAAATTCTGCAATATTTTGGTTTTTAAATGATGGAAGCAGAGTTTGCACAAGTTGCTACAGGTGTAGATTGGATTTTCTTAAGTTAATGTAAGCCTAATGTTTCAGTTTCACTTTAAGTGTGCATAAACATGTTTTCTTGCATGTTTGACTTGCGAGGGGAGCACCGCTTGCTTTTTGCTTCACTGGCTTTTTTTTTTTTTTCCAGCATGAGTCTTTGGTCTACAAACTTTGCAACAACACTTCTGTGTGAAAGCAGAAGATTGACTAAAAATTCCTTTCCAGTTCTGTTTCAACAGCAACTGAAGTTGTTCAGATTAAGTCAGTGTGACTTGTTTCCTCGGACTTTTCATTTGGAAAGAAAGAGACAAGCTGGAGATAGGTTTGGTTTTTTTGGTTTTTTTTTGCTTTGGTGGTTTGTTGTGTTGGTTTTTTAAAGAGTAAGAATCTGTATAGATTTGTGATTGTTCCGTAAAAACACCTTCAGTAGCTTCAACGTGAGAGTTCTTAGTCTCTGAGAAGGGTTATGTAGTGCCGGGCTGAATTGGGCTGTTTCCACAAAGGATGAATCAGGAGCATTTTTGATGGTATCTAGCAACAGGACAAGGGGTAATGGGATGAAGCTGGAACACAAAAAGTTCCATTTAAACATAAGAAAAAACTATTTCACTGTTGAGGTGAGGGAGCCCTGGCACAGGCTGCCCAGAGAGCGTGTGGAGTCTCCTTCCTTGGAGGTCTTCAAGACCTGGCTGGACATGTTCCTATGCCACCTGATCTAGGTGGAGCTGCTTATGCAGGGGGCTTGGACTGGATGATCTCTAAAGATCCATTCCAACCCCTACCATTCTATGATTCTGTGATTATTTGGATGTTGTGAATGATCAGCTGGATGTTCTGAAAACTGTGTAGTTTTCTTCATTTCAATTGCAGTATCCAAAAGCAGATCACTTCACAAACCAATTATGGTTCCCCTGGCACTTTTGTGTTTGCCAAGAACATGTTTACAAAATCCATACATTTAAAACCAGAGAACTGTGACTAGCTAAGGACACCGTAAAAGCTTCTTGCTCACATAAATTGGAGAGAAATCGGGTGAAATTCTGACAGAACACTTGCTCATTTCACTATTAGCCCAGAATTTTGGTTGTCAGTCCTATCAAATGTCACAGAAATATTAAGTCATACAAGAAGCTACCTCTGCCTTTGCAGAACATGGGAGATGTGCGTTGCCTGGAATAACAGTACCAGATGCTTCGTGTGTCTCTTGATGGTCTTGTGTGTGCTCACTGGAGTCTAGGCAGGCTTCTGGCACTGCAATGGCGCCACCCTTTAGAAGAGGCACCTGCTCATTGCCCTTTGCATTGTTTTTTGCTTTTCCTTGTTATTTGATTTATTCAGGTTTTTTAAGGGAACCAGCCTTCTTCCTTCCCTTGATCCTTTCAAATGAGAGGTTACAAATCTGCCCTGCAGTGCCTTCTACAGACAGGTGATACAGATCTCAGTGCTACAGATACATGTCCATCCCTAGGGAAGAACCTGTGTTGGGACAGCATCAGTTGAATGCTCAGAGCTCCAGGTACTTTCCTTTTCTGCTGACAGCTCACCATTATGGCAGCAGCAGCAGTGTTAGGTGACTTCACGCTCTGGAGACCAGCTGCGCCCTAACTCAGTCCTTCCTCAGGCCTTATGTGCCCCCTTGAATTCCTGCAAGCACCAGTTACCATCATTTTTGTGTCTTATTGCGTAGACTGGACTCCCAATATGATTTTCAGTTCTGTTTGAGCCTGATGGGTGTTCCTCAGCTCCCCGTGGAAGGTGGCAGCAGGTGCTAAACGGTGAAACCACTTCCAGTGCTGGTCTGTGCCGAAGAGTGCATTCATTTGCTTGGGGGCTGCTGGTTTCCTCATCTGAAGAAGCTGGGATCCAGCAAAATGCAAAAAAAAAAAAAAAAAAGTACTTTAAAGTACTTAATGAATGATAGGACAAATAGTCATCCAGTAATGAATGATGAGACACGTTATCAATGCACAACTTGTGCCAGAGGAGGTTTAGATTGGAAGACCCTTTTTCCCTGAGAGGGTTGTCAGACACTGTCCCAGGCTGCCCAGGGAGGTGGTGGAGTCCCCAACCCTGGAGATATTTAAAAGCCGTGTGGCTGAGGTGCTGAGGGCTGTGAGTTAGTGGTGGGCTTGGCAGTATGAGGGGAGGGGTTGATGATCTTAAAGGTATTTTATAACCAAAATGATTCTATGACTAATAGCAAGGCAGTGAGGCTTTACGTACTTGTTTGAGCCACCTTTCAGGATCCTTTCTGAGAACTGTGCTTGTGTCTGTGTCTGTTATTCCTGTTGCACACTCAGTCACTTCCCTGTGTGCATTTTTAGGAACAATTTGAACCTCTGTGATGCAGCTAAGCAGCAAGAGTCCTGCAAATGGAGAAGCCTATCCTTTGTTCCTCCACTGGTTTAGTATGTTTGTTTTTAAAGCAAAATAACCAAATCCTGAGGGCAGTTGACAGCTGGGCTGTGTGCAGCTCTATAGAATGATTTTCTGATATTCCCTTGATTCTCTACTCTTGATTAGTACTGCTAGTCTTGAATGAGGGTGAAAGTGATGGTAAATAGGAGGCAAATGGGAAGGGAGTGTAGGGAAGATGAGCTCAGGAGCTCTGGGCTGCATGCTATCCTGCACTTTTGATGTTTGGCCTTTTGAGGGCAGACTTTCCACAGTGGCAGCCTCCATGGCCAAAAATAATGGGGGATGTGAATCAAGTGTCTCTGGCCCATAAGAGCTGTCTTCTCTGCTTGTGATATCAAGGTACCCATTTAAAATTAATTGTTGTTTTGATTGTTATATTGACAGCTGCAGTATGAAGTTAATGATTTTTCCTAGATAAGTGTTTTTACAGTAATGTTTGGAAGTGCTTTTAGACAGACCTCCCAGGTTGTGTATCTGATCCAGAGGCAATTATGACTCCAGCTTCTTCATGAATCTCATTATAGGTGATGAATTACCCCTGTCTGGTGCCCTGCAATGCTGTTGCTTGGCATCGATTACCACAGTTTGAGAGGAGGGGGAAGAATTTAAAGTTCAGCATTTTATTTGGGTGTGGTTGGTTCACCTAGAGCACCATTTTGTGATTTTCAGTTTGTCCAGTAGTAGTAAAGATAGGTCTGTAGCTAGTTGTGCCAAGTGCTGCACTAGTAAGAAACGGTCCTCATCCTGAAAAAGTAACACGTAGTAGAGTAAGTGAAGATATGCACCCAAAAATCTGAAGTTTTCTTTCATCAGAGAGCTTCAGAGATGCTTCAGCACCCAACTTCAAGTGTCCTTTATGTCACTGGAATCGTCACCCTGACAGAGGCACTCAGTGTGTCCTGCGAAATAAATGGAAGCAAGTAGTTAACAAACTCCAGGATCCACAGAAGCTGCTAATCTGGGCAGCAGTGGTTGCTGGAGATGAGCACTGGATTTCCCTGAGTATTTCAGTCATGAGCCTGTTTTCTGGGATTGACCAGACAAGCTAAAGCTCTTGTGGAAAACTATTACATAGAGAAACCAGTAAATAGAGAAGAGCGTCTGGAAAGCTGCTTACAGGAAAAGACCCTGGGGGTGTTGGTCAAGAGCTGGCTGAACATGAGCCAGCAGTGTACCCAGGTGGCCAACAAGGTCAATGACATCCTGGCTTGTATCAGAAATAGTGTGGCCAGCAGAGCCAGGGCAGTGATTGTCCCCCTGTGCTGGGCCCTGGTGAGGCTGCAGCTCAAGTGCTGTGTTCAGTGTTGGGCCCCTCACTCCCAGAGGGACACTGAGGGGCTGGATCGTGTCCAGAGCCAAGCACCAGAGCTGGGGAAGGAGCTGGAGCACAAGTCTGGCGAGGAGCAGCTGGGGGTACTGGGGGTGTTTAGACTGGAGAAAAGGAGGGTGAGGTGAGATGATCACTCTCTGCAACTCCCTGACAGGAGGTTGTGGCCATGGGTGATCTCTTCTTCCAAGTTACAAATGGTGAGAAGAAACAGCCTNGCCACAGCCTTCATCAACTTGATTCTGTGCCACTGATCACCACCCTCTGGGCTCTGTCATTCAGCCAGTTCTCGATCCACCTCACTGTCCACTCATCCAATCCACACTGTCTGAGCTTTCTGATGAGGATGGCAGTGTCAAAAGCCTTGATGAAGTCTCAAGCTGTCTTTTTGTTCTCATGAATATTTCACATACCGTATCAGTTTCACTTGGAAAAGATCTTTAAGGTCATCAGATCTAACCACTAACCTAACACTAGGATGTTCACCACTAAATCATGACCCTCAGCACATCATCTACATGTCTTTTAAATATCTCCAGGGATGGTTACTCCACCACTTCCTTTGGCAGCCTGTTCCAGTGCTTAAAAACCCTCTAAGTGAAAAAGTTCTTTCTAGCTTTAATCTAAAACTCCCCTGATACAAGTTGAAGCCATTTCCTTTTATCCTATTACTTGCTACTTGGGAGAAGAGATCAGCTCCCACCTCACTACAGACTCCTTTCAGGTAACTGTAGAAAATAATAATGTCTCCTCTCAGTCTCCTTTTCTCCAGACTAAACAGCCCCAGTTCCCTCACCTTTTTCCCATAAGACTTGCTTCTTCAGCAGCTTCATTGACCTTCTTAGACACACTCTGGCACATCTTTCTTGTAGTGAAGGTCTGAAAACTGAACACAGCATTTGAAGTGTGTCCTCACCAACACTGAGCACAAGGGAACAATCACTTCCCTGGTCCTTCTGGCCACTATTTCTAATACCAATCAGGATTTCACTGGCCTTTTTGGCCACCTGGGCACACTGCTGGCTCATGTTCAGTTGGCTGTTGGCTGACATCTTCAGATCCTTCTCCTTCCAGCAGCTTTCCAGCCATTCTTCCCCAAGCCTGTAGCGCTGCATGGGGTTGTTGTGTCCCATGTGCAGGACCTCACACTTGACTGTGTTAAACCTCATACAACTG
>WBNH01005038.1:6432-31715 GCA_013401255.1 Urocolius indicus
GCCCTCCCCGGCGGCAGGGGGCGCTGCGGACGAGGCGGGCGGCTCGCCGCTCTGGTCCCGCCCGGGCTCGCTGTCCGGAGTGCGGCCCGGCCGAGCAGAGGCGCGCGGACTCGCTGCCTGTGCGCGCCGCCGTCTCCCCGCCGTTCCCCCGCCGTCATGGCCGCGCCGCTGTCGGGCCCCTTGCGCCGCGAGCTGGCGGAGGCCGTGGCCCAGGCGCGGCTCTTGGTGGTGGGAGCCGGCGGCATCGGCTGCGAGCTGCTCAAGGACCTGGTGCTCACCGGCTTCAGCAACATCGACGTGGTGCGGCCCGGGGCCGGGGCCGGGGCNAGGCTGCGGCGCCGCGCCGCCCCTGCCGCCGGGGGCGGGCTCCCCGCAGAGGGGCCCCCGCCTGGGACGGGGCGTTCTCCCGTGGGGCGCGGAGGGGCGGCCGCGGCTGTGAGCCCCTGCGAAACGGCCGCGTGCCGTGTTTGCCGCTCCGCGGTTGCTCGTTCAAAGTCTGTCGTTTTTGCCTGATGTCTCCTTTGCCGGTGCTGCGGATAATGGTCCGGTGATGGAAAAACAAATGAGGTGGGAAGCGCAGTGTATCTGCAGTTACCGAGTTGTAAAGCTGTCAGTCTTACGAGGCCGGTCACGGCTGCTTCCCGCTGCCTCTTGCTTTCACTTTTGCTTCCTGATACCGGTCTTTGAATGCAGAGAGGAAGAGGTGAATAGGGGATGAAGGTGGCACGGAGAACTCTGTCCAGGCCTTCATTGATTTCCTCTTGTAGCTATGAAAAGCATATGGCTTTAAGATACAAGGTACTGATCCCGCTGGAGCACAGATTTGTTTCCTTAAATACATCTTTACTTCTGTGTGCCCGGGCTGGAGTCACGTCTGAGAGTTTTGTGTCACAAGTTGTAAGAAGTTGGGTTTCACAGTCAGACTTGTTGAGCAGAGCGTATTGGAAACAGCTGTTACCTAACAAGATAACGGCTTGAAGAAGCGAACAGCTACTGGTTTGCCGTATAACTCCATACAACTCAGGCCTTTATAACGGAACACTTCGTAAACTTGTAGGTTAAAGTTACACTCGTAAGTGTAATTCTAAAATGCCCTTTTGGTTTGAGTTTGCCACCGAGAGCCTATCTAGATTTAACACTGTAACAATAAACGTGTGCAGAAGAGTGGAAGCCTGCTTTTCCTGCACTGTTTTCCCCCCTCTTTTTTTCTTTTGCTACCTTTCTGTCATTTGTGTACTGCAGTCTGTTAAAATAGAACGAGTTCAGCATCTCCTGATTTTCTAGTTAGTCATTGGGCATAAATCTCATTGGACTGTGCTTACTGTTTCACTTACTATAGTTTGATTTTCTTTTTTTGGTATTGTCTTTCAATGCTGACTTGTTTGGACTCCATTAACTTAAGTACATGTTGGACCAGGGCCATCTCTGTTTAAAAATATCATTGGCAGTGTTCTATGCAAGACGGTAACGTTTTGATAACGTAGAAATTTGCTAGTAGGAAAACCAAATTTCTTTTGTCACCACTTGTGATATTGCTGAGGGGTTTCCTTGGTTCTGAAATGCTAACAAACATAAACACCTGGAAATCCTTTTTATGTTATTTGTGAGGTTTTTTTAAGAAAACCAGAATGTGTCATTTTGAATATCAGACAACTCACAAATGTGTGATTTCAGTAAGTATACTTTGTTGAAAAGCAGTGCCATTGTCCTCAGGAATAAAGAACAAAACCAAATTACTCAAAATCCAAGTCTGAATTAAGAACTTGAATATATATTCTTAGTAAGTTCTGAGGCCTTTCCTTCTAACTTAACAGAGTGGGAGCAGTGATTAAAGTAAGAGAACTGTTACATGCTGGTCATTCTTAGTTAGATTGAAGCTTCTGTTAGGCCTAATGGGTCTCAAGTATTCTCAGGGGAGAAAAAGCCTGGCCTGCTGAGAGCCTCACTCAGACCTATCTCTGCCATATCTCCTCTCAGCTTGTGTGCTGTGCTCCTGATGAATTCTCACTAAAATCATTGTCCTACACTCAATAGGACAGTCTGTTGTTGACTTTCTACTAATTGCTGTGCATACGAATCTCAAAACTCATGTGCATTTTCAGTAGGGACTCTTTCTTCAGAAGCATGTTGTCATGTAGCCCTTAATTTTTGACGTGCAATTCTGCTGCTAGTAATTACTTAACATTCCCGAAGAAGATAAGGTGATCATTTGTGCCCCTGCAATTTCGTAGTGCAGATGTAACATCTGTATTCAGGTCTGAAGAAGAGTCTGCTAAGTTTATGCATTTTGGTCAATCATGTTTGTTTCAATCTGTGTTAAAGATTGTCTTTCTTTTGTTGCTGTAGAAGTGAAATGTCTGTCTTGTGTGTGTTTATAGATTGATTTGGATACTATCGATGTCAGCAATCTCAACAGACAGTTTTTGTTTCAAAAGAAACACGTCGGAAGATCAAAATCCCAGGTGAGGAAAAAGTACTAAGGCTTGAGCTTTGACTGTTTTATGGACAGTGTTAGAAGCATGTAAAAATTTTGTCTGTGTTGTAAGTAAATGTTGATTGGATGATCATGGCTATCCACAACATTTCATTATGAAAGTTTTAAATCTCTTAAAGTAGTCGACTTACTTGATACTCAACTGATATGGAGTCATCTTGATCCAGAGTGTTCTTGAAGAAGAAATAATAAGTGTGGTTTTTCTTGTTTTTCTTTAGGTTGCCAAGGAAAGCGTGTTACAGTTTTATCCAGAAGCTAATATTATAGCTTACCATGATAGCATCATGAAGTATGTTTGGTTTTAAGCTCTAATTACATGTTTTGATTTGCAAGTACTGTGTTGTTTAACTGCTGCAGTGGTGTGCTTTAAGATACTTTACAAAGCTTCCACTGTAAAAAGAAATAACTGTAAACTGAGACTACCACACACCTAAGTGGGAGTGGGGATTTTAGCTGAGTGTTCTTAAGCTCTGGTAGTAAGCTGTAGTCATTTGCTTCTGTCTATTTCTCGTTTTATTAGCAACATTTACTAAGTTTCTACACTGTAAGGATGCCTTGATGTCTTGAGCAATAATCAGATCAAAATAAATGTGAATGTCGAGACTGTGATCAAAAAAATTAAGTTGTGTGTGTGTGTAACATATCATTTATATATGCCCCAAACTCTTCAAACTTAGTCCTTATGATCCATAACCAATAAGTAGAGAACAAGATTATGTAGACTTTCATTAGCTGTTTCCCATGTTTTAATTTATATTTGTCTGGTTTCTTAGAAGTCGATATTCATAGAATCATAGAATATTCTGTAATATTAAGGCTTGAATTCTGATGTTGCTATTAGCCACTGAAACTCTGACTCATTGCATCCTTCTGAAACTGTAAAACCATTAATCCCGTTTCCTCTTTACTCTCTCTTCTTTGCCACCTTTTTTAAATCAGAAAAACGCAATGTAAAGATACTGAAGTGTCAAGATTTTCAGTTCCCATGTCTTGGCTCCTAAGATATGGAGGCACAATCAAAACCAATTGAGCTGTCACAGTATAATGAATTATCAGCAATCTGATGAGCTGTGGTAATTACCGTGCACACGTTTTAGCTTCAGCTGATGGTTTTAAGGTCAGTTGCCACAGCTCAGCCAATTTACTCATTAGGTCAGAGCAGTATAATCACTTTTGTGTTGTCTGCCTCTTTCATTGGTCAATTAGTACTAATTGCAATATCTTCCTTCCAGCAGCATAAAATTCATGCTTTCACCCAGCTTTAAAATGGGCAGAGGATAAATGGGGAAGTTAGAGGCTAGCAGTAAATTTGTAATATGTGTAAGTTACCACACGAACGTCAGCCCAGCCTTTGCATGTGTATAGTTTCTGCTGTGGCATAATAACAGACAACTTTGACATGCCATTTTGAGTATTGTTTTTCTTTTCTGTAGCCCTGACTATAACGTAGAGTTCTTCCGCCAGTTTACGTTGGTTATGAATGCTCTGGATAACAGAGGTGAAGTTTTCACTGTGATTTTTTTTTTATTGGAGATGAAAACACTGTTGCTTGTTCCTACAAACAGAACTTTTAATGTATTCTACTCTTAGTATTTCTGCAAGGTCAGTTAAATAACAAGTATCCTCTTAACCCATCTGTAGTTTGACTAATGCTTGTGTGCTTCACTGGACACTTGAAAGGGTAGTTAGTGCTTTTACAGGTGTTTTGAAAATAAGCATTAATTGCTGTGTTGTTGCTTTATGGGAACTGATGAGCACAGTCTGTACATACATAACTTCATTCAACTGAGTTTGCTGTATTTACTAGTGTTGCTATATTTAGTGTTAATTAGAAAAGTGACTTTGTGACAAAGGCAGAGTTATCTATTATGAAATAAGACAGGTTAAATATCAGTGTTTGCACAGGACACTAGTTTGAATTGGGCAAAGTAATATATTTTTCGTAAATATTCACATTTTTCTTCAAAACTTCTTGATTTGCAGCTGCCCGTAACCATGTGAACAGGATGTGTCTGGCTGCTGATGTTCCTCTCATAGAGAGTGGAACTGCAGGCTACCTTGGACAAGTAACAGTTATTAAAAAGGTTAGGTTGTGTATTACTCTTGTCGCTTTGAGTTTAAATCATTGGCTATTTTAGACAACGGGGAGCTGGGTGTTTTGAGATACAGTTACAGTTCATCTGATAATAGCATATACTGTCAGTAGCCTTCACAGTGTGACAAGTAAATATTTCACGTTTCACCAGGGAGTGACAGAATGTTATGAATGTCATCCTAAACCAACTCAGAAGACTTTTCCAGGCTGCACAATCCGAAACACACCATCGGAACCTATTCATTGCATTGTGTGGGCTAAGTATTTGTTCAAGTAAGTAGGTACTGTGCTTGACTCTCCTAGTTTCTAAAGCTAGAGAGAGAGAAGTCAAGTGGACACACACTTCTCCTTTTTTTGGTGGGTTTTGGTGTTTTTTTTTAAATTAGTTCTTGCAAAACCCTCCAGTTCTTTAATGTAAAGATGAAAGGTTGGTTAGTACCTAGGCCTTGCTCCAGTATCACAGAAAATCTGGCAGTTTGACACAGTTACTTTATTGTTCACCTTTGAACAATTAACACATTTTTCAGTTTAGCGCATGTACTAACAGATGGAACATTTGCTGGGGTGTTGGAGAGTTATAAGCAATACATTTAATACTACAGTATAAGTAGAACATTAGGTGAATCATTATGTTACACAGAACTGTTTTGCTAAATTCATTTTTGGATTGGACATCCTCTGTTAAGACCATGTGTGATGAGTCCCAACAACTTAAAAAGCAATGTATGAAGTGGCACTCTGATAGCAAGAATTTTAATGGTATATATCCGTTAGCAAATATTTTACCTCTTAACCAAATAAGATGACATTCTAGTGCTGTGTTGTTCTTAATCATTCTATAGCCAGTTGTTTGGAGAAGAAGATGCTGATCAAGAAGTCTCTCCTGACAGAGCTGACCCTGAGGCTGCTTGTGAGTGTGATATAATCTGGTAGTTTACCCTGTTACTGAAATGGTCTCTTTCAAAGATTATGACTTGTTTCTATACATTTCATAAGGTTGTTCAGCTCCATTTTCCTTTATGAGGATTCCATTTACTCTCCCCTTGGACTACAAGAGTTTAGAGTGTGCTAACAGCACTTTCCCTTGCAGACCTTTGTGTACCCCATGCATATGTAGTCTGTCATACTTGTGCTTATTAGCTATTTGAAACAATTTCAATGTTTTGTAGTTAACCTGATGCATAGTGCGTAGCAGAGGTTTTTGCGTGGAGAATGTGCAAGAAATACTCTTCAAAATGACAATCATTTAATAGTTTCAGCTGTCAGGACTGTGGCCCTTGTGGGCAGCCTGCAGCGTGATAATGATTACTTCAGCTGTTGGGGAAAACTTTAATACAGTGTAAGATGGGTTACTGCCATTCACTAGTTGTCCTGAGGTAGTGTGGGTAGAACATCTGGGAGGAACACAGGCGATGCACTTGCAATCTTCCAGTTAACACAGTTCCAGTTAACACAGCCAGGTGTATGGTACACAGTTTGGGTCCTTAGACTTGTATCTGTTTAGAGACTTATATCATCTGCAGTAGATGGTTTTCCCTGTGTGCACAGAAGCTTACAGTGAAAAATGAGCTTGAAATGCAAATTAAATGTATCTGGTCTTCCCAGGGTGACCTTTTCTCCCCTATAGATCTGGATTTGATGGAGCACTTCCTTCTCTGCAGCTCAGAGGTTTGTCTTAAGAACTGAGGGATATTTGTAGCCATTCTGCATTTTCCAATCCTAAATGAGAGATTACAAAGAAACATGAGAAGTATTATGTTTGAACTTTTCTAGCCCAAACCTTCAGTGTTAATCTACATAGGAAACAGGCCTACTGTGAGTGACTTTATTTATTTTTTTTAGCTATTCAGTATTTTTCTATAAAGACAGTAACCATAGTTACAGTGAAGATGAATAAGCATTTTTTGATCTTTTTATAAATGAATGGACTTGAGAGAGGGAGCTCAGAGGATCCTCCACCTCCACAAGTTCCCTGAATGTCAGATGGTGATCACCTGACAGATTGTTCCTATAGGAAGTGCAAAATTAAATAGCTGAGTCTTAAAAGAGTGGCATATAGGCTCACTTAAAGCGACTGGATGCTGGAGTAATTAGAAGGCAGCAGACACAGTGCCGCTTACTTAAAGGTACCAGGGCAGTTACAGTAAGGCCTGAGCTGTAGCCTCCTGTCTGTAGTGAGCAAACTGTCTGTCGTGATAATGCCGTTCAGAATGAGTGGCAATACATGATATATCAGGAAAGAGTCAGCGCAGCCTTTGTTGAGGGAAGTCATGCATTGGGTGGCTCTGCAGGTCTTTTAAAGCAATCAGCAAATCCCTGGACAAGTTTATCTGGCTTATGCGGGTTTGAATCTCCAGAGCGCCCTCGAAAACTTCTTGTCAAGGTGCCTGAAGGAGCTATGTAGACATGGGGAGAAAAAAGGATGATCCTGGAATGGACAAACTGCTTACACGATAGATAAATGCTGTTTAGAGGAGTGTCTCAAACTGGAGATGTTCAGCAAACATGATTAAGCAAAGTCACTCAGAATAAAGATGAGGACTAACTGTGAAAAGTAGTAGAAAGCCTGACAATACAGAATGGATGGGCAGTGAGATATTAGGTAGGTTTGGTGCACATGAATATGAAATGATACATTTGTGAAAGGGGGGAAGCATTCACAAATTTACATATAAAATGATGGTCTCCGAGTTGATTTTTCTCATTGAGTCAAGATATTAATAGATTGTTTTATGAAAATATCAACCTGCTGCTTATTAGGAATCATGATAGCAATTGTTGGACGTGACTGGAAAAGAAACACAAAGTGGTTACAAAGCTGTATCCATGGAATTTTCTTGTTTATGTAACCAGAGGTAGGAAGCAGAAGGTTTTTTTGTTTTAAAATTCAAACTGAACTTAAGACTCTTTATCCAAGAAAAAAAACTACTGAAAGGGGATGGTTACACACTTCTGCACTTGCAACATTATGTGGAGAAACTTAATAGGAAACAATTGTTCACTGTTTCTACCAATAAAGGAGTTAGGTGACATCAAGTTAAATTGGTGAGTTGCAGTAGCAAACAGCAGTAGTTGCACTGTGTCTGATTTGTTGTCTGCAGTAAAGCTGGTTTGTGGTCCCTTCATAATTTTGGTTGCTGACTCCAGGGCAAATATTTGGATGTAATTTTCCTTTTTGTGAATTAAAGTATTGGTCAACACTTTATTAATAGGGGAGCCAGCAGAAGCAGAAGCCAGAGCACGAGCAGCCAATGAAGATGGTGAGATCAAACGTATTTCAACTAAGGAGTGGGCTAAATCAACTGGATACGATCCAGTTAAACTTTTTACTAAGGTATCTTCCTTACCTCAAGTAAATGTCTTTATTTGAAGTGTATGGGATACTTTAAAGTTAAGCCAAAACCCGGTCTGGACCCTTAATGTCTAGCTATCAATTATGCAATTGTGTTATGACTTCCACCAGTCTTGCTGTAGGGTTGATCTTTCACAACACTTGCTTGTTTTACAACATTCCACCTGCATCTATACAGCAGCTTGGCTTCAGCAGCCTGTCCATAATGTACATAATAACTTCATTCAAATTACTTCTGATATTAAAAGGTAAACTTGATTTTTGTAGGAGTTTCACTGGGCAGAACCAGTGGATCAGAAAGCTGTCAGTCATCTTTTGTTTATTTTCTCATGGCAGAACCTGATTATACAAACTGATTTAGGAGTTTTCTTTCAAATAGTTGCTAAAAGTGGTATAATAGTGGAAATGAGTACAAAATGTAATATTGATAAGAGGTAATAACTTTACTTTGGAAATTCATTGGCATGTAGGTAAGAATATTATAAGGACAGAATAGAGAGAGCTGTAGTGATGGCTTCAGTAGGCACATGAACGCAATGTTTAGATTTTTGTTTTCTTTTTTAACTTCACTGCACTTCAGATTAATCAGAGCTTGTCTGCTTTATGCAATAAGTGTTAGAGAATGAGGAATAAGAAGTATTTCAAATCTGGTTGTTTGTTTTTTTGTTTTTTTTTTTTCCTGTGGAAAACCATTTTTATTTATGTGGTTGAAAATATTTTCAAGGAGAAAAGCAAAACATCATAAATCTAATGCTGATCTCTCAGCAGGTGTAAAAATAGAGTCCTTTTTTTTTCCTTCTGTCTTAATGAATTTTGTGGTGTGTTTTTTCTTAAATGTTTTCTAGCTTTTCAAAGATGACATTAGATATCTGCTAACAATGGATAAGCTGTGGAGGAAACGAAAGCCTCCAGTGCCATTGGACTGGGCTGAGGTACAAAATCAAGGTAATTGTCTCTTCTCCTGCTGTATCTCTGTAAGTCAACACCTGCTGTTTGTTTACACGTCTCTGTGATACTTAGACTTTCTCACTGGCACAGCTGAGAACCGATAATGAACATATTCTTTGTGATTCCTGAAGATTTACAATTTTCTTCTCTATAGAAAGCTTCTTTGTAAAACTGTTTTGCAGTTGTTGTTACTTTAGATACTCAGTATTGGCTGTGGAAAATTTCACATTTCACAAAATCGATGTCAGTTTTTTCTAGGAGACCTTGCCATAAGCACTGACACATTTACATCTGAAAGCCGAGCTTTGCTGAACATTTACCCTTGCTGTAATTTGTGCACATTTGAATGATTATATAAGTGCAGCCATAGCTGCAATGGTAAAGGCAGATCCCTTGTAAAATGTTGGGGCTACTGCAGTTTAAGAATGTTCTTCTTCAATTTAGAAAATAGTTAATTTTGCTGAAAAGGGAAAATACCTATCTCTTTATGAGAACTTCTGTGGGATTTCTAAGTATTCCTTAATTATTTTCTTTCTTTTCCCAAAGAGAAAAATGTATCTGATCCACAAAATGAGTCCTCTGCAGTTTTGAAGGATCAGCAGGTTCTCGATGTCAAGGGCTATGCACACTTATTTTCAAAGAGTGTTGAAACCCTGAGACTTCACCTGGCTGAGAAGGGTGATGGAGCGGAGCTTATATGGGATAAGGTTAGTTTTGCAAGTAGATAAGAACCAGTTACGGTCTACACATGTAGTACAAATAATAATTGGGCTCATTCAGTTTCATTCCAAAATAGTAGTATTTAGGAGAAATATGTCTGACACTTCCCATATGTAAACAAATATCTACTTTAAAGACTATTCTTTGTAACTCAGTGAGTGTAAGGATTAACTACTGTGATGTAAACCAGCTTAATTCACCAACTTTAAAACCCACAAATTCAGAAGTATTTGTCATATTCTGATTTATAAAAACTAATGATGCAACTTCATTCTTCCCTTGTTAGCTTTCCTTAAAACATGCTTTTATGCAGTGGTTTGTAGCTAGAGTTCTACTGAGGTGTACATAGTCATTAGTTCTGATAATAGGTATATGATAGGTTTTGCTGAAGAAAAAGAGCAGCAGCATTTTCTCTGCTGGCATCAGAGACAGGGTAATCCTCCTGCAGTCAGTTGTCACTTGGCATAGGAAAAAAGTTTATAAATATAGGAGAGACAAAATAGTGAACTGGTATTACAGCACACAGTGTAATACTTCTTTCTGAAACACCAATTTTTGAAACTGAGCATAAAATGAAAAAATTGGGATTTAGACATTAAAGAAATGCCTTGTACATACAGAATAACACTAAAATACTAAATCACTGCTAAAGTACCAAGTACAACTTCTACACCTGTATTTAAAGTATTAGTGCTTTGTCTAAACATACTATCTGAAAGAGGAAATATATTGACTTGGAAATGGAGTATTGTGCAGACTCTTAAAAAAAAAAAAAAAACAACCTGTTTTTAAGGTTTTAGGAACCTCGTGTTGCAAACTTGATTCCAATAGGTAGTCTGATTTTTAAATGCTTTTTGTATTAACTTCTTTCCAGGATGATCAGTCTGCAATGGATTTTGTTACTTCTGCTGCAAACCTCAGGATGCATGTTTTCAGTATGAATATGAAGAGCAGATTTGATATCAAGTGTAAGGATAAAATATGACATGATTTTATTTAAATTATAAGCCAAACTTTTCCTTTTCATTTACTGTTAACGACCTGCATACTCTTGCTTATTTTACAGCAATGGCAGGAAATATTATCCCAGCTATAGCTACTACTAATGCAGTCATAGCTGGTCTGATAGTGCTGGAGGGACTGAAGATTTTGTCAGGACAAATAGATCAGTGTAGAACGGTAAGTGGGAATAAGATACTTTTACTTTCTTGGGTTTTATTACTTGTTTAAAAATGACACTTAACCTGCTTTGGCTCTTGTGTAGTTTTACTGTTTCTCATTTGTTGCTTCAGTAGCTTCTGAATGAAAAGAGAAGGGGAAGTCTCAAGGATTGTTAAATTCTTCTGATTTAATGGAAATTGAGTACTGGATAGAGGGGAGAGAGCCAGACTGACATCTGACATCTGTGACTGACTGAAACCTGATTGTTTCACGTTACAGATCTATTTGGTAATAGCTGGTCCATCAGCACAGGTGTCTGTGGACTGACTCTAATAGGCACTTTCTCCTGTTCAATGGGCATGTCAAAGAGGATTAGGGAACAGGACAACCTGTGAGATTAAGAGAATACATCTGTAGGAAAACATGTTATATGAGTTCTATTACTTATGGAATAACTTGTTTTATTCTTTTCTGTCTTTAAGATTTTTCTGAATAAGCAGCCAAATCCCAGAAAGAAGCTATTGGTTCCTTGTGCTTTGGATCCACCAAACCCTAACTGTTATGTGTGTGCAAGTAAGCCAGAAGTGACTGTGAAACTTAACGTACACAAAGTTACTGTGTTAACACTCCAGGATAAGGTAAATCTTTAATATTACCTACGGTTTTCATTTTTATTCTAATACTGTAAATTATTAAAGTTAGGGTTTTAGTCAATATATTTTGACTCAACATCAGCTGTTAATATTTGCGTTTTGCATTTCTCTCAGCTACAGGAAGACCTAGATGTATCTTGCTCTTGTGTGCTTCTATACTTGCAAAAGAATATTTGCGATATTGTTACTTTCTGGTGGTTTCAAAGCCTCTTCATATCTAGCAGCAAAAACATATCTTTTTATTTCAGTTGAAGAGTTCAGTAGCCAAATCACAGTGGCATAATCACAAGTGATTTGTAACTCTGTTTTATGAAGTATTCTAAAGATTTTTTTTCAGCATATCTGAACTTGTAGGCTTCAGATAGAAAAACAATCATCATTTTGTTCATGGAAATTAAAAAGGTTTTCAGCATATGCCTGAAAATGAGATGGGATAAGTAAGTCAACATCATTCAAGGTTCTTTCAAAGTGTTTTGAAGTCAGATATTCATTAAATAATCATGTTAATATTTTCAGATAGTGAAAGAAAAATTTGCAATGGTAGCACCAGATGTACAAATAGATGATGGAAAAGGAACTATTCTTATCTCTTCAGAAGAAGGCGAAACGGAAGGTATGTGTACTGAAACTCTTTAGAAAAGAGTAGATAGAAATTGGTAAAAAATCCCAAGATACACAGAAAGGAAGGATAGCAGATATGTAGTGTTCATTCTGTAGACTAATATTTGAGGAGAACTGCATAATGCAAGCATTTAAGTGGCTTGAGAATAGCTAGTGGTATTGCCTTACAAGCCTGCGTGTCCAGTTCAGCTTTTCACCCGGAGTATCAGGATTCCTTTCAAGAATAGGTATTCAGCTATAAAAGTGCACCAGATATTTCCCTCTGATTGCAAGTCTCATTCATTTTCTTCTTAACTTGTAGTCCGATCATGCTTGTAGGCATTATTGTAATACATATATTATCTCCAAAATGTTCCAAGTGCAATCATAGTGAAGTGCTTACCATGATGCATGGGGGGGGGTAAACAAATCAAACACAAGTATTTTTAACTGCTGATGGGCTTAAATGTCAGCTGGAAATAATAGCTAATAAATATTAATGGTATGTTTCTACATGAAACTTCTGGAGTAGTCATTTCATAATATTTATTGAGGTGACAAGGATCTTTATATCAATAGCTGTACACACTGCAGTTTGTCTCTATTTCTGTAGCAAATAACCATAGGAAATTGTCAGACTTCGGAATTCGAAATGGCACTCGACTACAAGCAGATGATTTCCTCCAGGACTATACACTGTTAATCAATGTGCTTCATAGGTAAGGATTCTGAAATAATTATTTTTGTCTGCATATCTTTAACAATCCCACAGGGAGCTTTAAATTCTCAAATAGAGCTCAAAAATTTAGAAAATATAGAGAGACAAAGGAATTTTGGTTTTTTTACTTCATTGAGTTTAGAGATTTTGGGTTGGTTTGGGGTTTTTTAGGGGTATTTTTTTACAACTGTAATTGGAAAAAGTTTATTTGAATAAATTGTATAAAAATACAGTGCAAACCCAAATTTACTTCTGGGGCAGCCAACAAGTGAGAAACTGTTAGTTAAAAAAAACAAAACAAAATTTGAAGAGGTAAACCCCCCACCCCCACCTGCTGGGGTGGTAGATCTGATGCTTGCTTGTTCAGATACAGCAATACAAATAGAAGATATTTTGAAATAATTGAGATGTGTATTTAACCCTTGATAAGTAATATATGTATTATACACAGTAAGTTAACACACTGCACTTTGAGTGAAAATAGAAATGTGGCATTGAGGAGCAGGAAAGGTAAGTTCAGGTAATGATTTTTCTTATTCCTAAGCATTTTAAGTCATGGCACTGAGTGCAACAGTGTTTATGAATAGACAAAGCATAAATTATAAATGAAGGCTGATTGATTTTCCTCACTTTTAATATGTTTTTCTCATTTTGTCATAGTTGCAGAGTGCTCTAATACTTGAATGACATACATTATTTGAGAAAAAGATAAGTTTTTCTTTTCACCTGGTTGTGTAAAAGCATATGTATTTTTCTGCAGTGAAGACCTAGAAAAAGATGTCGAATTTGAAGTTGTTGGTGATACTCCTGAAAATATTGGCCCTAAACCATCAGAACCAGCATCCAAGAACATTACCAATGGTAGTGATGATGGAGCACAACCCTCAACATCAACAGGTAAACAACAGTAACCAATAGTAAAAATGTCTTTCAGTCGTGCAGGCCAGTTATAAGAGTTGTCTTCAGTTTTATGACTTTGCCAACATGAAATTAATGGCATTTCAGTTGCCTCTGTGTATAAATGTAATATTAAATAGAAGAATGCACATTTAAGATTGCTACAAAGGTTTACAGTAAATATGCCTTGAAATTTATAATATTTAACTCATGGTAGGGTGTCAGCTTAAGCCCATCATTTGCACAGCCATTTCAAGTTAGACCCATTCCATCTGATGGTCATGCTTTTGCCTGACAAAAAAGAATCAACCAAATGTTTCACATTCTCCCTAGGGGTTAAAAATTGTTTTGTGGTTGTCTTGGGTCATGTTTCATTTTGTTAATTTAAGAAGATGTCTCTATTATTTGCTTAGAAAATAGTTATTTTTTCCACCTGTCAAGCAAAACATGGAAGCAAATGGAATTTGCTGTCCAGGAAGAAGTACTGTCTCCTTCCTCATGTAGAGTGTTCCTTTCAAAATACTCAGAAGAGTTTAACTTCAATAAATATGGGAGGCTTAGGCACCAAAGGCCATCATATTGGAAACATCACACTTCTGTAGGGGTAGCATATGAATCTGAATACTTTTTGTGACAGACCTACATATCTGTAGGTATTGTGTCTTACATTTCTGGATGATGTTCCTTTGCCTGTTTGATATATGCGCAAGTATATAGTCACTTCCACGGGCCTCATGTTTCAGGGGAGATTAGGTGTTAAGAGTATTGCTAAAATCGGTTTCAAATTACATTAGAAAATTAGTTTTTTACAGTGAATTTGTACTTCATAACAAAATCCACTGGATGTCTTGAAAGTTCACTTTTGGTTCTGTTTTCCTTCATTGTTTCCCTGTAGCTGTGTTAGTCTGCTCACCCTTCCATGCCTTCCTGTTCTCTCTCATGGAGCATGGCTTCTAGTGGGTGTTCTGTTGAATGGGGTAGTGAAAGGAGAGGATGGACTACAGTTCAGTGTGTGTAAAAGCTCTTTTCTAAAGGACTGCTGCAGATAGCATGCAATTCTTCTGTTTTGTACATGCAAACAAAAATTGTGCTAACTAATGCATTTCCTCTGTTCTGGGGTTATTGTAATATTTTTCCATACCTCCGGTGAAGAGGCAATAACCATGTGAAAAGTCTATTTTTATACTGATTGCAGAGAAATTACAAATAATCCTACAATGCAATGACAGCCATGTGGATAAAGAACGCTCCAAGGTGTATTTTTTGTATTAAAGACATTCCTTTTTTTAATGTGTGAAATTGAGTTTGAGAGTAGACTATCTTTACTGTATTCATTTGAACTAAACCCATGTATTCTGTAGCTCCAGATGAAGACGATGTGTTGATTGTTGATTCTGAAGATGAAGGTACTTCAGGCAATGTTGATGAGGACATGGAAAACAAAAGCCGCAAGAGAAAATTGGAAGATAAAGAGCGTGTCAGTGTGAAGAGAGCACGTACTGAGCAGACAGAAGAACAAGATGAAATTATAGCATTAGATTGAACATGCAAATGCCCCTTGACAAAATAATTCAGATAAATGTAACAGCATATTATGTTGGGATGTGAAAAATGTTGAGAACTAGACTAAGCCTTTGTTCCAAGTGAATACCAAACGACGGGCTTAAACAATTTGTGTTGTTTCTCTTGATGATAAAGCTCTCAATAGCCTCTTTCAGAAGTTTTTCCATATTACTTCCACATATTAAATGTAGTAGAAACATAGTTTATAAATACTTACAGATAAGTATTTGCTTAAATGGTCATGAATAAAAGCATGTTATTTTTGTGTAAAGACCTTTTAGGTATAATTCAATAGGACAAAAAAAGACCCTTCTCTTGTTTAGGAAAGGGTCATCATCTAATGCCCAGATTTTAAGCAACTACCTTTTCATTTTTTGCTTGAAGAAAAATATTTTTAGCCTAGTCCTACACATTTTTCACAGCCTGAACAAGTAAAGAAGATTCAATAAAGCAAATTAGTGCCGTTAACAGTGTTCTTAAACTTCAGCTGGCACTATGTACATTACTGTAAAACTGCTAATTTACTCAAGTTTTTCAGCTCGTACTGCCTGGTATGTCAATGTAAGAAGCAAATTTTTGTGTATTGTTACAGTTTCAGGTTATTTATATTTGATGTTTTGTAAACTCAGATACTACTACTATACTGTACATCTGATGGACCAAATAAATGACATCTGAAGTACTTGCTATATTTGCTTGCACAGTCCAAGTTTATGCAGACATGGGATTTTACAATGTATAGCCTTCAAAAATTACTGTATTATTTTCATGTTTCTAAACATAACCTAGTAGTACAGAAGTTAAGCTTCACTTGTTTGAGGTGAAAGGGGAATTTTTTTAATAAAACTTTTGTGAATGTTTTTTTTTTTCTTGGACAATCAATTATTGGCCTCTTCAGCTGGAGCATTTGCACCACACACATGCTTGGACCACATCCTGCCTTCAGAAAGTACAGGTCTTCTGTATATTACATTTCATGCATAGGACAAATGTGCAGTATTTAGAGTCAGTATGTGAAAACAACTGCATTTGTGTAACTATTTTGGTAGCTCTCAAAACTCTATCAGTGTTGATTCTTAGAATAATTTCTTCCACTGTACTGAAATTACTTTTCAGCTTTGTTAATGAACCAAAACTGCTTTTGTTCATAGATAGGTACGCAGAGTTAGCTTTACAGAGCAGAGGAGTTGAACAGACAAAACTTCTTCTGTTACGGTTTGCACACTGAATGGATCTTAAACAAAATATTAATTGTATAGAAGGAGAACATCAAAAGAACCAACCCCAGACTGGCATCTCTTGAAGTTTTGGTTCCTGCGTCTGGTTCCGTCTAGGGTAAAGGTAAGCTCGTCATCACTGCTAAATTGCTACTGCAGTGCAAAGCTGTGATTCTGTGATGCAATTAATGTTTTATCTCTTCTTTTAGGTAGTAGTAGTTATGTGCAGTGGCTTGTTTGAAGGCCTAATACTACCCTGTGAAATTAAATCCTTCTGAGTTAGTTGCTTCTTGGTCAGCCCGAGTGAAGACTGAGAGGTAGAGATGCAAGTAAAAAGTTACAGAAAGGATTCCCAGTACTACAATGGGGACGTTTTCTAGTTCTGGCCATGAACAGTTGAAGCACTAGAATTTAATATGTCTGTCTTCTACAGATGAAGACTGACTTTAATCTTTACTAAAAATTAAGATATTAGTTGTCAAAGAGCTTGCTGTCTGTGTGATAAGATGTGCTCCTCACTGTGACATGACAGAGATTTATCTAAGCTGATGGTGCATGTGGTCTGTAAGAGTGTGATCCCATCTCACTACCTGAGAAATTTCCCTGCTTGTACTTGTTGGCATACAGGAATTTAGCTCATAGATCCTTCCTGTAAAACACTTCAAAGGGAATTATTTCTAATATATTTTCTTTACAGAGACTGCTTCTATAAAACATATGACAGGCTGTTCAGGTAGTGTCAGCTGTTCTGTTCTGGTTTAGTCTGGCAATACTGAATGAACCGCTCAAAGTGCACACCGCTGTGCTAAATGTAAAACTGCTTCTCAGAACTGATTGGAGTATCAATGTCCTTAATTGGCTACTAGTCATCAACATTGTATTAATGTAAAGTTTTCCAACTTAAACTGTCTCTTGCCCTTGAGAGCTAATTATAAATCAAAGCTTTTATTAAGCTTTGAAGTAATTAAAAAAAAAAACACCCCAACCTCTTGTCAACTGACCATTTCTGCAAGTCCTAGAGTGTTAATACTGATGGGGAAGGAAGTGTAGTTGGAAAACACAAGATTTAAATATTAAAACAGAGGGGAAATTCTTCCCAGAGCCGTAGTTTAGCAACCCTGATACAGGCTCTGGCTTCACTTACAATTTTTGAGTCAGGCTCATTAAATGGGGCTACAAATTACAGTGATACAAATAGGTTCTTCTGTTATGGGGTGTTCTCTAGCTGTTTGTTTATATTGATGCAAACTTCTGTAATGCAGCTAAGCTTTGCTGGCCACTGTCCATGGTGACAATTCATTTTTAATGCTTGTATTTTTTATTTACTTAGCGAATTTGAATGCCATGTATGAAAAGGACAGGAAAAATAGTGGAATGTTTCAGCGTGGTTGAATGCAGCTGGAACTCTTTCTAGGATCTGTCTTTGTATGCTATTAGTTCAATGTTCCTTTTCTGCAGAGGAGCATGGGAAGGAACACTGACCACCATTGATATAGAGCAGATAACTAGAGATTCATTAAGCTGCTGTGAGTTAGAGTGAAGAAATTTGTAACAGCTTTCCCACAATCTTAATGTAAAAAAAAAACAAACAAAAAAGCAGAAGTGCAACCTATCTGGTTCTCAAAGCATTTGCAGAATCACCTTTAAGGGGCAGCTGATAACCATTGAAGAGAAAGAACTTTTGGGGCCATGATGACAGAAAGCCTTGCACCAGCCTGTTTCCTAAAGAGCAACTGTAACCTGTAGATAGCTATTTAAGGTTTGTAGTACTTATAAGTGACATTTTAATTTTACTTTATGAAACCATTTCCTTGTTGAACCACAGAGGGAGATGCATGCTTTCCTGGCCTGTTGGCTCTGACAGCTGGCAAGCAGATTGATGTGCCATTTCAAGTTCTGACCTTTACAACAAAGACCTCTTGCTAACCGTTTATTAGGTCCCAGAAGATATAACAGTCTTGTCTTCAGTTTGTCTATACCAATTATGTCTGCTTCAAGCCTTATCTCTATTGCCACAAAATTTTACATTTGGATTAGAAAACTGAATAAACACGGAATTAAAGAAATTCTTTTTTATCCCTATGTTCTTTCTTCTGTGCCTATAGGTAGAGATATTTTCTTTCTTTTCAGGGACAAGAAGCCTTCAGTTTTGTGCATCTACAATAATGTGCAAGAAAGCAGAAACTAGGAGCAAAGTAATACAAAAAGTCTTACACAAGTCAGTCGTGGTGTTTTGCTTGCCTGAGATTGTTTCTAGGCTAATGTCTAAGCAGAACGCTTACAGACAATATATACCCACAGACAAAGGAATAGGAGGAGACAATTTAATGCTTTGATTTGAAGGCCTTGATTTTTCTTTAAGGGAGGGATAGGTTGAAGTACGTAAATATGCTCCTAGCTATATCTTGATATCTGTTTACATTAGGACAAGAAAATTGCTGTTTAGATACATGTCATCTTATCTTTCTCATCAGCATACTTCTTCACTCATATGAGAAAAGGTCAGAAGTTTGCACCATGATTTCTTAAAGAGAAGCTACTTACGGAATTTCCCTGCCAGTTCTCTGCAGCGACATTCGAAGCTACTTGCAAACAGTAAGCAATTACATCAGTGATCTCAAAGCTACTGCAATTCTATAAGTAAGTGGCTGTAGATAAGCAGAGACAGACCTACAGAAGTGCTTCTACAGTAGCACTTAGCCTTTTAGGTGTGGTACTGGCACACCTACCTGCTGGTGCGTGAGTTCACATGGGAGCCTGCTGCATTTTGTGCATCTAACCAGTGGTAACTGGAAGCAGCAGGAGTGTGCTAGACAAAAAAAAAAAAAAGGGTTAAGATACCTAACTAGAAGCTTAGGAAGTTGGTAGGAGCTGTGGGTATTTCAGAGATGACAGAGAACATAGTATAGAGGTGGACCTGGCAGAGAATTAAAGATGTTGAGGAATGTGAAAGACAGAAAAGCACGGACAAGTCCATGGAGGGATGTAGGTGAACATGGTGGGAGGAACTGGAGGCAATGTACATAGTGTCTGAGGACTGGGATAAGTCCTGTAGCAGTGGGAGAGCTCTATGGGACAAAGGAAGTGAAAGGACTGCAGCTTTATTGGGGATTGGGAGAGGAGTTTATGAGCTAGAGTATGCAAAGGATGCAGAATACAGACCTGTAGGAGACCAGCCTTCACTAGTTCCATTGCTTAGGAAACAGCTCTATAGTTCTTGCACATTTGTGCTTTTCTTTTCCAGTTAACAAGTATTATTTCTATAATACCATTTACTATGGAAAATATCATTAAATGGAAATGTAACTGGTGTTCTTAAACCAATATCCTCTCTCTCCTGAAGTGATCTTTCTCATCATAGCTGAAGTGCATTGTATTTTCAGGTCAGTAGGTCGGTGCTCATTGCCTGCCTCATTTCTTGAATGGGTATAAAGAGGTGCCTACAGCTAGTCTGATCAGGGGGGCATGTGTAGAGTACTCTGACCCTTATGCACTGTTCCTATTTTTTATTAAATGCACTAAAGCTGTCTGATTTCTTTGCTGGATGATGATTTGCAGTGTTGTAATTGGGACATTCTTTTTTATCACATCAGGATGTATTTTAGCTCTATAGAGTCACAAGTTTGATTTTATATTTCTAAGTCTCTGAAATAAGAAGTGATATAAGCTAAGATCCCTTTAAAGGTACTGAGTGCACTGCTAACTGAGCTGGCCAACTAAATTATGTATTTATGCAAAGGTGGTGGCTGCTATTAAACCAACTGGTTGTGTTTGAATACTCCGTGATTATATCCTGTGATTGCGAGGAAGTATGGCTAAAGCCATGTGCAAAGTATGAGCATTGGCCAGAAGTGTTATTATCTGAAATATCCAAAAGAAATGGAAGATGAAACTATAAAAGAAATAAGATATACCAATGGTGTGTTAACTGTGCTTGGACATATATTGTCTGTCTAGCCTAGCAGGTTACCAAAGTGCCTGTTGTTACTGGAATTTTACAGGGTCTGTCTGGAGTTACATTTGTGTGGCACAGTGAGTAGTTGTATTTGCAATGAATAAGAAGAATGTAAAAAATGTTACATAGTGTTTTATTGCAGATTTAGAATGAGAAGTGACCTGTAAGCCTGCAGAGCAGCGTTACTCAAAAATATTTTAAATAGTTGTGCCTAGCAAAGGTAGCCACTCAGATACAATGTGTGCTGGCTACCAGGAGATGGTGCCCTAAAACACTTTCAATCAATTTTTACGAGCTGTGTTCAACTGCAAGTATTTAAAATAACGTGTCAGAACAAGGTGATTTGCAAACAAGTCACCCAAGTCCAAAGGTATGTTAATATCCAAAGTTTATATTCCTGAAAGCTTGCTTATACTTAAAGTTTTTATCACAACACAAATCAACATGCAGGACCCAAACAAACAAAACAAAGCAATATGAAACACGAAACAGTTATCACTTCAAGGAAAATAAAAACTTCAGTCCCTCCTCACAAAATGAAAACATTCCTCAGCACAACTTTGGTATGACTTTCACAAGTTTTATTTGTTTCATTTTGGTTTTGTTTTTTTTTAATCGGGCTGAAAACGAGCCAGAGAAAAACAACAATCATTACATTCCTCAGCAAGAAACGAATCAATTTTAAAACTAGAAATCAGAGCAGTAAAGCTCTGAGCAATAGTAAGTCTTATTTACCTCGTGGACTTCGGGGTGTAAGTTAATTGTTTTCTTAATGCTAGAGGAAAGGAGGGAAACTGTAAAAAATCAGGTAGCATCCAATTCAATAAGCAGATCTGTATTGCAGCTTCAAATTGTTAAATTGATGAAGTGAGACAAAGAATTCTGTCCTGCCTTGTGTCAGTAAAACCACGTCTGATCCAACACACGCTGCAACACAAGTCTGTGGAATTTTTGCCATTGTCTTCAATAGGGCTAAAGTTTCACTGGTGAATTCTTACATTTGCAAATTCTCTGATTTGTTGGTAATAAACTATTTGCAACTCGGAGACAAATCCCCAGCAGACCACGGGAGTCTCACTGCCTGTTGGCTTGGGCAGCATTTCCTTGAAGACACTGGCAATTTAGAAGAAACAGGAGCGAGCTGCCTGTGAGGCCCAGCCAGCTGATATTCACAGATCAATAACTCCACCTGGCTTTTTTGCTCCCTTTAAGTCTTAGACAAAGGAGTTTATTTAACAGAAGCAGCTGGCCTTCCTTAATATCCAATTTACTGATACAACTTAAAGTCAGGTGTAAGGATAAATTAAGAAATGAATTCAGTTTTTATGATACTCTGTGCCAGCTCTTGCGCTCTTAGTTGTGGGAGTGTGAGTCTTTTTGCAACATACACATTTTACTGCTGCTTGGTAAAAGTAAGCAAATATATTTAAAATAAAGTGGGGAGAAAACCACATCAGGATTATCAAGCTGTAATTGCCCAGTACTTTGGGTCTTCTTGCACAGAACAGTAAGGAGAATGACTGGGGTACTTATTACAGCAACAGCAGCTTTAACTCTACACTTTTTGTTTGCACAGCCCGGCACATATGGTCCTCTGAGAAACGCAGCAGTGCTTGAATGTGCTGTGTACCACTACAAACGTATTTACTTCACACATGTGGGCTACATCTGTGGCTATAGTGTGGATAAATGTTATATTCATTATGTGTATGACAGAAGTACAATCTACTGGTGGAGAAAGGGTCTGTAGTATTGCCTCTGCAGCAGGGCTGAGGTGGGAACAGGGTGCAGGGAACAGGGAACTCTGGCCCTGGGCTGCAGCAGGCTTGGCTGGGCCTGGCTTTGAGAGTTTACTTGTTGAGCATTAGCTTTCAACAGTAAAAGTGATTTTTTTAAATCATGTAATCCACATTGCTTACTAAAAAGAGTTGTTTCCTCAGACTCCTCAGATTCTCTCAGTCCCCAGTATGGGTTTTTTTTTTTTTTCCCAAAAAAGCACATGTTTTAACAATTCATGCACCAAGAAACTTACAGCAAAAACTGGCTACCTGCTGGCAGCAGAAGCATCATAGAACTGTTCTCTCTCAATGGGTGGAACAAGGGTAGATTTGTGGCTCAGAAGAACAAGCTTCTGCTGTAGTTTATGTTTCTGACTGCACTTAGCATCAGCTCTGCAGTTCCTACTGTAAAGACAGCTGCTCTAAATGCTTCTTTGCATGAGTACACAGACAGGGCCTCACAATATGTCCTACCCATTCTGTTAGATTAATAATAAAGTTATCTAATGTTGTAAAGATGAGTTTAAAAAACAAACAAAAAAACCCTGTTAAATTGTTTTTCTTTACGTATGCTCTGATGGCCCAAGTTCCCAGGTTGGCCATGAGCTTCTCCTAGCTTCTCAGGAAGATAACCTTATAAAATTTGACAGTTAGGTAGTTCAAAGTCAGGATAGAAGGATAGTTCTGTCACAGGATAGATCCTGCTCAGGCCCCACAACAACTGAAAAAGGAGCTCTGCACCTGTACGCTTGAAGGCAGCAGCCCATGAGATGCCCATCACCCCAAAGGAACTTTGTGCTGGAGTCCCAGCAGGGGTGGACGAGGGCTCAAGCTAATGGTGATTTCCACGTGCTCTGTGGAAGGAATTTCCCCTCTCTTTGTTCTTGGTAGGTACCTGTCTGTGCTACATGGCTAACATTACAGTTTATGTTTTCACTGACAGCTTTACCAGGAGTGGTTAGACTCGATGATCTTAAAGGTCTTTTCCAACCAAAACAATTCTATGACTCTAAGTCCAATGGGAGGGGGATTCAATGTGTGCTTGCTTTGCTACCGCTCAGTGCCCTGGCACATCTGCTGCGAAGGTTTTGCTGTGCATTCCAAGGGCCTGCCCTGTGTTAGTGTGAGCAGCGACGGTGTGTGCCAGGATGCACAACTGCAAGAGGCACTTCTGATCATCACACACCTGCAGACTAGAGGTGAAATGTAACTTGTTCCACAAGTACTAAGCTACAGAAGCACACGGTAACAGCTTGCGTAGATGGGCAAAACGTGTAATGGCAGATGTGAACGCATATTAGAAAAGAGTATTTGCCTCCCAAGATTAGTTGCATTTGCACATGTATGTTCACATGGACAGTAGACTATGTCTCTCATATCTAATAGATTTGCTTTCCAGGTCTTTCTCTGTACCACATATGTGGCTTGTTGCTTTTTTTTTTTCACTTGTCACCCCTGCACATGCAAACAAACAGATTGCCAATCAATCGTCCTCCACAGCTGGGGACATTTTTGAGTACACAGTTGCTTTTAATGTTTGATTAGGTATGATAACAGGATAAAATGTTCTTGGCACCGCAGAGTACCTATAGTTCAAACCTGCAACATGTTTCTCTTCTCACGGAGTGTTCAACACCTAGCAGTGTAAGGACACCGCTCAGCTACCTAGTGTTAGCATTTCTGCCATCAACACGAACGATTGTCAGGGATTTGCAGATGAGCTGCAAAAAACCAGCCCGTGTAGGTTACAGTTTAGTGTCAGAGGTCTCAGTCCAGTAGCCGTTTTGTGTTTTCTGACAGCCCCGTTTGTGTGTATGCAGATGGAAATGCAGGCAGTGCTAGGTCTTGTTTGTTACCGGCTCAAGCTCTTGCAAAGTTACACAGACAGCAGCAGGCTTTTTATAAACTTGTGTCAATTCATAGATTGCTTCAGGCCACAATATGTTTATCACATGTCTTAGTACTGCTTTTTTTTTTCTTCTTTCCCCTCAAGACTAAATAAATAGCTGCAAATAACTGCCAGCTGCCGTGCTGAAGCGCGGACTCCCTCTAGCAGTCACCTGGCCGGTCCTGGGGATTTCGCACAGGTGCGAGGCGTTAGCCGCAGCGGGGCTGATCCGGATACCCTGGGTCCCTGCAGACCTCCCCGTTTCTCCTCTCCCCCGCCCCGATCCTGCCCTGGCAGGAGGGCGGGCACAGCCGCCCCCTTCCCTCGGCGGGACGGGGCCGCAGGTCCCACCGGAAAGTTCTAGTCAGGGCAGAACGGGGGAGCACCCCCCCCCTCCCCGGCTCCGGCAGACCCCACGGGATACGGGTGCTCCCGGCGCGCCCCACCGAGCCCGGGCGCGGTGACAGCCCCGCGCCTCCCACCGCCCGCCCGCCAGCCCCGGGCAGGGCTCAGTGCGCGCCGGCCCCGGAGCGGAGCGGCGCGGAGGGGAAGCTGCCGACCCCGCCGCCGAGCAGCGCCGCGGCCGCGCTCTCCCTGCCTGACTCGGGGAGAATCATTGTTTGGCTGCAGCATTAACTACATTCCAGCGGGACGCAGCGCCCAGTCTCCTTCCTCGCATTCCTGCCCCACACAAAGGAGTCCCTGNAAGACTAAATAAATAGCTGCAAATAACTGCCAGCTGCCGTGCTGAAGCGCGGACTCCCTCTAGCAGTCACCTGGCCGGTCCTGGGGATTTCGCACAGGTGCGAGGCGTTAGCCGCAGCGGGGCTGATCCGGATACCCTGGGTCCCTGCAGACCTCCCCGTTTCTCCTCTCCCCCGCCCCGATCCTGCCCTGGCAGGAGGGCGGGCACAGCCGCCCCCTTCCCTCGGCGGGACGGGGCCGCAGGTCCCACCGGAAAGTTCTAGTCAGGGCAGAACGGGGGAGCACCCCCCCCCTCCCCGGCTCCGGCAGACCCCACGGGATACGGGTGCTCCCGGCGCGCCCCACCGAGCCCGGGCGCGGTGACAGCCCCGCGCCTCCCACCGCCCGCCCGCCAGCCCCGGGCAGGGCTCAGTGCGCGCCGGCCCCGGAGCGGAGCGGAGCGGAGGGGAAGCTGCCGACCCCGCCGCCGAGCAGCGCCGCGGCCGCGCTCTCCCTGCCTGACTCGGGGAGAATCCTTGTTTGGCTGCAGCATTAAATAC
>WBNH01005038.1:32489-153303 GCA_013401255.1 Urocolius indicus
CGAGCCCCCGCCGACGGCCGCGGGCCCGCCGTGCTGCGAGGAGGGGCTGTGCACCCGCACCGAGGTGGCGCTGCCCTGCTACAGCGGCTTCGCCGACAAGGGCAAGCGCTACTCGGCCGAGGGCTACCGCTACGCCGCGGGCAGCGCCTACGACGGCGGCTACGTGGCCAAGGGCGGCGGGCGGGCGCCCGGCGGCCCGGACGGCAAATACGGCGCCGCCGGCCCGCGGGCCAGCCCGGCCGCCTCCTCGCCGGGCCCCGGCGGCGAGCACGGCAAGTTCTCCAGCCCGCGCTCCAGCCTGGGCGGCGCGGCCGCGGCGCCCTACGAGAAGTTCTCCAGCCCCCGCTCGAGCCTGGCGGTGCCCGGCCAGGAGAAGTTCGGCAGCCCCCGTGCCAGCCTGGTGCAGTACGACGGCGCCGCCCTCAGCCCCCGCTCCAGCTACGCCAGCACGGCCAGCGACACCAGCAAGCACTCCAGCCCCCGCGCCAGCCTCACCGGCTACGACGGCGGCAGCAAGCCCGGCAGCAACCGCACCAGCGGCATCAGCATGGGCTACGACCAGCGCCACGCCAGCCCCCGCTCCAGCACCGCCAGCCAGTACTCGTGCGGCGCCAGCCCCCGCTCCAGCTACTCGGACTGCAGGTACGGCCCGCCGGGCAGCGCCGAGCCGGACGGGGCGGGCGGCGCCGGGCTCGCCCTGGCCAGCCCCCGCTCCAGCCTCTGCGGCCCGCCGGGCCCCGCCGTGGTCAGCCCCCGCTCCAGCATCTCCAGCCAGAGCTCGCGGAGCTCCCGCGGCTCCATGAGCGCCTACCCCGAGCTGCAGTTGCCCTCGCCGCGCTCCTCCCTGCTGGGGCCGTGCCTGCAGGAGGACGGCGCCGCGCCCGAGCCGGGGGACGGCTACCACAGGATCCGTGCCCCGTCCCCGCCGCGGCACGACCAGCAGCACCCGGCCCCCGACGCGGCCCCCCCGTACGCCTACAGCCCCAGCAAAGGCTCCGCTTCGGCTCCCAAGTTCAAGCTCCCGTACCAGGTGACGCCGTGCCGGGAGAGCGGCCCCAGCCAGGCGGAGAGGCGGCTGGAGGCGCTGACGCTGGAGCTGGAGAAGGAGCTGGAGATGCACATGAAGAAGGAGTACTTCGGTGAGTGGGCCGCGGGGCCAGAGCGCGCGAGTGGGGCCGGCACGAAGCCGGAGAGGGTTTGGCTGCGGTTAAGGTGACCGAGGGATGCCCAGGGCTGCTCCGGACCGGGTACCTGCCGGAGTCCCGTACCACCCCAAAGGCCGTTTGTCTGGCTGGTGTCAGAAGGGGCTGTACTATAGCTTGTTCCCGTTGTTCCATCTGCCTCCTGGCTATTCCCTATGCGGTTTGCCAGGATGTGTGGTGCTTCCCCTTTCTCCTGTGGATGGGATACTTGGCTGAGGTGTTACAGAAGCTGTTTGTGCTGGCAGTGCTTGCAGTGACTTCCATCTGCTCGCCTTGCTCTGGGGCTGCTGAAGCTTCACCTCTCCAGCATCCCTGAGACGTGGTGCTCGCAACTGTGCTCTCGGGCTGTTTGTGGTAACTTTTATAGACGACGAACGTGGCTGGCAAAGCAATTTTTAGTGCCTCGTTCAATAAAACCTTTGTGCTAGTTGAGAGGGCCTGTGGGAGCCCAGCATTGTTTCTGCCCCACGAGGCCTCACAGGGTCTGCTCACCACACGAGGCTGTTGGGGGCCAGTGTCCTCCCTGGTACAGGAGAGGAGTTTGGGGAAGAGGAGAGTTTGCTGTCTACTGAATCTGAATCAGCCTGTTGATCATCTCCTGAGTTGTTGTTGCTTTTTCATGAAACAGAAGTAATCTTTTGAAATGAGTGAACATGTTTTGTAGTCGTGCTAGTTGAGATTATGCTCCCCTGTCTCTCTTACGTTTGTACTAGGTGGAAAAGTTCAAAATTCCTTTGAAAGATGATCCTGGAGCATACACATGCTGCCCTGTTTCTCTTGCAATGGGGACAGCCTGGCCTGGTCAGCCCCTGGGAGCAGTTTGTCCCTTGCTTGAATGAGAGGCGAGGGCTCTAGAGTAGGGCTGTAAGAGCTCCCGGCAGAGAAGGGAGAAAGAAGTTTAGGAAGATGAGGGGCTGTCGATGAGCCATCCCTTCTCCATGGCCTTGGAGGCGGTGAATGCCTCTGTACCTTTGTGTGCTGCTTGGGCGCGGGGCAGAGGCTGCCTGGCACTGTGTGATTTCTGACTGACACAAGCGTTGCTGAGCACGAGACGTGCGTTACTTTGGTTGTTGATTTAGACACAGGGGTTCATACTGCTTTTGGCACAGTGTTAATGCACTTTGCATGGCCAGGAGGAGTTGTAGGGCTCCTCTCCAGTGTCTGGGAGATGCTTGTAGCAAGGCAGACCTGTGGTAACCAAGTGAGCAGCACCCTCTTGTACTCCTCCTAGAAAGGCTTCTCTGTGAACTGCAGTGGCAGTTTCTAGAAGCTCTTGTCCCCAGACACATGATGCTGAGTGCAGTGCTTACTGCCCCCTCCTTCCTGTGTGGGGCTGATCATCCACTGCATCTTTCGTAGGATCTCACACCTGGCATGGCTCTGCTGTACCAGCTAACGGTTCACTTCTGAGCATGTGCAGGAGATGGATGAACAGGCTCATTAATGTACTAACTGCAGGAAATGTTACCTTCAATTTTTTTTTCTGGTATACGGTGAGAAATATATTTGGAGTGGAAGGTGTAGCTGTCTTCAGACTCTGAGAAGGGTTTCCAGTGGCCAGGGAAGCTGGGTGTGTGATCAGAGTTTCCAGCAGCCTTGGGGAAGAATGTGTGTCATGAGTGGGATTTTTTTGGTAAGATTTTGCCTGTTGCAAGTGTCGCTACTTGCAGGTATTTTCCATAGCAACGTGTTGCAGCATGCCCTGAACCTTGGCAATCCATCCTTTGGAGCAAGGAAGCTCCTGCCTTTGTGCCTATGGGGCATACCTACCAGCTGCTCTGTAGGTATTTGTTGCAGCACCACAAAGAAGTGCTGCAGTGACTTGCACCCTGGAAGCAGATGAAACCCAGACGAATGGAGTGCTCTGAAAGAGAAAATGGATTTCTCGGAGTTGTTGGGGTTTTGATCAGTCCTGGGGTTTTGGTAAATCCTACGTTTCTGGTTCTGCTCACCCATGGAGGTTAATGCTGAGCTTTGACTGAGCAAGCACATGGTGGGTTGGCTGGGACAACTCCAGGCTTTGAGTGATCAGAGACCAGGAGATGGAGAGATGAAGAGGCAAGGATGGGGAGAAGTTCTGCTGTTTAGTTTGACTTATCTGAGAGAGTGTTAATGTTAATAAAAGTAAGCAAGAAATGCACTTGTTAGTGTAGCAGCTCACACATATTACAGCTGAAGTCTTAGCTTGTGCATTCACTCCCTTCATGCTGGTGTCCTGCACGCTCTGAAAGCGGTTGTGGAGTGTTCTCTGATGCCTGTGGAGAACTGGAGTGTTGAGCCAGTAGCCTAACAAAGGTAGAGGGAACAGAGGGTAGTTTAATGTTCTTAATTACATGAGCTCAGTTACTTAGTAAGTGAATGCTCACATGAGGACATTGGTAATTTCAGTGTGTTCTCTGTCCCCCCAATAAAAAATCTAAAAATTGGGCACAGTGGAGGGATGACATGTGCAGGGTCTGAGAGCTGGAGAGGCTCAGGGTGAGCCAAGCAGTGTGCAGCCTGGCACGTTTAGGGGACTGATAGCTGTGTCTGGCCATGCTGGTGCAAATGGCTCTGAGCAGCACTGCTAGGAGCTTTGCTGTACTGCCTCAACTTCTGCATCATTCCCTTTCTTCAGTGGGCTTCAGCGCATCTGGAGAGAGAAGGAAACTGCCCTTCCTCAGTTGGTTCGTTGTGCCTGAAGGTGACAGTGCTGCAGAAGGAGCTCTCTGCATGTGCCCTACCCCCGGTTGCACTGCTGAGAAGTAGCACCCTGTTACTCGCCAGTGCTCCCACCAGCATGTTGCAGCCACACGCGCTCATTGATCTTACAGAAGACAAAGTCTGCAGAGAAAGAAGGGGAGAAGAAGGGTTGTTTCAGGCTGGATTGGTGAGCTGCTCCAATTCCTCCCTCTTGTCAGTGAGGTGGCTGGAGCTGACTGAAGGGAGAGGGTGCGGACAGAAAGCTCTGGGAGGCTGAGACTGTTCCTTTGGCAGCAGTCTACAGTTGGCTCGGTTAAAGCTGTGAGACTTCATTCCCTTGTAGCTGCTTCCTATGCAACTCCTGCCCAAACTTCTTCATCCTCAACCCTCTGGGCCCCGCCTCATCTGTCCCCTGTCAAGGTACTGACAGTTTAATAAATGTGGTCAGTTTAGTGTATAACTGTTCTCAGCTGAGCATTCTTAGGTGAGTGTTGAACTGTCAAACTTGTGTTTCAGGGATGTTTTAAATTGAATGTGTATCCTGAGGTGTCAATGGCATGTCAGTGGGTGTTGGAAAGTCATCAACTCAGGTGCTGTCTTAAGTTCTATTTACTTTGTAGAGTCCTTCAGTCTCATGTCTGAGTGTTGAGAAGGATTGTTTAAGGCAGAAATTGGATTTTGACATGCCCATCCAAGGCAAAGCAGTCCTTGTGGGACTGACTGCAGCCCTGCAGCTTGTCATGTACCAGGCAGGGAAATGTCATCATGTTGAACATTGCTGTTTTTGAACACGATCTCTCTGTATGTCCTGTGGCTCTGCTGGTGAGCTGTCAGAAGTGGAAGGAGTTGTCAGAGGGGCGTAGGCAGCAAGCCTCATGGTCCTGGCAGCCACTGCTGTGCTGCAGCCATCACCCATCAAGGGCTGTCCACTTCTCTTTGGTCAGGGTGATGGGATCCAGTAAAAGAAGTGACTTAATTGTTTCACTGCCTTGAACCGGAGGCCCTGTGAAACTAGGGAAGGGAGAAGGGTACGTGTTGTTTCTTCTGTGTGCAAAGTCTAGAGACACAAGCACATTTGTGTTCATGCTGGTGTCTCTCAATGCCCCTGTGCAGTGCCCTTTGTGAAGGTGCTTTTCCTCATTTGAGCACAGCCAGTGTCTTCCCCACTCCTTGCTACCACCTCACCTCTGTGTCTCTCACATCTGATATGCAGAACACAACAAGTTCATACCCCATATGGTGGTACTTAGTGGAAAACAGCCAATCTGGTCACAGCTGTCACCTTTCTTGTCTTTCACAGGCACCTTTGTCAGGCCCTTCTTCACATTGAGGGGAAACAGCCCCATTCATTCTCAGTACCCTATAGGAGGTTTGCGAAGCAAAGCAGGGTCAGTTGATGTCTCAGAACGAGACAGAAGGCCTGGATTGTGTTGACTATAGTCATCTGTCTAGAAAAAGCCTGTTCTTACACTAGAAAGCAGACTTGACTTTTGAGAGCTGCTGGATTTTTCCAGACTGCCACCCAGTAGTACCTGCTAGTAGTACTAGCACATGGTTTTTGGAGCAGCACTGAGAAATGCTGCTGGTAACATCCTGTTGAAAAGCCTTTGGCCGTGTATGTAGGTGAAGGAAAGAAACAGATCCCTAGATCCATTGGGGGCCTTTCTGCCCTTTATGAACATAGTCATCCATGCAAATCCATTTCTTTGCATTGAGAAATCCTGCTGGCCTTGCAGGATTGGGTCTGGGGCCCAACAGTGTGCTTGTGAGTTCAGAGTTGTATGTTCATCTTTGTCTTGTGTGTGCAAGTTGATGTGGCAGAAGGGTGTATATACAAGTGAAATTAAAATCAAGACAAGTAACAGTGATATGTCCCTAGAAACTGCTTTGCTTAAAGATGAAGTTTGAAAAGCTGAATGAAATTTGAGTTGGCAAGTTTGTGACCACAGCACTCGAGAATTCATTCAAGTGTTGTTTTTCTGTCTTAAAATTTCCTGAAGCTTTCTTTGTGAAATATTAGATCTTTTCTATTTCTGTCAAAACAGAGGTAAGGGTTGGTACATCATACTCTATTGGCTAGGAATTACTTTGTATTTCTCATTATCTGGGCCTAAAAACCCACTCAGCTTTGGTAAGCAGCTGGGATACTTCGATTTCTGCAGTTGAGGCTGTCCTGTGAAAAAGGATTTGTTTTCCACCAGGTCTGAACCTTTAATGGGAAAACATCTAAATAGAAATAAACTTAGATGGTGTGGTCTCCTGAAGTGTTCAAGCAGGTCATGTACTTCAGAGTTTGGTTTTGCTAGTCTCCCAGTTACAGCTGCAAAATACATTGCTGAAACCGATTTGAGAGAGGTCAGGCTTTTTTAGCTGAAGGGCAAGCAAGCCTGCTCTCAAAGATAGGGTCAGATGAAGAAGGTCTCTGTTCACTAGGGACTGTGTAAGAAGAGCTGCAGTGGGAGATGCTGAGGTATGTGTAAATTAGTACTGTCCTGTTATCTCTCAGGATACCTGGAGCCTGCTGGCCTGTCTCTGCTGCCAAACAGACTGTGTGTGCGTGGAGTCACAAGTCAGTGGTGCTGCTGACCTGCTGTCCGGGCAGGAAAAGAGAGGGGATAAGAATGAATGAGGGTCTGAATGAGTGGAGAAAATAATGGTAAATAGTGACAGGGAAAGCCTGGAGCTGGAGGGTTGCACAAAGGGAGGAAGGAGTTGGGAAGTGTAAAGGAAGAGGATGCACAAAGAGATTGAGACAATGAAGGGGATAAAACATGTGATAGCACAAGTCAACAGGTGGAAAAAAGAAGTCCCTTGTGTGTGTGTGTGTGGAATGTCCTGTGAAGGACGTGACAGTGATCCTAGATGACTTCTTCCAGCCCCTGCAAGCCATGCACATGCTTGGAGTCTCCCTGGGGTTGGGAAGTCATAAACCCACGTCATGTGTAAGAATAGCAGGGGAAAGATGTGGAATATGTGTTTTATTATGTACTGGATAAATGTAACATGTACAATTAACCTTTAACGGACATTTGTGCATGTGTTACAGGGACAGCTGCTTTCTTACCTTCATTTGCAAGAAACTTGACTGTGGAAAGGGGTACTATTTGTTGACAGGTTATTTTTCCTGGCTGTTGTTGTTTGTGCTTTCGCTCTTGGGTTCTCTCTGTATTGTTATAGAAGCACTGTGTGCAGAGAGGGATCGTGACTTCCAAAGAACCGCAACATGTTTTAGGGCTACCACAGGTGAGGTTTCCGATATAGAGGTTTGGATGTGTAATACAGAGTTGGCATAGGTGCACACACTGCTGCGGTGTAGTAACTCCTGGTGTAATTGTTTCTCTTTCCTGCTACATTGTGGTTTGGGAAACGTAGCTGTGCATGTATCCTCCTGAATGTTGCTCCTGGTTGCTTTGGAGCCCCAAGGTGATGTAGCAATGTGACATCCAAGCGGGGAAGGGATGAGCCATCCACTCTTTGGGGTCTGAAGCAAAGGGAATTGCTTACATGCAGAATTCATAAGGAAGGTTCTTTTCACTGGTTTGAAAGAGTCCCTAGCCTTGTGGAGAGGATACTGCTTTGCAAAGATTGAATGGAGCTGATGTTGCAGTTGGCTTTGGTTTGGAGCTTGCTGGTGGTTGCAGAGCCATAGGGCCCCAGAGTGAAATGCTGAGCAGTTTATCAGACCTAGTTGCTTTTTAGGGCTCTGTCACAAGCTCCAAGTCAGGTCTGTGTTGCACTCCTCAAGTAAGAGGCACTCGGATTCCCAGAAGGAACATCGGGCTTTTCAACATGCTCTTACTCCTGTGCCTGTCCCCTCAAGCCCCAGTCAGATATTCCCCTGTGTCAGGGATAACACAGGGACATCCTAAGCAAGATTCAAAGCAAATAATTGTTCTGGTCAAGTTTAACTTGTATTGGCTGCTGTTTACCTGCCCCTGTGCCTGACCCTTCATGAAGATTTAGGTCTGCAAATGTCCCATTTTGATGTTAAATCAAAGTGGAAGTTAACACACGTTAACATATGAATTGGGAGTAAATCGTTTAATGGGTTCAGTGGACAGTATTTTGCAGAGTAGAAACGATGACCCTGTTGTGGAAGAGCAGGTAACTGCCAAAGTAGCTGTAGTTATGTGATTGAAGGTGGTGCTTCTCGGTGCAAAATTTCCCTGAAGTTGTATAATTTTTTTTTACATTTAAATGGTGTAAATGATACAACTTCATGTGACCCCACCAATGGCTTGGTGGCAGCAGCCAAGTTACCAGTCTAGGCTGAAGTCGTTAATATCCGTGGTTAATAAATCAGGTTATAAATGTCTGTGTTACAGCCACGTGGATGTTGCATGTTTAGAAAGCCTCTTGAAATGAGAATTTGCCAAATACTAACATGATTATAGATATAAAAAAAAATCTGGCAAAGTAATTTTCAGATGTTTAAAAGGATTGTTCATCAATGAAAAGAAAAGAAAACAAAACAGCAGTGCTAAGCCAAACAGTTTCAGTAAAGCCAATTTTTTTTTTTTTTCCCAGCAATTTAGTAAGCTCTGGGATTGTCCTTCTACCTATGTCATATGTCCCAAAGGCTATCACAGAATAGAGCTTCACATGTTGGCAGAGTTATGATCTATCGGCACAGTTATGGTGTTTGATTATTTTTTTTAAATGCCCATCCTGAACAAAATGCCTCCTCTGTGACAGCACTGGGAATGCATGATAGAAAGCAAGAAGGAAGCAATGCAGGAACGTGCAGGGTGACTGTAAGTTTTATTACGCCCTTAAAAAGGCTTGTTTTGGAGGGCTGTGTTCAACTACCTGAAAGGTTCAAGTTCTGACAGGACAGAGGTAGTTGGGGCTGTGATGTGGCATTGCTTGGAGATGCTCCAGGGGTGTGACGGCTCCGGAGGCTGGCAGCAGGATTCTGTAGGTTTGTTTGGGAGCAGGACCAGCCTTCAGCTCTTAACAAAAATGAGCAAATATGCTAATGATCAACTAATAAAGGTCATCCTTTGACTGGATTATTATTAATTTTTTTTTCACAGTGCCCATGTGGGTGCTGTCTCTGGAAGTGGTTTTTGTCCCTTTTTTCTACATTGGAGTAGATACTTCTGTTGTGTGGTCTGTGTTACCTCTTTCTATTAACCTCACTGTGTTGTTATAACTCCCTATCAGCATAGCCTTGTTTGTTACTGTGCTGTGAGACAGAGAACAACCAGGCAGGTCATCTATCTCTTCCAGTCTTAATATTTCACATTGTCTGAAACTTTATTCCTTGTTTTTGGAGCAGTTTTACTAACCCTCTAATGTCATTCTTATGTGTTCCAGCAAACTTTTAAGAAAAGGCCTATGACTCATTAAGGAAAAAAAAAAAAAATCAGCACTCCAGAGCACAAACGGTCATTTAAGGCTCAGCTGAGAACTACTGTGCATGTAAAACATGTAAGAGCTTACACAGGGGGACTCAGCTGGGGACAAGGATTTATTGCTAGTGACACCTATTTCCAAATTTGAGATGCTGGAAAAGTTCCTCTCAGCAGGCTTTCTGTGAAAGCCTGTAAGCAGTTGAGTGTAAATGTCTGTATTCCTGTGTTGCTGGGGTTGTGGTGCTGCCCCTGAGAAGCTCAACCTTCACCTTACCCAGTGTGGCTGAGAGCTCCGACACCATCCCTGCTGCTGAGAGGAGGAGGCAACAGTGGCAGCTACTGTGTGACTTTGAAGGGGGAGTATATTCGACTGATTTGGTTGGTGCTGGCTGTTGGGCTGGGGCTCATTTAGGGTCTGCCAGTGGGTGCTCCAGGCATGCTTTGAGGTTTCACCATTGTGAGTTTTTGGCAGCTGAGGCACCTAACGGAAAACCGAGTTCCTCCAAGTGCCAGGGTTCAGAAGTCAAATGACTTCGAAGAGAGATGTGATCAGATTGGAATAACAACACAAATACTTAAGGATAGATTTGGGGGAGATGGTTAATTCTAAAGTCTGTAGTTGTAGGCAGCAGCACTGAATTACATCTGGCTTGCTTAATGTGTATGTTTGTCAATATTGGGAGAAGTGCAGGGAAGGCAACGTGCAAACATAAATAATGCTGCTTATTGTCATGGAATAGCCAGGGAGTGGGTCAAACAGATGGTGAAGAGGCATTCCATAGGTTACAAAAGGTCGTATCCAGCTGGATGCTGCTGGGTTCTTGTAAAGAATTTGGCTGAACGCGGCTCACTTCAGTTCCGAATATATTCATGGTTTTTGTGAAAAGTTGATAGCTATTGTGGAAGAACTTTTGGGGATCCTCAGATGTTTTCCTGGCCATCCAAACATTTATTTAATTGGTGAACTGTTTCACTTGCGACACCACAGAACTTCTGGCAAGTGAAAACAAGATGTTTTTTCCCTTTTAATGTGGCCACTTGAAAAAATTAGAACATTTCAAAACTGAATAGAAATGAAAAGCCATTCTTAAATGCAGTTTGACAGTTGTGCACATTTAGATGCTCCAGCTTGCTTGGATCGTATTTCTGTGGTCCATGGAGACCATGTGGACTCTCCCAGGCATGGGAAATACCCTTTTGTTCTGGCAGTCATTGCATAAACCTTTCTCCAGTGCTGGAAGCTCTTCTCTAAGTGTATGCAGAGAACTGGGATCCCATGGCTAAAGATCCTGGACTGGAAGTTCCAGTGCTGGAAGCTCTTCCTTAAGTGTATGCAGAGAACTGGGATCCCATGGCTAAAGATCCTGGACTGGAAGTCTGCTATGCTTTCTCCATGTCTCTGTTTTAGCATGATGTGATGTACAAGTTGAAACACAAGGTCAGACACCTGTTTATGGATGTCCCAAATCTAAATGTGAGTAATTCCAGGTTCACTTTTGTGCGTAGTCTTTGCATGTGCAAAACCGCAGCATGTGTGCAGGGCATAACTGATTGGAAACCTTTGTTAGAAAGGAATTTCTAACAAGATTGGGACAAGTATGATTGCTTCTTTATTGTAATAAATCAAGTGCTGACCTGACTGAATTGAGCAGCTGAGGTCTCCACTGCTGTGTCTGGATTCTGTTTTCCTGGCCTTGAGGATATGACTTTGTTTTCAGCAGCATTAGAGTGGGATCTTGCTTTTGTGTTCTTTGTTCCTGTTGTGAAATTCCAACTAAATTGATTTGTTTGGGCCAGATATTGAATGACTGGAAAATAATCACTGAGCAAATGATTCTGAGCAAGAGGATAGTGAATAAGTTCTGACACTTAGCCGTGGTTTCCTCAGCTCAAAAAAGCATGCTAATCTGGCCCTGTGCTGCTGTCTGCTGCCTTGTCTGTTCTTGTCATTGACATAAACCACAGCAGAATTAGATTCATGGTCTCAATGGATCGTCTCACCTGTCACTCTTCTTTCCACCTCTCCATAACTAAGTTAGTTCAAAGAGAATGTTGGTTTCTGGGTTTGTTTGGTTTTGTTGTTTTGGTTTTTTTTTTAAGAAAATAAAAGAGAAAGGTAGAAGTAGCAAAAGATACCGAAGCTCAAGATCAGCTGAGACAAAACAATTATTTATACCTGGCAGAGGAAAGAGATGTAATTGGTAGAATGTTGGATATCTTCATGTTTCTCTGTGTTGTGACAGTTGCCATGCTGTTAACTTGAGCATCCCAGTTGTCAGGTGTAGGTGAGGGAAGTGGGTAATCCCTCAGGGGACAAGGCAGAAGTTTTGATGAATGGCTAATAACTGTTGCAGGCCTTTTTTTCGCCAAGTAGTTATGTGAAAATTCTCTGCAATTGGTGAGTTGCCCATTTTTAATCAAAGCCATGTTTCCCAGATCTAAACACTCAATAGAAAACAGAGCTGCACAACAATTGTGTTAGAGTTCAGAGTTTTAGCTGGTTTGAGAAATAAGCTTGTAATTTTCTGAGGTGTAGGTCAGTAGCTGGTCATCTTAGAAAGTGTGTTGGCTCAACCTGTTCCCAGGTTGAACAGGGCTGAGCCTCTGCCTGACCTGCGCAGATGCCTCTGCACCTCCAAGGTCTATCCACTGTGGAGCTTTGTGCTTTGGCTGGAAAACTGATGAGCAGTTTGCCTGGGAACTTGGTATCTTCACAGACAGACACCAATTTCCTTCAAATTATGATGTGAATAATAAAGAGCAGGTGGAGTTCACAGTGTGAAAGAGGGGTATAATGCTCTGTTACATCTTGCTGACCTCTTTCAGCATGAGTTCTCAAGTTAGCCTGCTTGCTCACAGGTGATGAGTTTATGGAAGATATGTGTGAATCCTAGGAAAGCTCTGGGACTGACTGTCTTGGGGCACCATGTGTCAGTGTGAAGAGCCTACATCAAGAGACTGAACCTGTCTTTTCATGCATGTGATTTTGGCAGGGTGGGGTAGAGGTTGTGTCCAGAAGTAGAGTTCAGCTTTTCCTCTCCTTGTCATCTTCTACCCAGAACAGAAGTCAGTTGAAAGTATCAGGACTTAAACCTGGAGAGGATGTAGTGAGCAGAAGAACAGATATGGACATGGGTGATGCACGTGACACCCATTGCCTGTGATCTGCAGGCGGTTACAGAGAGCATGCTGGTGCTGTGTGTGCCATGGATGAAATGCTGGGAGCTCAGGGTACTGTTGCCACTCTATTCCTTTTGATACCTTTTTTTTTTTTCCTAGAAAAAAAAAATAATAGGCCCTGCTTATTGATATTGAAGGACTTTATTTTTTCCTGGAATTTTGATGTGTGTTAAGTGTTGGTCTTGGATGCTGTCTTACAAACAACGAGGGGAAAAAAAGTGTGTTGTTTTGCTTGGCCTGGAAGGAGATGCTTATTCCTGTATGTTAGTTTTGAGGGACACCTTCTTGTGCAAGGTTGTGAAGAGTGGCTGTGCTGGGAGGTGGTGCAAGGCTTTCTGGCAGCTGCCCAAGCAACACCTGCAAAGCAGATCACTGCCCAATGCAGAGAGGACAAAAAAAAAAATCCATCCACAGCAGATTTGAGCTTGGAATGCAGCATAGGGCAGGCATAAGGCAAAGTTCAGTCCTTGATGTAGTTTCTGCCAGAGTAGAGGCATGGCAATTCACTTGCCAAATCCCACAGAGCCCTTGTGCCATGGAGTGGAAGGACTCAGAAGTGCCAGACCATGTTCTTTTAAAAAACAAACTCCAGAAACCTTCCTGACCTATTAGGAAAGAGAAGGGGTAGCTTGGGTTAGGCTGGAAACGGCCTTATGCATGCTGTGTAAGAGCAAACTGATGTCTCTCTTCTGGGAAGAGGCTTTCTCAGCCTCTCTTTCACACCTGGGAGGAATTCAGGCTGGTGAAGAATGAGCCCAGAAAGAGGTGTTCCCCAGCAGCTGATTTGCATTTGTTCACAAAGAAAATACTTTGAAGATGCTCCAAGTGCAGACTTGCAAATCAGCTTCCTGGTGTGCCAAGTGTGTGAAGGTCTGCCTTTCCCTGCTGCTGCCTTTGCTCCCCCCTTGCAGAGGGGCTTTGCCTTGGAGTGAGAATGGGCAGGAGTGGTGAGCAGCTCAGACCCATCTGGCTCTGGCTGAGCACCCTGACTTGTGTTCATCTAATTTATTTCTGTAGCTCATGAAAGACAAAAACCCACAAAACAAAACACTCTAGCTACTGAGCTTAGGGCCGAATCTTGGGCTCCTTTGTGGGCAGAAATTACTTTGAAATTACTGGGTGTTTTGCTTGGTTAAAGACTGGCAGAATTGGGAAACCAAGTGTTAGATTATTCCAAAGGCAGAGAAAAGGGTGCACTGCAAGATCTGGGGGAAGTACTTTCTTTGGTTTTTTTCTTTTGAAGTACCCCATGAATAATGAGAATTGGCTTAGAGCTTTTACATTTCCAAATAGATGGGTTGGCACAGCCTGGCAGCATGGGCAGTCTGTAACCCTGCTCTGCAGGTGAGACAAGCTGAGCCACTGTGCCTGGGCTGGAGCAGAGAGGGGGACTTGGGCCTGAGTGCCCTGTGTGCCAGCAGTGCTGCATGTCCCTGGGGACTGTCAGCACAGAGCTGAATCCCACCCATGGGAGCAGTAGCTCAGTGTCAGCAGCATAAGTGAACGAGGGTAGGCTCTGAGCTGCTGCTGAGAGAAGGTGACCATGCACAAACAGCAGCTGAAGCTGTAACAAGTGATACAAGAATTTTTTTCCTTTAACATCCAAGTCCTCCAACTCAGCCCATGTGGTTTGGTGAGGATGATGTACACCAGCTGATCTCTCCCAGTAGAGAGGGTTGCTGTCTTTTGATCTTTTGGGTTGGGGCTGTCTCTGCTGTAACTCCTGTCCCCTCTCACCTGCAAACAGAAGGCCTGTGCTGGCTTGTATAAAGACCATGCTTCTGCAAGGAGGTACCTGCTGTACTCTCTCAAGGTTGCTGTGAATTCTACTGTGATGTTTATGAGAGGAAAAGGCTTAAGAGGCGAGTGAATGGCTCTTCACAGGATGCATCACTCTGGGAGCAGCTAGTGCAACCGGGCTGCTCACCAACATGCATATTAGAGGAACTCTAAAATTAATGTACCTAACTAACCAATGTGTAAAGCACCAAAGAACTGTGATTCAAAAAACGAGAAGGGGGCTGCTGAGAGCTCTGGCAAAATATGTGGCAATATTTGCTTAGATTTCTGAGAATTGTTATTTCACCTGTATTACAAAGTTTATGCCTCTGCATTTGCGCACACACACACCCCTCCCTGCCTTTTTTTCTAGACTTTTGCCATATCAAGGTATTATTTGTTGCTCTGGAACTGCCAGAACCAAGGCTGAGCTGAAAGTGGCTGTGAAACTACTTTGTTTTTATTTCGAGATGTTTTCATTTGGAGCACAGAACCAAATTACAGAGGCACTATGGGAGAATGTTAGTTTTTAAGTTTTATTTTGATTATATATGTTTGAAATTGCATTAGGACTGCAAGCAAACAGCAGTGAGACTGATAGGAGTCCTCCCTTCTCAAAGGATAAGAACCACACACCCAGGTGGCAGTCATTTGTGAAATGATTCCCCCTAAACAGTGGACATTTCTATTTTGAAGAAAGATCAGCAGCTGGCACTGGGGTTTGCTGCTGGTGGTGCAAGCTTAGTTCTGCATGTGTCCTTCCCATCTCTGACACTGTTCACTGAGAAGTGTTAGCAAGTGCTGCACTGGGCAATATTATACACGGAAAGAAGAGATTGGAGGCTGGAACACACTCAAGTCTGAGTTGAAGGTTTTTCTGCTGTCAACAGATGCTTAGATATTACCTACTTCTGTGGGTAAAGGAGTGAGATGCTTGCCAGAATCTAAACCTAGTACTGTAGAGGAATACAGCTCTTTTTTTCTAGATACAATATTAAGTTGATCAGCTACCTCTTCCATGACATTTTTAGAGCATGCCAGTTGGTTCAAGGGAAGATAGGGAAAAAGATGCATATTCATCCTGTGGTCTGCCTGACAGTATTGCATGAGCTATTCCTCCTGCCTGAGTAACTGACCACTGCAAGGTAAAAGCTATGGTTCCCATTGGATGAGAACTAGAACCACTTGTAGCGATGACTCGCTTTTTCTTTCTTTGCTTGAAGAGACATTTCTCTTGTAGCTATGATGAAATACAACTGGAGAAGACTTCTTGTGACTGGCACTAGATGGAAAGAGTGTGTGTTTTAATTGAGTATAAACAATGATTCCTTCTCTAAAATGGACAAATAGCTTCTCTCTAGAAATGACAAAATCCTTTGTCTCTAAGACACCAGGAGAAGCAAGGATGTGTAGGCAACAGCTAAATACCAACTCTCTACGTCACTCTTTAACCTTAGAAGACAGCACAATAGAGAGATTCTCCATAGATATAGTAAAAGCTATCCTTATTTCTGTGATTATAATTACAGAAGAGGCTTGATTCATCTGCAAACAATGACTCTAGTAATCAAAAAAAAAAAAGAGACAAAAATAAACCCAGAAGGAATGAGAAATACACTATTTCTTTTAGAGAAGTTTGAGTTGTGGGGTGGTAGTTTTACGTAAGTTTTGTGTGTGATTTTTTTTGTTTGGTCATTTTTATTTTTTTTTAAGGGAACACTTACAAACATTTCTTAGTGGATACACTGAAAAACAGATTCCAAAAGGGCTTTGCAGCAATTAAGGGAATAGTTGCATTAGGTTGTGCTGCAGTGATTTAGCATGTGAGAAGGAAAAATCCCAACTGAGTGATTTACACACTGATCCTGAATGTTTTGATTAAAGGTCAGACTCAGAAATGCATTTCTGCTTATTTGGAAGTCTAATGAGAATTCACTGGGAAGTTAAATCTCTAAGTGAGAGTTGAATGTGTAAATATTCACAGGTAGCTCTTTACTCACCCATGTTATTTTGTTGTGAATTTAGTTAGGGAAGCTTTACTTGTAAACTGAAGGCCAGTCTCTGCTAGTGCCTACAATAGGGGAGAGCATTCCTGTAGACTGTCCTGACTTAGAATATTGCATACTTAAATTCTGTACCTTACTGTTTTAGAGGAGTTATAAAGAGAGTGGTGAATGTTGTTGATCTCAGCTTTTACAAAGCTTTTGGTACTGTTGCTCTTAACATCCTTGTAGAGAGAAACTGGTAAAGCACAGACTAGGTAAGTGGACTGTGAGATGGACTGAAAACTGGTTGAACTCGGGGTTCAGAGTTGTAACTAGCAGGATGAGATGGAGTTGGAAGCCAGTCACAAGTGGTGCACCTCAGAAGTCAGTACTGCTTAATATCTTCATTCTTGACCTGGGTGATAGGACATAGTAAAGCCCTAACAAGTCTGCAGATTATATTACTCTGGGAGGAGTAACAAGGCTAAGTGCTGGGTCCTGCACCTGGGCCACTGCAATCCCATGCAGCCCTAAGGGCTTGGGGTTGTGTAGCTGGAAAGCTGCCTGGCAGAAAAGGCCTGGGGGGGGGAGGTACTGACAGCCAGCTGAATGTGGACCAGCAGGGTGCCCAGGTGGCCGAGAAGGCCAATGGCATCCTGGCTTGTATCAGAAATAGTGTGACCAGCAGGACCAGGGCAGTGATTGTCCTCTTGCACTTGATGCTGGTGAGGCTGCACCTTGAGTGCTTTGTTCAGTTTTGGGGCCCTCACCACAAGGACATTGAGGTGCTGGAGTGTGTCCAGAGACAGGCAATGAAGCTGCTGAAGGATCTGGAGCACAAGTCTGATGAGGACTGGCTGAGGGTATTGGGGTTGTTTAGTCTGGAGCAAAGGAGGTTGAAGAAAGACATGGTTGCTCTCTACAACTACCTGACAGGAGGATTTAGCAAAGTGGGGGTTGGCCTCTTCTCACAAGTAATGAGTGATAGGACAAAGAGAAAACGGCATCAAGTTGCACTAGAGGAGGTTTAGATTGGAGATTATGAAGAATTCACTGAGAGGGCTGTTAAACGTTGGAACACACTGCTCAGGGAGGTGGTGGAGTCACCATCACTGGAGATAATTAAAAGCTGTGTAGCTGAGGTGCTGAGGGGCATGGCTTAGTGGTGGGCTTGGCAGTGTGAGATTAGTGGTTGGACTTGATCTTAAAGGTCTTTTCCAACCAAGATGATTCTATGAGTGGTTGATATATGTTGTCATTCAGCAGGACCTTGACAGACTGGAGCAGTAGGCCAACAGGAATCTCATGAAGTTCAGCAAAGGGAAAATGCGAGTATGAGTGGAGGGCCCAGTGGTTGGAAAGCAGCTCTGCAGAGAGGTCTCTGGGATCCTACTGAACACTAGCCAGCAGTGTGCTCTTGTGGCAAAGGTGGCCAACAGCGTCTTGAGCCTGGTGTTCAGACCTGACTCTCGGTTTATGGGAATACTGAAGTTGAATTATGTGCCTTACATATCCTCCTGGGAACTGAGTGCCCCCATGCTCTGTCTGTGCACTTCATATCCCCACTGCCTGGGCAGTTTGCCCACAAGAGCTGTATATAAACAAGGGACCACAGGGCTTAGAGGGTTTGGAGTGGATTGCATCAGCTCTGGTGTGGATGTCAGGTGAATTACCCAGACAGAGGGTTCCACTGCCATGATGTGAGCCCATGGAACAGCTCATGTCTCATCTGGTCTTCTCAATAGCAGCCTTGCTTTTCAGGTGGACCTTCTGAAACGTAAAAGGCCACAAAATACCTACCACGTAGATCATAATCAGATGTGAATAATCTTTTATTGCTTTTGTCATGATCCTCATCTGAACCACTGCTTTAATAGCAGGGAAATACCACTGATGTTGCATGTGGGATTTCCACTAGGCTCTGTGACGTTGAACAGACAGTGCAGTTGTGGTGGAAAGGGTTACCTCTCTTTATCGCTCCTCTGTGTTTCGCTGAGTATTTTAATTAAAACCAGACAGAGGAAAGCTTTTCACACTGTTTCCAATTTTTTGTGATTTCATCTGCTCTTTGAAATTGCATGAAGACATAACGCTGAAGGGATGATGTAATGAAGGCTCCTTTTAGCTGCTATGAATAGAGGCTTCTCATATCAGTCAAGTGTGGACTTTATGAGAAGATTACAGGTTTCTGTTATTTTTAGCCGGTCCTCTAAGACTTAAATTAGCTATCATTTCACCACTTCATGTACTCTTTCAAAATGGAGAAAGTTTGGTCTGATAAATTTTGTAAGATCACATTATTTGGAGATATTTACTGTTACTAAAAAAGTGGAAAGGTATCTTCCTAGCCCTTTAGTCTTTCCTGTCTGCTTGCTCTTTTCCCAGTTTTACAGTTCTTGAGGATTTTTGCTGCCTCTAGTAAATATTTTTAATAACAGTTGTCCCAGATATGTTTGTTCCACAACCACGTCTTAGTTGTATTTTTGTAAGTGTTGCTAAAAATTTAGCCTCAACTTCTGTGTTGTCTGACTGTGGGTGGTGGAGCTGATGAGTTAGTAAATGAGTGTTGTATGGGTGATGGGATGCTTGCAGGGGTTGTGGGATGTTAGGGCTGGGAGAGAAGAGCATCTTGTACCTTGCATGTTGTTCACCAATTTGACTTGAGTCTGCAGTCCAATTGTACAATTCTTCCAAAATACAGCTTAAAAAGAGAATGCCCTGCCATTTTGGCATGGAGATGGCAAGTAGGCTGGGTGTGGAGAAGGCATTCAGTGCTAGTTCTGGGAACAGGCCTACTGTGATGTGCAGCTGGGTTCTGCAGTGCTGAGGGCTGTCTGGCAGCTGCTGGTGTCTGTTTTGTCAAGACAAGACTCATTAAGCTCTGGGGCAGTGGTGCCAGTGCTACACACGCTGATCGTTCTGGAAGATAAATCTTTTCTCCCCTCAAGCAAAGAGCCTTCAACATTAGCCATTGAGGCCAAAGTGTATTTCACCGTTTGCATCTCAGTGCCAAGTGCTATCGTAGAACACGTGTTCTTTAATAGGAGCAGCTTAGCACTTCAGCTAAGTGGTTGCAGGTTTTGCTGTAGAGGTTATGGGCCAAGGGTTTGACTGCAGGTGCAGTGGGCAGGTTGTGAAAAGAGCAGCTGGTGCCAAAAACCCATTATAATTGGGGTTTATGGTTTTTTGCCAGATCTTTTCTGAGAACTCACTGATGAGCATCTTCTACATTTCTTTTCTTCTGTACACTGCTTTTGCAGGGGAGTTGTGCACTTCTACCATTGGTCTGTCCATGAGACTGTAAGAGGTGGGTGGTAAGAAACCAAGCGTGTTTCTAGGCACGCAGTCTAACTAGTGATTTATCGCTAGCTGGGAAACTGTATAACTGAGTTTGTAATCAGTTTATTACACGTACTTAGTTGAGTGCTATGGCCGTGCCTGTTTCCCACTCTTTTCATCTGAGAAAACTAGCTCTACTGTTTTGGGTTTTTTTTGTGTGTCTAACTTTCTGGTCTTTTATGCCCACTTTGTTCCCATTTGTGTCAAGATGAGCGAGACAGGGACAAAGCAGGGGAGAGGGAATGTCCCGGGTGATGTTTGTGGGTTTCTGAATCGTTAATCAATACTAACTGGATGCACATCAAGCATGTGTTCACATTTTTGTTGATTTAGTGGGCCAGACCATGCACTCCTGGAGTTCACACCAAGCTGCTGGAGAGCAGACAGTTACCTGATCCAGGACTGACAATACCCAATCCAGCAAAAAGTCAAAGCAGTCCAGTCAGCTATTATGAGGTTAACCATCAATACTTCGTGTGGCATCTTACATGGTATGAAGAGCCTTGAAGCTAGATTCATTCAGTTGTGGGAAGATGGCTTCATCTACTGCGATGCTGCTGCCCATCCTGGTGGAAGGGTCGCTGCTGAACAAACTGAGATCTGTGTGGCTGGTTGGATGCAGCTGCCTTGGAGAGCAACTCACTGTAGATGAAAATGGAGCTCATGGTTATGTAAAGCTCAGAGTTATTCTCTTGTAAGAGTTGTTGCAGACAGGAATCTGACTAAAGCCTGGAACAACTACCACTTGTCTGCTTTTAGCTGCTCTCCTTCTCAGGCCTAATGCATGGGACTGCCCAGATCTGTAGAAGACTCATTTTGCTGTGGAAGTGGGCAGAATGTAGGTTTTATGGCTTTTTTTTTTTTCCTTTTTTCCCCAGTTGTTTCCATAGGAAGGAAGTGAAGCCTAAGTGTATAGCAAGTAGTGTTAGTGTTTCCTGGCAAAATTAGAATATCCTGTTTATATATCCTTACTGCTGTATTTGACCAGCCGTCTCAAGGATTTTTAGCTTGCTAGGTCAGGACAGGCTTTTCTTATGGTCTGAGAGTCTTCCTGGAGTAGTGTGGCTGTTTGCAGCCTGTCTGTGGCCTAGAGCAGTGGCCTGGGCTGGGCATTACAACTGCAGCGGAGACTGGGCTTTTCACTGCAGCCGAGGCAGGGAAAGTGAGACTTGCCAGGAAAGGTACTTCAGAACTACAAATCTTTGATGAACTGAAGGTGGGAGAAACCTAGGGCAAATGATTTTCTGAAATTGTCGTTCCTGCAGAATATCCTTACAGCAAGGCATAGCCCTCTTACCCATGTTCTCAAAGCATCCTTGAGTCACTTGGCTTGCGATGGCTGAAAAGAAAAACTGACTCAGAGGGTTGAGGTGACAGAGCTTTTAAAGTAATTTCTAGCTTTCCTTAAGCAAATAGTTCAGCCTTTCTAAATACCTTGGTATGTAATATGTACCTATATGCATGCTTTTAAGCAAATGTATTTATGCTTCTGGAAATGATAAAGAGCCTTCACGCAGCAGGTGAGAGGTAGCGAGCTAGTGCTGATGGCACCTTTGTGGGGTGGGTGGTGGAAATGTGGGGCTGCTGTGGATGTGTAGTGCTTGGGTACTGTTGTGGAAAGAGCTGCTGAATTTATAACCAAATGTGGTTACGTACCATGTGCCATGTCTTTTCCAGACTCTCATGCTCATTCTGGAAATACACTGTTATCTAAGAAAACAGAAAAGTGCACCTGGAAACTTTTAGACTAGTCTCCTTGTTTAATCATGAATCCATTTTAAATATGTCAAGGAAGGCAGCTGTAACAGATGACCTCTTTCTGCCATATATTAGAGTGATGACTCATGTGCAATGTCAGGGGAATGTAATGAAAAGTTTTTCCAACTTGTTGCCTGTGCAGCTGATGTTTAGAGATCTGATGTGCTGTGGAGTTCAAGGTATTTGGGATGTATTTTTGATGCTTTCAGGATCACTGTTGTTACCTGGTTGCACACATTTTTCTAAGCTGAGGCATTTAAATGGATTCTGCCTTTTCTGTATCATCTCAGAAGGTTTAACTGTCTTCTCTCTGAAGACCACACAGGTGTCAGTGGCTCTGATTTGATATAGAAAAGAGCCAAGACAGAGCAACTAAAATGTTTTGTTACAAGTCAAAACTGAAAAAGGGACTGGTTCTGTGATTACTAATTTATATAGGAAAATCTGCAACGTACAGATAAATATACTGTTATTGATGTGTGATGTCAGTCAGGTTAAAGAAGTAGCAATAAAAATACCAGCTTTAAGTAGTTTGTTATTTACTGTAATAAAACCGTATTGATGTCTATAGACTTGATGCTGAAAATAGCTTAAAGAAAACTTACAGGTCCACATTCTGACTTGCATTATGGCAGGATAAATCAGAACTAACAGTGTGGACAAGCATCTCAGCCCACAGCTCACATGGTCTCCAGTTGGTGCAAACTGCTGAATAAACTTGTGGAAATGAAAGTACTGGTAGAAATTAAAGTATCTATGTTAATTAAAACCTGATTTTTTTATGTGAGTGCATTTACAACCTGAAATTATTTTAACAATCTCCTCCATCAGCATCAGTTAACTGCTGCTGCTTCTGTTGCCCTCTGTATTGGGCTATGCAATGTGAAGGTTTGCCCTTCTCTGAAACTGGTGTGAACAAACAGCTGGGCTGAATGCCTCTGGTGCTCTGCACCAGATTTCCAACAAGAAATTTGCCCAAGAGCACTGGAGATGTTGATCTTTGTGGACTGAAACTAGGACCTGCAGGAGCATCACTTCTGTGTGACCTGTGTGTGTGTCTGTTGGACTTGCCTGACAACTCTGGATGTGCTGGTATGTCCTTCTCTGCCAGCAGCTGTACAAGCTCAAGTTTTTGCTGGCCCTAGCCTGTCTTCACCTGATTGCTATTACCACTGTGCTATAAATTTTACACCCTTCAAATAGACTGAATTCTATGTGTGATCACACTCATTATGTTCCAGGCAAAGTAAGCATGGCTAGAGTTGAAAGGCCTTGTTGACCTGTTGCCTTGGGGCTGTAAGAGGATGCATGTCCACAGCAAGACATTCAGATGTTGAGCAAAGGAGGGGCAGTGGGACAGTAAAGGAGCTTTACAGATATGCTTTTTCCTCCAAGTTATTCATTCCCAGTGGTGCTCTCCTTTACTCTCCCAGCTATACCTGTCTCCTTATTTTGTTAATCCAAATAATCACAAAGAACTTCTATAAGTACTTTTTTGTCTATAATTCAGTTCCTGAAGTTATCTGCAAGTCCCCTTGTGCTGTGGTTGTCAACTTGAGCATGAAGCTTGAGCAGCCAGCTGAGCTCTGAATCACAGACAAGGCAACCCAACGTGGCACAGATGATAGAGCAGCCACAAGAACCGCTTGGTCTTCCAGTTCATTGCCTCAGTAGCAAAAGATCTTTCTATAAATGCCAAGTGAGAACTATAAATCATCCTGGAACAGCCATGCACTAAATCAAGAAGCAGAGAAATGAATGAATATTTGTAAACCAAGTGTCAGTGTAACTAAAACACTGTGCAGAACAATAGGGCTGTGATATGCCTTGTGCTGTCGGGAGGCTCTGTGGCAGCCGGAGATCCACACAAAGGGAAGTTGTGCAGAGGCACGCCGGCTGCAGCCGAGGCAGGATGAACTCTGTGCAGATAGTGTCAGTAATTTCATGGTTCAGAGCAGTAATTTCACATACTGTATGAAGCAACAAGCATTTGCTGTGCTAGCTTCAGGCCTGTGCCACTGCATGGATCTGCTTTAACAGTAACAAAAGCCTTCCAGTTTCCAGCAGCTGCTAATCAGAGCTGATACAGACTCCCATGACATCTCCCCCTCTGCAGTGCTGACTCGAAGCTGCTGTGGTTTTAACTCACCAGCACAGGCATGCCCTAGGCTCATACCTGCTAAAATATGAAGTCAGGGAGAATGGTGTTTGAGAGTTGTTTCTACATCCTTCTGCATTCCAAAGCTCTTGCCCATCACCTCACCTTACGTTTGAAACTCTGGAAAGTTTCTGATAAAACATAACAGCCCATCTGTTTACCAAAGCAAGGAAGAATAGGCTGAGGCTGAGCCCTGCTGAGCTGCTGGCAGGGCCAATCCCTCAGACAGGTAAAGCTCAGCTCCTCTGCCTTGATCAGCACTGTCAACCCTGGAACTGGTCCCAGCACCTCCCTTTGTGGCCATGACCTCTCCCAGCAGCTTTGTCCTACGAGAGCTGCAGCCACATTAAGCAATATGGAAGAGTGGAAAGTTATTCTGAGAGCTGGTGTTGGAACCTCGTACTTGCTTCTTAACAGCTGCCAGTGTATGTCAACTTCACTACATTTGTAACCAAATATAAATTAATTTAAAACTTTGCTTTTTCTGAGTTTTTCACATGCATCCCTCCTGCTCCAAGCCTGTTTGTTAACCTCCTGTAGGAAGCTGTTACTAAAGTAACTCGTTTAAGTCAGCATATGGATATTTATCTCAAGGACCCAGCTAGTTTATTAGTGGGATTCTTACTTTTTTTCCTTAAGGAGGAAAGTAAGGTCAGGAGCAGTCTCAGTAGGATTTATCAATGGCAGCAAAAAGCATCATGGGTCACTACTTGCTTCTTATCTTGCTTTGCTTAAGCTATGATTTGAGTTAGGTGTTGGGGCTCATCTTCACATAATCACAGAATGGTAGGGGTTGGAAGGGACCTCTAGAGATCTAGTTCCCCAGCCCCCTGCTAAAGCAGGTCTGCCTAGATCACGTCGCGCAGGAAAGCGTCAAGGTGGGTTTTTAAAACCTCCAGAGAAGAAGCCTCCACACTCTCTCTGGGCAACCTGTGCCATGGCTCCAGCACCCTTACAATAAAGTAGTTTTTCCTTATGTTTAAGTGGCACTTTTTGTGTTCCAGCTTTTGTGCTTTACCCCTAGTCCTATCACTGGAAATTACAGAAAAAAAAGTGCCCTCCCATCCTCTTGGCATGCACCTCTTAAATACTTGTGTTAATGAGATCCTCCCTTCAGTCTCCTCCAGACTGAAGAGCGCCAGTTTCCGCAGCCTTTCCTCATAAGGAAGATGTTCCAGTCCCCTGATCATCTTGCTAGCCTTGTGTTGTACTCTCTGCAGAGGTTCCCTGTCCCTCTTGAGCTGGGCAGCCCAGAACTGGACACAGGACTCCACATGAGGCCTCACCAGGGCAGAACTCTTCCAGTTTAACCTCCTTCAGTCCAGTTACAGTGGGAAGCCTGCAGGCACTTGCAGACCAGAGTTGTGTTTCTGGAGGGGGTCAGGCCCCTCTCAGCCATGGGGTGTTACGGTGCTGGCTGTGGGTGAACTGTGGCTTGGGAGGAGAGCTTGAAATATTTACCTGAGCATTTCTCACTTTTCTTAGTCTTTCACTTTTCAGAACTGTAGTTCTGTAAGCTGTATTACCTTCTGATCTTCCCCTGGGGGAGAGGGAAGTGCTGGTAGTTTACCCTCACAGTCCCTCCATTGCTTCTATCACAAGACAACACCAGTTCTTCATGCAGTTGTTTTATTGCTGCTGAGTGTGTCTAGGATATACTTTTTTCACTTAGAGCTTGTACATACCAGATTTTGTGGGCTATTCAAGCCTCAGTATATTTGCTAGGCATCTGCTATGTGACAAATTAAAGTCCCCTAGTGAGAAAGACCCTTGGTGATGAGGTCCAGGAAGGTTTCCTGGGCTGCCTCCCTTCCTCCTGCCTGGCTGCTGTGAAGAAACTCTGCCTCTGCCCTGTGTAGGTACCTTGCTTCTTCTGTCTGCCTCTGGAAGATGACGTGAGCATCGGAAGATCCCTCCTCCTGTGGTTGTTGGAAGGAAGGGAGCATTTTTCTTGCCTGAAGTCACCTTTTGGCATCCAAGCTGCCGCAGTCCAGGACGTCTGCACAGTAGCTGCTGTCAGCTTGGCCAGGTGTTGCTGCAGCAGTGGCACGGCTGCCCCAGGCTTGGGGCAGTTCTGATGCTCCACTACTTACCCAGCTTCTTAGCAGAAGATTTTGGGTTTTTTAAGGGTGGTAGCAACACCTTGTGTAAAGCCTGTGTGAGCAGCGCCTGCAGCCTGTGTGGGACACCTGCATGTGCCTGGTGTGGCCCTCTGTGGCCTCCCGATTTGCAGCCAGCCCCTCTTGCTGCAAATGGGGTCTGTCAGCTGAGTGCAGGCTTCCCTCCTCCTTTGTTCTTCCTGCCTTATGGCTGTAGGTTTTCATTTCCCTGCCTCTTGGCTAGGCCACATGTGTGGAAAAACTTGTTGAGGATTTAGGTTGAGATAGTCTTTCCTTGTCTGAGAGAAGAAAAGGGGATTCTGCAGCAGTGATGTTCACACACCCTTTTCCCAGCACTACAACACGAACAGAGCTGCAGAGGCAGGGAAGGAGTCATATGTGCCATGTGTTAGTTGTTAATTTTAGCTTTACCATAACTCTTGACGACAGGGCTTGGTTGTTTCCTACTGTAGGCAGTATGTAGCAGTTATCCTGGAGATACGGTGTGGCTGTAAGACAGTAAAGCTGCAGCTCATCCCTGAGCAGTGGCACGCTGTCAAAGAGTACGATAGCCAGATTTTCCCTCTGACTCACACAGCTGCTGTGTACTGAAGTTGAGAGGCCATATTGGTACCATTTTTCTTGCATTTGTGCTAAATTCTTGACTTCAGGTAAAGTGAGGATGGCTTTGGGCACAGGCTGAGTTCCACACGTGTCTGAGGACAAGGCTTGGCCAAAAAGTGCTTATATACCTGCTGTTATAGGTACTCCACTTAACCTTTGCCTGCTGCCTTTTTTGCAATTCTGGGTAGCTGGTGCAGTCTTTATGGAGTACCAGCCTGTACTGGCATAGTCAGAAGAGCATCCCAGGATCTAGAGTCTGGAGCAAAACAATTGACTACATCAGAAAATACCTGTTTTATTTTCCCCTGGTGCTGATTTTAGCATTTTGCTAATGGATGAGTTACCAGAGACCATCGTGCTTGTGACAGCTGTGTTGCTGTGTAGTGCTGGAGGTTGCATCCAGGAGATGTTCTTCTGACTGACGTGGTCAAGCTCCATGCATTGGAGTGGTTCAAGGTGTAGGGAGCACTGATGATGTGCTGCAGCTAACTCCAGCATAGAGCCTTGTGATCTCTTTCTAGTGTCATTTTTGTTGGTGATCTTTTGACACAGTCCACAGAGTTATGTGTGTTCAGTCTCTGCTCTCAAGTTTGGTTGAACATCATATGAGGATGTGAACATAACTGCAGCAAAGGAAGGTTGTGCTCCCACTCAGTCAGCCTTCATGCAGACTTTGTGTATATGCAATGTAACATCTTTTTCTAGCTAAAGAGATGTTTGTAGGAGAGCTGATGACCTGGGAGAACTGCAACAATTGATAGGAACAATTGTCTGCTTAGAATAGAGGTGCTGGGAGGTGCAAGTTATCTTATAAAAGTTAAAGGATGTGATCTAAGTCATGTCAAGTGAAGTGTTAGAAATGAGACTTGCTTGCACTGTAACAGAACATTCTTCACAGGCAGTTTAACAAGCTTTGGAATCAAATCTGGAAAAAAAAAAAGTGATGTAGTTATTATGTCAAGTCTTTCACAGGCTTGCAGTGTGCAATCTGGGCTGTGACTGGTGGAAAACAGCCATGTAATCTGTGCTTTTCCTAGGCAGTTATGAGCTCACGCTGTACTTACAGCACAGCTGCATATGTATGTTTTCCAAAATACACTTTTGGAATTATACATGAGCTTTTTTAGTATGCTAATCATCTCTGTGGTCATTAATTCCTGGAGTTACTTAGAGAAAATGAGTTAACAAACTGACAGCTGCTCATAACAAATCACTTGCTGGAGAGGCCGATGTAAGTTTAACATCGACAATAAATCTTTCTTTTGCTTCTGATGGTCTAGTGGAGCAATGGCAAAGAAATGAGGCAATAACTTTATTTATCAAAGCAATTCATGGCTGCAGTAGATTTGTGCATGAGAGCTCATAGATAGAAATGCTACAGAATTACAAACTCTGGATTTCTGCTCCCTTGAGTAATACTAAAGCCTAAATAGTAAAAGTTCTCTCAGTGTATAGACAGGCCATCAATAGCTGCCTGTCCTGGGTTACAAGGCTGACATGAAAAGATGGGTGAAGATGCAGGTAACTGGGGAGCTCTGAAAAGACTATCTTCTCGCTCCACTGTCGAGAGTGAACTGAAATGTTGTACCAAGACCTGATGCAAGTCACAGACTGCTCATTTCTGGTGTGAGCCCCACATTCTCTGCTGTGCATGCAACTGCTCTCGCCCCAGGGCCAGGAGAGACCAGGGTTATTGCAGAGCTTGTGGTATGTGATGAGACAGCAGATTTGTGGATGCTGTGGTACGGCTGGGACGCCTTTTCTGATCACACTGTCTACAGTGATCAATAACCATCTTTCATCACCAGTTAACTGTTAACTGATGGCAAACAGCAGACATTTTTCATAACCTTTGGTTACCAATAATTAAATAGACATAACAGCCTTGGATAAGGCAACAAATATTTTGAAATTCCCATTTCCTATACTGGAGCTGAGCTAGTGCAAGGACCAGCATTTCCTTAACACTTTATTTGCAATGAACTGATGCTGGCACTTATTCTGTGTTACAGGTTTAGCTTGGGGCATTGATATCTGATAAAGTTATAGTTCCTGCTTCACTGAAACACTGACATCAGGTTTAAGAATTTAAAAAAAAAAAACAAAGTAGTATTAATAGATTTATTGGGTTTTAAATTGCTGCTCCAATTTGACAAATTCACACATAATCCAAAATGGCAATATTGTGCCAGAGTGTTGAGCTCATTGACTGAACAGCTCATCTCTCTTCATGGCTTGAAATGACAGAGTTAAAGACATAAACACTAAGAAACCCATGATTTAATGAAATGTCTTTCCATTTCAGTGTTTGAATTGAGCATGGGAAGATTCTTTTCTTTAAATGGTTTTTTTTTTTTTTTTTGCTTGACAGTATCTCTTTAAACTGACTGCACCACGCAGCCTGTAACAGGTGGCTCTGTTCATGCTGCACTGAACTGAAACAGCTTGGTTTCAGAAATAGTTGTTAAAATGGGTCTTGAATAGCGTGTGGAGCAGGGTGCAGAGATACTTATGGGCATTGTGTTGTTTTCAGCTGCTTCCTGGTGGAAAGCCCAGGTGAAGTCTCAGCTATATTGCTGGGTATTGCTCTTCTGCCAGCTTTGCCACAGAACTATCTGCCAGACACAGACAACAGTTCTGTCTCATATACTGGGAATGAATAAAAGAAAACCCCATGGAAACTGAGACACCAAATGTTTTGTTAGCTTAACTTTGGTTTTTTTTTTTCTGCTATTAAAGTTTCTACCAGTTCATAATATGTTAATTTCCTCCCAAACAGCTTGCACTTGTAATTTTTTTTCTGTGTTTGTCTATAAAATGTTCACAGCACAGCAGGGGAGAATTCTGAATGGTTAAAGCTCCATGTTGTAGTTCTCAAGGTCCCAGACTCTTGAGAGTATTAGTAATTTTGTTGATGCTAATGATTAATGATAAGTTTATGCTTGCGTTTCTAGAAGTAATGCCCCAAAACAGCACATGAAGCACAGCAGTTTCATTATAGAGCTGTGTGAGGTAAAAATCTGGGCTTTTTTTTCTACTGTAGTCTTTTTTAATCCTTGTGTTGATATAATGTCCTGCTACAATCGAATATAAACCAATGGACATATCAGAAAAACTTCACTTCTGTAGTGCTGAGTATGCCACAAGGATTTTCCAGCATTTTGGTTCCTCTTCAAAGGGATACAAAACCAATGTGATTCTTGAATTATCTCCCTGCATTGGTTTGAATTTAGAGAGGTTATGCATAGATGGGTATAAATATATAAACTGAATAAACTGTAACTATGAGTAAATAGCTTTTTAAAAGCAAACAAGCGAAAAAACCACCCCCTCCGATTCCCACCCCACATTCATATGTAGAACATACTTTCCGTGTTGCACTGTGGAAGAGGAGCAGAGAGAAGTCTTTTTGGTTTGGACTGAATTGTTGGTTTATTCGTGAATATTGAATGTGATGTGGTGGACCACCTAGTTGTGAATGTCTTGTTAAATTATTTCTTGGACAAAGAAAGTTATTTCCAGGGACCATGCATTTTTTCTTTCTTTCTCATTGCACCTGCCTGCTTAGATTTCTGTGCCTTTAGCCAGCCTCAGTCTCCATGCAGTGAAACATCAGCAGAGGCTTCCTCATAGTCCTGCTGCTGCCACACCCCACCTCCCACTCCCCTTATTTGGGGTTAATTCCCGTGCATTTGTTTCACTTGAGCTACCAGCTTCTCTCTTTAGTCCTTCAATGTAGTCAAGGTGAGGAGCTCATTGATTTTAGGGCCTGACGCGAATATCATACAATGAGTGTTATGAATCAATAGCCTGTGGAGGTTTAGGAGCTGAGGAGGATTCTAACTTTTGTTCTCTTTCTGCTTTGTAGGTATTTGTATAAAATGTGGAAAAGGTGTATATGGAGCGAGCCAAGCTTGCCAGGCAATGGGTAACCTCTATCATACCAACTGCTTCACGTGCTGCTCTTGTGGTAAGTCAGATCTGCCATAGCCTTAAGTAGCTTGTGTTTGTCAACCAGTGTACAAAGTGAGACCTCACCTTGCAGCTTCCCCGGCCAAAATTCCCATGCAAGACTCTAGCTTCAAAAGTTGTTTTTTATTTGCCATCTGTAAGTGTTCAATGCTATTTGGTTGTTTTCAGGGCTACATTTACAAAATGGCTTCAACCTGGCTGTTGTAAGCACTACATACTTGAAATCACTTGTGTTCGTGGAACTGTAATGTGCATTTATCATTTTTACAGAAAAGCGATAAAAATCACTGCTTGCTGTTCTCAGGACCTCTTTAGGTTTCTCTTTTAATCTGAACGTGGTGCATTCTGTATATGATTTGAGGAAACCATTGCTTTGCTAGGGGAAACAAGAAAATTCAGAGCAGCACTTTCAGAAGTGTTTGCCTCAAGTTGGAAGCTTTCTTGCTGTTTTGTCTATAATTGCTGAGAGCTCACAAATTCCCACCTAGACGAAGGGAAGTATGAGAGCTTGATTTTCAGGAGTTGGGTAATTTTTCTTGGTATACCCACACTTTTTTTTTAACCTCCTAATATATGAAAAATATTTGTCTGGATGTTGGAGATCTCGCTGTGATACATACATGTAACTAGAGATTTACTCTAAGAATATGTTGCGTGTAGATTGTTTATAAAAGGGATTAATTAAGGATTAGAGAAAGAGTATAAAAGATTATTGGCATAGAAGCAAAGAAGTTGATAATGAAAAGACCATTGTAAAGTTCACTTGTGAAAAGAGAAATGTTGTCTTTTCTCCTGAAATTTGTACAGATAAATATTGATTTAAAGAAACCTACAGCGTGAATGTAGAATTTAGTGACCTTTATAAATGACTCTGGAGCATTACCAGGTTCTAGAATAAACTTGTCTCAAACCTTCAGGGATTGCTCTTGACCTTGCTCAAGTCTGACAGTGAATGAGTAGGTATTTTGTTGGCTCCCAAAGTGAACAGCATCCTGCTTAGCAGAGGATTACAAAATGTGATATTGGATAATATCTATTCACTCATTGCCAACGTTAGCCTAACCTAATTGCATGGGTGAATTCCAGCTTCCTCTCTGGGGCAGACATGGTTTTCTTAAGTAGTCAGGATGGGTGTTTGTTACCACAGGGGTATGTACACAGGTCACTCTGTTCCTCAGAAGAATGTGTAAGGGCCGAAGAATGTATTTAACAGCAAAATACAAACCCAACTTAATTATTCAAAAGCACAACAAGCTTTTTGGACTGTCCTGGTGAGGTATGTGTGGCCAGTGTATATCTACCATAGGACGACTTGAGACATGTCTATTCAGAGCATAGTTTTGCCCCACCCCACAGTGCTGGTGGAATTTGGTGATTCACACAGTTTTCTGTGAGTCACACACAAGGAAACAGTGCTCCAGGTTATCTTTAGAGCTTGTCTTTGGAGTAGTGCTCATGGGCTGGAGGGCCCAGCTATCACCCACCAGGATGTTTTGCAAGCAGGAAGAACTTGGATTTCCTTCTGTCTGCAACCTTCAGTACAATCCCATCTAAAGGGGAATGTGTGGAGACTTGTTTAGGTTAGGCACTGGAAAGGTGGGTGTGCTGCTCATGTGGCAGTAGTGCCTGAGTGCATGTAAAAAAACCAACTTGACCAAAGCTTAGGTTTGGCAACATGCAACTGTGGGTCAAAAGCAGAACTCTTCCTCTCATCTTGGCTCCAAAATAGTATCAAAATGAGCATAGCTGGAAAGGGGGTGTTGCATTAGCTCTTTGGTATCCTGCTTTAATTGAGCCTGTATGGTCCTTGGGGAAAATAAGTGAATCAGGTTATGTCTCTGTGTAAACCTCTGTTGCCTTCTGCAAAAAGCTGTGGTACTCAGGTTGTTGTGGGGGGGTTTTATTCCTTTTTCCAGAGGTCAGGTAATACAAAAGCCAAAACAGTTTGGTGTCGCTGGGATCAAGTAGTTCAATGTAGATATTTACCCACAGTCTGGTACAGAAAACAACTGACACTTGTTAGGATGGTTTGTAAATGTAGATTTAAATCCTCATCAGCCTTTACACCAGTGGAACTTCTTTCAGGCCTAGATTCAGCAAAACACTTAGATACATGCTTAAATCTGTTGTATTGCTCAAATGAAATAATGTTTTGCTGAATCTTAAGTAACAGATTAATTCAGGCAACAACGTACACTGTCCCTTCTGTTAAGTGTAAAATTTTAGTTTTGGCAGGACTTGAGCTGTAGATCTTGCTTATGGAAGACAAGGGCTGAAAAATGTCTGTCTGACAAGCTCATAATCTAATTCCTCTTGGTAGTATTTCAGAGCATGACAGGATTTCTTGAAGAGTAATTGCAATAAGGCAAGATTGCCTGTGTGCTCCAAATGCAGCTCATCAGTTGCAGGAATTAATGAGCTCTATTTGATACTCATTAAGAAGATAACTTATCAGGTGCCTTCAGTTTGCAGATCATAATGCCATCCACAGATTCTTTTTGGGATGAAAACTTTTAATCCAGGGGCCATAAGTGTAGAAACTGCAGTAAGATAAATCTTTACAATGAGGAATATCAGTTTGTTATTTGTTACTCTGAGGATGTACAAGATAGGCAGAGAATTAAGGGTTTGAAGTCTCTGTGCTCTCAAAACTGAGACCCTGTTCAACTACAAACCAGGAACGTGTCCTGCTTTCTTACGTGAAGACAAATGTTTGAGCATGCCATTTGTCTTTAATTTGCACTTTTGACACTGGTTTTAAGGTACAGGAAATCGCCTCTAGATCAATCAGAAGCCTAAAGCAAACCGTATAATCCCAAAGGTATGCAGCTCAGTTCTTACCTGGTAGCTATTGATCAGACTGGAGCCCTCACGGGGGTTTCCATACAGCAGTTTAATTTTAAAGGTATCACAGTTCACTTGATTACTGGCTTTGTTGCTGCCTCTGACCCAGCGTTCTTCCAGACTTCACAAGCTCATTGCTGCAAGCCTCTGAGAGAAGGATCACAGTGAAGCCTGACAGCACTGCCATTTTAAACAGCCCAGGTGGAACGACTGTGGCAGTGGGTATTGCTACCTGAAGGTGATAACTGGCTTTAGAACAGTTCTGAATTAGCCCATGCCCTCCAAATGATGTGCAATCTGCCTTTTTACTTGTGTTAAGCTGCTTTCTGGCAGAGGCCACTCAGTGGTGCTGTATGTAGATGTTTATTAATGGGAGGCTGTTCATGTCCCGGCTTGAGGGAGAAGTTCCTTGTGACACTGGAAAAGGTCGTTTGCGTCTTTGCTGCCCTGGGTTGAACCTTTGTTTGCTCTTGGTGGTAGTAAAGCACAGAACATCTTAATGTCACTTCAGTGTATATTTATCAACAGTTGGTGAGTTTTTAAAATACCCAAATTCCCAGTGGAAGGTTCATTTTCAATTCATATTTGTCCTGGCCCCACAGCATATTTATACGTTTGGCACAAGTCACTGCATCCAAATTGCACACTGCCAGTACTTGACTTGTACCCTTAAATTAAGTTCTCTGTGAATGTGATATTCCACACAGAAAGAAAATTAAATGCAGTGTCAGATCTACGAGCTTTACACCATGTGTCCACTGATGTTAGAGCTGGTGATCATGCGGTACAATTGTGTGTGGATGTCAGTGACTTTTAACTTACCAATGCCTCGTGGCTGGCTTTTAGGTGACTCAACTGCAGGTTCAGTGTCTGTTCATCTGGCTGCCATTGCTTTATGCAGCTATTCTGAGCACCAAGGAAATGCAGCAAGAGCACCTAGGGGAGAGGAGTATTGCTGTGAGAGAGGGGTACATTGCTGTGCAGTGGAAGTCTGCTGGGTGGCTAATGCTTTTGCACACTTTTCCCTGCTGTACAGTCAAGCTGAGTGGAATTTTGGGGCTTTTGGTCTGTAATCCTGCCAGAGTCATTGGCTAATACCTGGGGCTCAGGGGAAGACAAGCTGGCGGGTGAGTCAGTGCTGTGCATGTGAGAACATTCCTGCCCGACCCCCCCGTGGCCTGGAGCGTGAGAGCTGGGTGCCCTCAACTTGCATAACTGTGATTGTTACTCATCCCCAACTCAGACCCCACGTTTGGATTGAATTCATGGCCACCTGAGTGTTTGGTGGTTTCCAAGCCATAACTGGTCCTGATGCACAGCATGTTGGGCAAATCATTAGCTTTGAGGTGTGACTCACGGGCAAAGCCAAGCACTTCAGAGAGGTGTGAGTTTGGTTAGGAACAAGGACCAAAGGATTTGCTGTATGTGCTGCTGAGACTGTGGTTTGTGTAGCTGAGATAACATGCAGTGCTGCTGCAGGAGTGCAGAATTTCACCTGAGTCACTCTGTGTCTTTGGGATAAGTTACAGCCTGTGCTTAGCCCCGTGCTTTCTGTTTTCACACATATCAAGACAGATAGTTAAAAGCTATTTCAAGTATGTCTGCAACTGCAGTCCCAGACGAACCCATTAATGCAAAATTCACGGAAAGGGCGGTGTTCTCTTTAAAAAGAGTCTGTGGGATGGTGGAGATGACAGCTGGCTTGGGATGGTTTGGGTTCACCTTATGCAAGACTGAACCATGAATGAGTCTCAGCAAAGGAATGTAATCTTGTCTTCTGGTAATTAAAAGTCAAACTTGGATACCAGCCCATGTAAGAGCCCAAGCACCTTCGGGTACTGACCGACGAAAAAAATGTTTCCTTTATCTTGATACATGGTTAGCCTGATAATATTCCAGGCTGTAGGGGGGGATGGGAGAAGGGTAATCAGAAGTGTTTGGGATGGGGCTTACACAGGAAACTAGCCTTCACTTTGCATTTAGTTGGAGTTTGTATTTTAGGAGGTATTTAGTAGTTGCTCTGCATTGCTCTCTGTTGTCCCAGCTAGCTCAAGTCCAGCAGGGCACTGATCTGTAAGCTTGACTTTGGATAAATAGATCAGTCCATTGACTGTGCCATTTCTACAGATGATGGTACTAAATGTTATATCATGAAAGGTTTTCAATAGTTCTGTGACTGTCTTAAGGTAGTGCAACTCTAGAAGAGAACCTGTTTTTTTTACAGGTGGTTTATCTGATTAGCTCAATCCTGGGCCTTACTTCTGTGGATTAATCTCAGTTGCTTGAAGATGTCTCTGCTTAAACACTTTTTTGTTTGGGGGTGTGTCTTTTTATAACAGAGCATCACTCTTCTCTGAGGACTGTCTCAGCAGCTAGCATTGGATCTAGAGGCTGATAAACAAAGCATTTCCATTCCCTGTTTCTGATTATCAGAAGGCATGTGATCAATAGTTGCCTAGTGGTTTGTCTCTCCTTGTTTCCCTGAAAGGTAGTAATTGCATTCTGCTATTAATTATTCCAGCACGAAATGCATGGCTTTTGATGGTTATTTTAATTGGGGGGTGGTTGCCTGGCAACTAATGATGGAAACTTCTCTCTGTATTGATCGACTGACCACAGATGTATTCGTCTCACAATATTTTTGTATTCATAATATGGAACCAATCACTGACAGCACCTGTGATCCTTTAAGGGGTTGGAAAACACAAAGTACAAAAAATATACTCTAATTAACAAGGTTTTTGCCTCTGTTTTTTTTTTTTCTCTGTAAAAACCACAGAGAATCTAATCACTTCCTTGCATAGCTTTTTGTGTTTGGAATGCCACCTATTGTTTAGTGTAACAAGATTTGCTAAAATTTCCCTGTTTCCTTATCAGTGTCCATTATCTGCAGGTCTTCATTGTCTTATTCTGAAATCCACATCTCTTGTGTGTTTTTTTTCATCTTTCTCTTCTGCTCTTTTTTTCTCCTCTTTCTTGTTTTCCCCTCTGCCTATTTAAAATGTATTTTTGGAACACATCTTGGTTTCTCCAAAGGAAAAGATTCCCTTGGGCTGCTGTTGAGTTCATCTCTCAAAGGGGATGAAATCCAGATAATCCAGAACAGAGCACAGTCAAGTCGCTGACATTATCAACAGATGTTTCTGTTTCCTATTTCCAGGTTCTGTAATTTTTAAGAATTACCTAAAAAAAAAAGGGAAAAACAGGTGGAAGGGGAAAAGAAGTTGAGAAAAATGAATGGTTACCTTCCTGTGATTTTCGTGATCTTTCTGCTATATGTTGTCCTTATGTTTTTCAAAGTGCCTAGTCAGTGCTTTAGTGATGTCTTTTACCCTTTACTCATCTGAAAACTAGAGCCCAGAATACTATAGCTCTGTGAAATAATTTCTAATGTCGATCATCATCAGTTCTTCAGCAATAAATCAACTCTCTCTCCACAAGTGTCAGTTAATCAGTTTGTCCTTCAGCACTCAGGTAATCAGTTCTGCCATGACCAATTGATCATTTATTTTCCTGTGCTTATGTGGGTAAATTTGGTCCTTTCACACAAGCTTGTCCATGCTCTTTTGTGTTCAGGCTCCCCTCTAAATGTGTGTCACCTGGAGACTCTCCTGTATTTGACTGAATCTCCATCTTTCCTTTGTCCTACCCTTTCGATGTGTAGATCTTGCCATTGCTGCTCCGGAAAGACCCAAAGTGTAGTCTGTGGGCCACTATTAACTAGCTGTTTTTCTGGTGTATTGGAAGGATTGAACTTCAGTTTTTGTCTCTGATGCATCTTATGTGAATGGAAGGCCAACTTTCCATCTCCTTTGACTTTTTTCTTCTTCCTTGTTCTGTCTATGTTTACTGACATGTGCCTGCTCTACTACTGAAGAATTTAGACTATATTATTATTTTTGTGTGGGCATCTTTTGTTCTTCATTTCCAATGAGCACAGTGGATTTCTTTACTAAAGATCTTAACTGCATAACAATACCTTTTTCCTCAGAAGGTAGTGAGCTTTGCCCCCTTGCCATTGCCACTGTTTGAAATCTCACTGTGCCCTGGTCATTTTGCAGTTTGACTTGCTATGCATATCTTGGGCTTTTCCTGGATTCCCATGTTCCCAGGGTCTAAAGACTCCAGATTGCTGACAGCTTATCATCCCCTTACCAAGGAGGCAATGATGATACAATTTTGCAGACGTGGAAACTTCAGTTTGTCCTTCCTCACCAGCAAAGCTCCTTTTACAAACTTTCTGTGTACAACTGAGTAGTTTTCTGTTCTTACTCCTCTTACCTGTTTTCCTGCTATCTATGCTCTTGGCCTCCTTGCTGTCCCACCCTTCATTCCTGCCCTACATGTCCTTCCCTGATGAGGACAGGAGCTCTTAGCAATGGACAAGGCTTGAGGTGGAAAACTGCTCCTGCTTCTGCTATCATCCTCACTGTGCTACCTAAACTCTCTTTGCACCTCATGCATGCTTCCTGTCCAGGCTAGGTTACTAACTCAGCCCTAATAATTCTTGTTTACTGCTTATTTCTGGAGACAAATGTCTGTATGGCCTGAAAACTCATTGATGTTGCACACCAGAAAGCAGACAGGGTTTATGTTACAAATTAATTTTGCAGATCAAAGGTTCCCACTGCTACTCTTCACCTTAAGAATACTTCTGCTTCTTATGTGTCTAGAAAAACTGTTTCCTGTAAGGATCTTGCCTTGTATAAAACAAAATAAAATACTTTTTGAGTAAAGTTGATCTTAAGATTAATAAAATAAATAGTAGGAGTAAACTTGATCATTCTGTCTTTCAGGCTTTCTTCTAGCAGAGGGTATTGGCAAAAGGCAGGCAAAAAAATTCTTATCTGAGAGGAATTACAGGGTCACAAACAGATAAATGGGTCCTATGAGTCAAAGGACAGGCTTTTACTCCATTTGCTTCCTTGTGATCTTAGGCAGATCACTTAGTGTGGCTTCACCCATATGGAGAGAGTTCTCACCTGCCTCACATGGTTGATACTCTGGTGATTACATTAATATTTTGAAATTATTTGGAGACCCTAAAGTTGAGGTAGTGGCGAAGTGAGAAGTTTTGTAAAATGTTAAATAATTATTGTGATATCACAAAGAGATGCGTTTGCTGGAGGAAACACTTGCAGTGGCTGGCAGCCAAGCCATACAGCTGCTTCAGCATGCTACTGAAAATAATTACTTGCTCAAATAATGCATATTTACAGTTTATGGAGGACCATTTTGAGGATTATATATCATTAAATACATGAACTAATGTAAGATTTTAAAAAGACTGCTTTCCCAGCACCTCTCCCTAGAGACCTCAGTGCCTGGGTCATGTGAATAATGTTCCCATTCCTCTGTCCAAGCCCAACGTTGTGTTTTTAATTTATTTTAAGTATCCAAGGAATGCTGTCTCCAGTATTCCGAGGACTCTTAAGTTGGATGTGAGACACAAATGCACCAGAGAAGCTTATCAGAGAAACAGGCTTGGCGAGACGCCTACATAAACAACCATATTTTTTTTTCTCCTTTAAATGACAGGACTCGGGAGGGTTTGGCCAATTATAGCTGCAGTGAGCTGTCCTTAGGCACCAAGGAAAGTGCGTTGGTGACTCCTGGTATTTGACATGATCTGAATGTTTTGCTTGCTTACAAACTTATAGAATGGCCAACTTGTTTCTGGTAAATTGGCTTCTACAGGTCACTTACAGAGTTATGTACCAGCAGTGATGTTTTCTTCCTGGACTACTCATGAAATTTTAGCTTGGTTTTGGCCCAGGTAGGGAAAAGCCCTTGCCCCCAACCACTCTGCCTCTCTACCTCGAAACACAGCACAGGAGGAAACTCGATAAATTTGATCTTAGCCAGAAAGCATTCCCCCCCCTCCCCCCCAATAAATATCCCATTTCCTGAAAAGCCTTCCTTTGAGCAGAACTTCTGCTGAGACTTTTTAGATTTATCATCACTCATGCCAAATCCAGTTTCAGTTAGTGTCAAAGTATTCTTGACTTGGTGGAGAGCAGCATGAGCTCTTAGCTGGGCAGCAGGAGCCTGCTCTCAGCACATGGACATTAGTGGTGAGGTTTGCCACAGATGAGCCTCTTCCCTGGACTTGTATAAAAAGCAGATAGTTTTTCAGCGTAGTTTTGGTTGTGAACACCATGCCAGAACTAATACAGAATTATTTTATGGTTTTACTGAGAAATTCCTAGTACTTCACCAGCATGAAACCTACATGTGGATGCTCTGCATTGACTTGATACAACAAGGTTGCAATCTCGGTCCCACTTGACTGGGACTGAGTACAGTAGGTACAGTAAATACTTTCTAAAAACAAACCTGAAGCAAAACCCTGTGCCTCCCTAGTAGCCAACACCCACACCATATTTGGTATTCCTCAACATGTAGGGTATTGACTCCCCATGGAAGTTGGAGCACCCAGCTGTCGTGGTTTCTGCCCATCGGGGAACAAAAGACCACGATTAGCCTCAAGTACCGAAGACTTAAGGATTGCTAAAGGGCAGGGAGAGCTTAATTGCCGCTTAAGGTGCAGGACAAAACAGACCAGGCTACTCGGCTTGGGGAAGAAAAACAGAAAACAATTTAATACCAACTAAAACCCAAAACCCCCAAAACCAGAACCAAGACAAAACAACACAGAATGGTACAGAGATGAAGAGTCCGACCAGCCCTTTAAGACCACCTGCTCCCCACCCCTCTCCTCTTCCCGGGCTCAGAGCCCTGATCCCGGTGTTTTATACCTCCGTCCCCCCTGAACGGCCCAGGGGGGCAGGGAGTGGGGGTTTCAGTCAGTCCGTTCCTGGTGGCTTCTGCCGTTTGTCTAACCTCAGGGCAAGTGGGTTCCGCACCAGTCCTCCTTGCAAGTCCGTGAGGTACCACACACACATGGCAGCCCTGCACGGGCTGCACCGACGCACATTTGTCCCAAAGCCCTGCACGGGCTGTACCGATGCTCATTTGTCCCAAAAGTTGCTGCTCCTCTCTGCCTCTCGTGTGGGGCTGCTCTGCGGTGCACAGGCTCTCCAGCATGTCCTGTGCCATGACCGCCTCCCCCACACAGTCTCTGGCCCGTCCGGGCACACTCACATGAAGTTGCTGCTGCTGATCCATAGGTTGCAGGGGTACCGGCTGCACTCTCACCACGGCTTGCAGAGGGGTCTCTGGTCTGATGCTCCATCCTTCCTCCTTCTCCGACTGTGGGGTCCGCATGGTCGCCTCCATCTTGTACCACTCTTACACCTCCTGCCTCGCACCTCAAATTCCCGTCCCTAAATAGTGATCGCAGAGGCGCCAGATTGGCCCAGCCAGGCCGGGGGGTGGGTCTGAACCCAGGAGTCGGGGGAGAGTCTAAAAAACTTTTACCGGATCTTCACTGCAACCCGCTCCCCCTGTTACTAAGCAAAAGCAACTCCTTGCTAAACCATGACACCAGCGCAGGCCACGTGCTATGGCAGCCACAGAGATGATGCCATACGCTGTCATGGTGGTGCAGGCCTGGAGATCAGTGCTGGGCTGCAGAGGGGAAAAGCAATCTGGCTGAAGCTAGTACCTAACAGCAGATGCTCTGTGCTGTGCCTTGTCTTCAGCTCTCGAGCTCTCCTGGCTCAACATTCAAATAGACTGATGAGAATTATTTTCTTAAAGTGGTGGAGAAAGTGGGAATATAATCACTTTTTGCCTGCCCAAACATCCCAGCAGGCTCAGGGCACGCAAGGGCTGAGGAGGGGTTCCTCAGGGAATGGCATTGATTGTTTGTTTGCTGGAGACTTGGTCCTCTCACTTCTCATGAACATTTTATACATTTTGTCCTAGGCCAGAATAACCTTATGCCTACCATCATTTTGGAGTAGCGGGGGCTCACGCGTTTTAGCATTTCACACTCAACGTTGCCATTCCTGTGTAATGAAACAACCACTCTACAAGCTGAAATGGCAAACAGCATTCCAGTCTGTGGGCTGTGTCCCATGAAACGGAGTGACAGGTGAAGATGTAGCTCAGTATGTTTGCATTTAAGTTCTAGTCTGTGTATGACATGACTAGAGAAGCCAACCATAGGCAGTCAGTGTTGCTTACACTCTCAAAACATCATCTGCCGAGCAGTTTGCAGGCACTAGCGTTGCCTTACGCAATCTGGGAAGACTGCTTTGGAACAGGAAGGTGTAGAGCAGGCTGTTGACAGTCATGGCCTCTGAGATGGGGTTTAAACCCTATGGTAAATCCAGTTGTTTGTGAGGTTACTGGGACTTTACAAAGTCATTCCCAAATTCCCTGTGGGTGTTTGCTGCCTTGTGGTGGTAGGGGCAAGCTTGCAAAACCAGGTTTTGAGTCCCACAGATACCCTCCCTTTCCTCTGCACTTTTGTCCCTGCAGGTAATTCAGGCATTGGGCTCTCAGCAAGGAGTTACCTCACTGCTTTGTGCACCATCTCCCTCCTTTCTGTCTTCACAAGCTGCCTTTATAGATACAAAAATCCCTTCTCTACTCCTTTCCTTTTCAGGGCCCCATGTAACCTCGTCCTCACCTCTGTATCTGCTGTTAGTGCTTCTCACTGTCAGGCCCTCGCCTGCTGCCCCTGCCCTGGGCCTGCAGCCCAGCCCTGGTGTGGGCAGCCAGCCTGCCCCATCCCTGCCATCCCCCTCCTGCCTGCCAAGCTGCCTGCCTTCTGTGCCAGAGACCCTGTGTCCAGCAGTGCTCCTTGCTCGGGGTGCTTCCTGGGCCTTGCTGCTTTCTCCTTCTCTCTCTCAGCTCCCAAGCTGATTTTTCTTGCTGAAAAATAATCAAGCCTGCCTTGACTCTTTGTTTGCCATGTCCTGTGAACTTGCAACGTGTTTGTAATAGTAATAATAGAAGTGAGCTAGGCAAGAAATAGGAAGAGAAATAGAGGAGAGAAGGTTTTGAAGTATCTCTTGTAAGATGAAATAAAATCAACAGTGGCTACTAGCTTCTGATGGCACAGCTGACTCTAAGTGCAGGTGGCTCGCAGTGCCAGCACACATGCAGAATACAGCTGTTAATACCTGCCAACTCCTTTAATTGTACCTCTGAAGAGTGGGAGGCCTCAGGTTTAAAGTATATGAAAAGCAGGCATGGATTTAGCAATCACTTTTGATTGCTGACTGCTCTATCTCAACAGTTGTCTATCAATGTGTTTTAAAAGCACAGGTGTGGTATGTCCTAACATTAAATTGGATATACTAACTGAACTCAGCGACCTGTCTGGCTCCTCTACACTGACACTGTTACAGCTACGTTCCCTGCAATTTATTTTCCTGGAAATAATGCAAATAACTTGAGTGAGTCAGTGGATAACTGACCTTAGGAACCACAGTAGTGTAATTTCAGACCTATGGAAACTGTTTGCTAAATCAGTATTACCAGTTCAGTGGTCTCTAGAGCAACAGTCTCCAAAGTGGGGTGCATCCACCTCAGAGTGCTGAAGACAATCCATTAGAGTGTGGGAAGACAATACTTCAGTAGCAGATATACAGAATTTATAAATAAATAAATAAATCTACACATATTGAAGGTTAATGCTCAAGGATTTTTTACTGACCGAGAAAGAGAGTAAAAAAAGTTTGGAGACAGCTGTTCTAGAGGAAGAAAGCCTAAAGAATACACAGCTACCTGGACTTGTTTTGCTGTTTTCACAAGTTATTTAACAAAAGAGAATGTGTACATTTAGGGAAATGAGGGTGGAAATAATCTATTTTAATTCTTAAGACATCTAGGTGAGAGCTAGAGATCATGCTTTTGAACTGATGAAATTTTTTATTACTCTAGTTCAATGCTAGTAGCAAACTGTCCCTGTTGTTAAAACTGTTCTGTTTCAGGCAGTGCTGCATGAGGTTGGTTTGAGTAGAGTAGCCAGCAACTAATATCTCAGAGGTACTGTGGTGTTTTGGTGATGATGAAGATACTTCAGTGTATCTTCCAGTTAACTACATGCAAAAGGGAAAGCTGTCCTTTGTCAGTGAAGTTCTGCAGCTGATTCTGTGCATTTTTGAATATATAACTTCAGAGTTTGCAGCAGCCAATGCACTTGGTATGTGTAGTGTGCTGTAGAGCTGCTTTTTTACGTCCACTGTATAGCTTCTTTTCTACCTGCATGAAATGTCAGGCCAGTGAGCAGGCTATGCAGAAACAGAAAACTAGGGAAAATCAGAAGAAGGAATAAGCTAGTTTGTGAGTATGGCTGAAGGCAGAAGTTTACATTGTCTTAGTCACCACTGGCTGTAGTGGAGAGTTGATGTCTCATACTGGGTAAAGGGAGGAAGGAAGTGGATTTAGTGGAAAATTGATTGCATCTACTTGGGCTCTTTCCAGCTGAATCCTGAGTTAAGTACATTCATCCTGAACTAATCGTTGGGGAGAATTGGCTGAAATCTCACATACTTTTTGAAAGGAAAGCTAAGCATTAACGGAACAATATCCTTATTGTACCTGAGTGCCAAAAGAAGTGAGTGTGCTATCAAGAGTGCTACCTATTCAGCTCTCTGTCTTGGAAGCTACTTGTGGTTTTAGTTCTAAAGTGACCTGATACAAGAAGCTGTGGTCAGTCCACCACAAAACGTCAAGGACAGGCCATTTTGGAGGGCCGATTTATGATTATATTTTGAATTGTCTGAGCAAGCCCTAGTTAATGTCTGTCATTCAATAAAACTGTGATTTCCAGGTGTATTTTATTTGCAGCAAGGTGTACTGGAATATTGTCTAAAACACGTATCTAAGGTCCTAGACAAGTTCCAAGTTACACGGAATGAATCCAAGTTAACCTTAATAACAACAGTATAATTATTCACTAGTGTGATCAAGAGAAGAGTTGTCTCTCTCTGCAGTCCTTTCAAACATACTGCTAAATAACCTAAACACAAAGACTGTGCTGGAGAGCTGGCAGAACATTTTAATACTTTGCCATCCTGAGACTATTTAGATTCTTTTTTTCCCCACTATGTACTAACCTTTCAAAGCTTCCTTAGCACTTCTGGTCCCAAGGCCCATTCCTCAATATGTTCTTCCATTAGCACATGAAGGAAAAAGAGCTTGTTTTTCAAGATGCCATCTCAGGCCACTGTGGTTCTCAACAATCTCACTTCATTGTGAAGGTTTATCTCAAGGTAATGAGAATTGAGCACTGTGAGCTTGCTTTCACAAACACATGGGTGCCGTTGGTGTTGGCTGCAGAACACTTTCTGGAAGTGACTCAGATCTAAGCGTTGCTGGCGTGTTCAGGTTCGGCAGCAGTGCTTTGATGCTGCTCACACGGAGGTGCTGACGCAGACGGTGCTACTGGGAGGAAGAAAGTAAACTGTTCCTGTGCAAATCCATTCTTGTTTTTCTGAGACAACGCAGAAGATGGTTTAGGGAAATTGCTCATCTCCCTTGAGGCTTTCTTGCATGTTGCCACAGGATTGGACCGTGTCCACTCCTCTTGTTCAACGTGCTTTATATATAAAGTATTAGGAGAGAAGGTGATGCTGCAGCTTACTCTGTGCAGAGAGGACAGTCATCACTTTGGCTATTCCAGCTCTGGATCAGGTTTCTAATCATCTGCTTCAGAGCCAACCCAAGCTGTGATTTTTAGTTGAGGCTGAGCTTGAGCGAAGAAGAGAATGATGACTTGCAAGAAAAAACCTAGTAGCAATGGTGAGGGGTCTGCAGTGCCTTCAGTTCAACTAATTTACCTAACTTTTTCTAGTTAAATTGGTCAAGTGGAGTCTATGGTGGGTTCTTGCTGTGCTTTGAATGTCCAGATGGCAGTAGGGACCAAACATGGAATTTGGGTTTGTTCCCTCCTAGCCTTTTTTTTTTTTTTTCCCCCATCCTTTAGTCTTCCTGGAATACAGTGGCTGCTTCTTTTGAAAGTATTTCCATAGATATTCTCTTCTGTTGTGTATTATAGCAGTTCACTCCTTGTGAAGGCTTCTCATGACCTTCAGTCAGTGCAGAACTCAGTGGCTTCGTCATGTCTTCTGTAGGGAGCTCATACACAGAACTTTTTGAGTCAGGGACTGTCAGTTCCACTTATATGTGTCTACAGCTGTGGTGAAAAGAGGAGCTGAGCAGAGTCTCAAAAAGCTGCTAGGTAAAAATACCAGGTGTGCCTGTGATCCGCACCCCATTCATTTCCAGGTGCACTTGAAGTCTGAAGTTTTAGGCTTTGATTTACAAAGCTCTTCTCTAGTCTGGTGCTGATGACTGTAGAGGTTGCTTTGGATGCAACAGAAGCTTGAGATCAGCAGAGATTTAAAACAAACAAAAGGGAATATTTCATACAATACATAACAAAATTGTGGAACTTGCTGCCATAGGGACAGCGTGGGTGCCAAAAGTATAAATGATCTCATAGAGGAATTAGACAAATTAAAGAAGGATTGGTCCAGTGAGGCTATTAAACATAATAGTTATGATGCAGCCTGCAGTGCAGGAAGGTCTTAAGCTGGCTGCTGAAAGCTGAGAGGTTATTCTTGAGAACACATTAGCCTGTATGAGCCTTGTTTGTAATGCTCTTTCCCATTGAGCTTCTACTCTTGGTCAGAGCTGGAGACAGGATACGGTGCAAGAAGGATCCTTCTTGCTGCCATTGTGGTGGTTCTCACTGGCACTCGAGTGAGAAGCAATTGGGGCTTTGGGTGGGAAGTGGCCAGTGAGGCTGTGTCCTGCCAGACAGGGAGGTTCAGGCTGGACCAGGCGGCTGCCCTATGGCGAGGGCTTTATTTTGCCATAAGACTGGCACTGGGACCCTGGGATAGTGTGAAAAGTACTCTTTTAAGTCCTGGCTTATGGGTAGCAGCTGGAAAAGTGGAATTCTTTGCTGATAATACCAGGGTCTGTGATGGTACGATGAAAGCTTCCCACAGTGGAAACTACCTTGGGGGAAAAGCTACACTCACTTCTCTCTCAGCTTGCTGGTTTTTACCCAGTGATCTGTGTTGCTTTGCCCTTTCCTTCACTTTTTATTTGTATTTGTAAACCCAGCCCTGAAAAAAAAAAACTTAGCTGAAGTACATTTGGAGCTTTATTTTACATTTCCCTGTTAGTGTGTTTGCTTGCTAGCTTACTAACAAGTATATTTTACAGTATATGTTAATATACAGGCCCAAAATAGCTATTAGATCAATGCAGGCTGTTGTGTTTCTATTTTTAAATAAACGCTTGGCTTAGTTTTCTATTTAAGTTCTTCTGCTGGAGCTCCATGGAAATAATTTATGCCTTAATCCTGAAATTGATGGGTGGTATGGGATAGAATAAATACAGAACTGGGAGAGAAAGGAAACATCTGCCAATTTTAACTCCTGCAAATTATATAGAAACTTGAAAATATCTGCTAAGTTTATAATATGGTCTGCACAGGAACGTTTTGTCAGAGTATCAGAGGTCAGGGATCTTCTTGTCCCTGCAGCAGTAACCTTTGATTAAATAACCTGACCAAAGAGTAGGAGGACAGAGAAGGAGAGAGAGAATTCCACATCGGAGTAAACATGGCACGGAGATTATGCATAGCCTGCCAAGGAAGGTGGGGTTTTCCAGCGAGGTAACAAAAGATATTAGCTAGCTATCTACATAATTCTTCTGGGGACTGACAAACTTTTGAGTTGTGCACCTAGGTTGCAGCAGAAATATACCCTCCACATCCTCTCCATTCAGTGCTGGGTTTGCTCGCTTTGGTGAACGCTGCAGAGTGATCAGAGCAAGACACGTTACCTGCCTCGGTGCAGAAATGTGAGGGTTCTTGGCAGCAAAGGTGTGCCTTCTGGACAGAAGGATGTCTCCTTAAGCATGATAGCTAACACAAGGCAAAGTCCTAGGGAAGATAATAAAGTTTTTCATTTTTACATCGTGGTGGGTTAAGGTAAACTGCAGAGGAAAGTCTAGAGTTTACCCTGGGCTACAAACATGTCAAATTGACAAACTGCCTTGTTTTCATCTGGATTATACCACACATTATTGAGTGCATAGCAAAGACAGACTTTTTTTCTGGTGAAGACAGTACCTTGGGGCAGCTCTACAGCTTGTATGAGTTGTGCTGAATTCAGCGAGGCTGCCAGGATTGCCAGCAGCTGCACGCTCTGCGCAGCAGAGGCGGCGGCAGTGGGAGGTGTGTGTGTCCCTGCGGCAGGAGCTGGCATGCTGCACCCAGGCTGGAGAGGTGGCACCGAGCAGGGAGCAGCGCACAGCCTGGACAGTGGCCCAGAAATGGAAGTGATAATCGTATTATACAAGAGTGGACTTCTGTGAGAGTCCAAGTAAGAGCTGGGCAACAGTAATTGGGAAGGAAAATGGTTAACTGCCATCTGCCTCTCCAGGACAGATCAAGTTGAGATAGAGAATGAGAATGGGTACTGACTTTGTAACCACGGTTAATTTGCATTGAAAAGCTCTTCTTTTAGCGTACAAATAATAATTAGTATAGGATCTTGAACTATTGTTTTTAAACAATTATTTTAAGTTATAATTTTCATACTTTCCCTGAATTGATACTTTTAAAAACCAAATCTCCTAATCTCTTAAAAACATTGGTTCATATCTTGCTGTGTCTGTCTACCTGATGATAATATTTGATTAGAATTTGTTCACAGACACTGAATACTCCTTCCCAAAAGAATCTATGTAAAGGGAGAAAACAATACACATCCTGTACTCCACCTTCATAGGCCTCTAGCATACGATGCCACCTTTTGTTTGCAAGAGTTTAAATTTCAAATAAAATCCCAGCATTCTTTTGAAAAAAGGAAAGGGCCTCTCCCCTGCTTAGATTGTCAAATCCCAGACTAGCCCGGAATTGAATAGGCCAAGTCAGTGACCTCAGGCAGAAAGAATGTTGGTTATTTACGTAGGGCTTCTGCTATTTTAGCAGCAAACCTTTTCTTCTCAAAGGACAATGTATACTGTTTTGTGTTTATGGCCAAGTAAAAAGCTCGTACATTTGAGATTTGCATCGTAATAGCCTCGTAACTCAATATACAGCATCCTCAAAAATAGCAGTGCAAGGCTCTGTTTTGTCTTACATGGTGCAAGTCTTTTAGAGGCTTTTAGAAAAGCTCCCTGAAAAACTGTCCTAAAGATTCAGCTGCTTATATGTTTGCTTTGGTGGTTTTTTTTTTTCTCCCTGGAGTTTTTGGTTTGTTGTTTTTTTTTTCAAAACCTAAAATTACACGTGGTGGTTTCTTTGAGCTATCAGGCCAGCGCTCAAAATATTTTGATGCATCTCAAGTTAAGCTGTGCCTGCAGCTTGAAACCAGGAAAATGTGTGTGTATGTGTAATTCACACACAGAGCATTTTTCCTGAAATAATGGAAGATCTTTACAGGCATTCTGGCCTGGTGGATGAGCCTCCAATTCCAAATGGTTTTTAAAGTGTGCCTTTCTCAATAGATCGTAACCATGAAGAGCTATTGTGTGAGCAAAGCACACATTTAGGATCCAATCCTGCATTCCTTAAAGTCAATGGGAGTCTGAGCGTGAAAGGAATGCAGGATTGGGTCCTGAAACAGGGGAGCAAAACTGTGTGCCAGATTGCTTTGAAAAGAAGAATACAGCACATCCACAGTAGCCACTTTTTAGTGTTTCAGATTTCAAACGGCTGGAGTCTGTGAGAAGTGGCTTCTGCCAACATGCAGTATCTTCTATTCAAAGGAATTTGGCATTGATTTTTTTTTTTTCCTCTATCTTAAAAACCCTGAAAGCCCTAGAAATTCACCCCTCCTTTCACAAAGCCTGAGCAATTGAGCACTGTGAGGAGAGGACAGGGCAGTGGCAGTGGGGGATGGAAGTTTCTCCAAGCCCAGGGGCTGGAGTACAGTCCTTTTTGCAGTCCTTCCTGCCAGGAAGATCTCACACTGCCCCAGCACCCACCACCCGAGGCCATGGCTCAAACACAGGACCCCATCATTAAGAGGCTGTGCTCAGGGTGTTTGGTGGCTTTGTGCGAATCCCCTGTAGGAGATGGAGGAGAAAAATTGACTTAACAGTTATGCAGAGGCTAAAGCAGCCTCAGTGCTCCCTGTTCTCATGTGAGTGGCATGACAGAAACCCTATGTAAAGAAAATCTCTGCGCAAATCAGCAGTCATAAGCCAGAAGGTGGGGAAGGATAACTGCAGGCCCAACTCACACGTGAGTAAAGAAGAAATGGTGACAAAGAAAAAATATGGGAAGCTTTTGTTTTCTTTTGGCACATCTTTAATTCCTCTTGCCAAGTGAAATTAATGGTTAAAAAATTCCTCTTACCTGGGTGAAATTCTTCATTTTTTCTTGAGGTGACTAAGCAGAGGAGGTATCAGAGGTGTATTGTGATTACAGGTATCTTCAGTTATTTATTCCATGTTTGTAAAACTTGGTATTTCACTTGAAGTGTCAGCTCTTAGAGTCACCTGGTGACTTAAAGGTTAGCTTCCACTTGTCAGAAACAGTAGCTGTCCAGCTTGGTGTTTGCAGAATACAGATTGCATTCTTGGAGGTTTGATTGACCCTACAGCTTAAAACCATGTACTTAGGACACAGGTGCCTTTCATAGAGTGGCACAGCAATAAAAGCTGTAGCGTCTGTGCCAGCATTTGAGATTGTGGCTGATGGTCCCCATCACGGTCCCCTGTGCTGTCAGGATGGTGTCCCTGGCCATAGGGAGGTGGCTTGGGCACTAACTGCCCCTGCACAGGCTCAGCAATGGGCTCTGCTCCAGCCAATGGGAGGCACAGCGGGGTGTAAAATGCAGCTGGGAGCTGTCAGCGTTTGAGTGTGTAGGCATCCTTTGCATGGTCACCACAGAAAGGCTTTGAGTTAGAGAAGCCTCAGACCTATGCCAGGGGCTTTTGCAAAATCATAGAATCATAAAGTTGTTTCAATTGGAGAAGACTGTCAAGATCGCTGAGTCCAACCACTAACCTCACACTGCCAAACTCACCACTAAACCGTGTCCCTCAGCATCTCGGCTACATGGCTTTTAAATATCTCCAAGGAATGGTGATTCAACTACCTCCCTGGGAAGCCTGTGCCAGTGTTTAATAACCCTTTCAGTGAAGAAGTTTTTCCTAGTCTCCAATCTAAACCTCTCCTGGTGCAACTTCATGCTATTTCGTCTTTGTCCTCTCATTTATTACTGGGAGGAAGAGACCAATCCCCACCTCACTACAGCCTCCTTTCAGGGAGTTGTAAAGGGTGACCATGTCTCCCCTCAGTCTTCTCCAGACTAAACAACCTCAGTTCCCTCAGCCTCTCCTCATGTGTTCTCTAGATCCTTCACCAGCTTCATCGCCTGTCTCTGGACATGCTGCAGCACCTCAGTGTCTCTCTTGCAGTGAGGGGCCCAGAACTGAACACAGCACTCAAGGTGTGGCCTCACTGGGAACGAGTACAGGGGGATAATCACTTGCCTGGTCTTGCTGGTCACACTATTTGTGATCCAAGTCAGGATGCCACTGGCCTTCTTGGCATTCTGGGCACACTGCTGGCTCATAGACAGCTGTCAATCAACACCCTCCTTTTCCTCTGGACAGCTTTCCAGCCCCACACCCACAAAGTGCAGCACCTGAAAAGCCAGGGGCTGCCATGCTCAGAAAGCTGCACAAGTCATGAACCAAAGCTTTCAGGGTGTAGAGTTTCCAACTAAGTGTCCTGTTCAGACTTAGGACTGTTTATAAAATAAGAGGAAGAAAGCCCAATGAGAGAAGCATTTAGGTTTTTTTCTCCAGAAAGAGTTGTTACAGGAGGATGCTGTGTCCTTGTTGCTGCTGCGAGACAAGCCAGGAGCTTGCAGGTACCGTGTTCATGGCAGGAGCAGTGTGTGGCTGTGCTGGGGGGCTCAGCAACTCCCCAGTGCCATGGCAGGTGGCCAGAGCCAACCCCAGGCCCTGCCGCAGCCCACACCTTGCCCGCTGCAGACACAGGGGCTGCCAGCGTGCTGTACCCTGGAGGGGAGGAGGTGGCAGAGCTGAGGTCTGTGCTCGTGTGTGGTCATACCTACCCAGGCGTGTCCCCAGCCAACAGGAATGGCAGGTTCTTGGATAATATTCTGTAGTGATGGCTTGGGCTCTTGGGCTGTCCAGGCTTTTAACAAACCTGCCTGTAGCAGCTATACCTAGAGCTGATCTCTCTGACTGCTCTCTGTATAGGGAGGTTTTAATTACATTTTCTGACTAAAATACAAGCCTGTTGTTTCACACAGCTGTAATGCTAGAAATAGCAATGATGTTATTAGTCATCTCATACTTTGTTCCCTCTAATGCCAAAACTTTCCTGCAAGAAGTTACTAGAAGAGGCACACAGATCTAAAATACTCTGTGAGAGATCATGATTGTGATAGGGAGAAGGTTCGTGGCTGTATTTTTTTCGGCATACTGGTAGTGTGAGAACGTTATCTGGGAGGTAAGGCTGAGGCTGTAGCACTCCCATTATGTCAGAGGGGAGCTGTTTGTTTTTAAGTAGCGTCAGACCCTGAGATAATGCAGGCTTCTTACATGAACTTGCTTATGCTACAATACTAGTAAATCATGATTATTACCCCACGGTTGCGTGTTTTTCATCATCAAAGTACTTAAAATATTGTAATAATGTGTGGCACTTTTCAACTTCAAAGCAGGCTGCGAGCAGTAATTAGGTCTAATAACCACGCTGTGACAGGGAGACATGGCTATCTCTTGTCTTACAAAGGTGAGGGGGAATTAGCCCCCGACGTGGTTGCATCATCCGGTGTGAGGCTGGAGATCTACCACTGAAGGCCATGACTTAATAAACTCAGCTTCCTATAGGTAAAAGCCCCACTGCCGGCAGCAGGACGGGAGGCTTTGAAGATGCTTTTCAGGCTACTGGGGAGGGGACAAGACATTTTCAGAGCTCTTTAGGAGCATGTCAAGAAGGTAAAACCCAGTCTGATTCACATTTTGTTTCGTGAGGCCCTGGAGCAGTTTTTGAAGGAGAGTTGGAAATACCTGCATCTTGGCTTCCTGGTTGGTGTGTTTTCACCACCCTACAAAGCCTGTGTCAACAGTGGGTCATTTTTCCTTTTGCAAGCTGAATCTTTTGAGTGGAGTCTTTTGCTAAAGCAACAGCTTTCTCCTTTCTTCCTTTTAATTTGCAACACATGGGGAGAAATATTGTGCAGGAAGTAATTGCTAGACACAATTAAATACCAGAGACTCATAAACTGCTTAAATGTGAAAATTGATGTTAAAAACTTGGAGTTGATCCTGATTTTAAAAACCCCAAAACTTCCAAAAGCCTGCTTTCTTTTTTTTGCTGTTTGTTATGTTGATTGCAAGCATCAGTTGTGATGGTTCCTTGGGGCAGAATAATTTCTAGCTTGCAGTTTATTATCTGCTAGATTATCTACATGAAAGTTTGCACTCTTTGCTGGAGCATTTGCTAGGTCCTTGTCTCCCACCTGAGGTGGTGGAACCCCCTTACCCTGACACTCACTACCCCTCAAATATGTCAGCCAAGAAAAGTAAAAGTTACTTCCAGCAAGTGTTTGTTGTCACCGTGTGTGCATGGGCTTTGATTTCTACAGTAAAATAAGGTTCTAAAGAGCACTCAGGAAGAGAGTAAAAGGCGATGTTCCGTGCCTGTGCGCGGGCTGCAGGCTGAGTGGCCTCGGCCCGTGCTGACCCCCGCATGTACCTGGCCCACATGCTGCTGTCCTGGCCACGTGTGAAACGGAGCCTCTTCCTCACTGCTGCTGCTGCAAACTGGTCTGACAGGGCAGCCGTGCCAAGGTGGGTATCCAGCAGGAGAAAAGCAGCACAGTGTTTGTGAAACCCCGTCCTTGTGAACTCTGCGCTAGGCTGCTCATTATAACTGCTCATTATTATTATAATGAGCTATCGGCATGTTGCTTCAAGTTTTGTCAGAAACTCTTGACTTTTTTGTTTCAATATTATGAAAGCAAATAGTAACCCAGACTTGGCTATTCTCAGTCATTGGAAGGAAAGCCAAGAAGCAGGTTCTGCGTACCAGTGGGCCGGATGACACTGCCCTGTTTAGCTGGCTGAGCTTTTGGCTCTGCTGGCCAACACAACACTAGGGTTCTTTCACTTGTAATCTCTCCTGATTTACAATAGTAGGTTACAACTACCTAGAGATGGCCTCTAAGTTATTCCAGGACCTTGAGAGCTGGGGGCAGGTACCCTAATCTCAGGCATTGCACCTCCTGTCCTGGGGCTGGGAGGTTGCAACGCTGGATATCCTCAGGCTTTGTGTCTCCCTGTCTGCAACTGCCAGCACGTTCCTCTTGATTTTTTTTCACATGATGCCCAGGCACTGGCAGGGTTTGATGTTTGACTCTGTTCAATGCTGTCATGCAGCAAACTCCTGGAAGGCAAATAGAACGTATGATTTTGCATCTGTTTCTGACATGCAGTACGTAGAAGCCAATATAGTGCAGCCATGGCTGTTTGTGTGATGATAACTTGCAGTTTCTTGTTGATGATATAATTATTGTGTGATTCCCTGAATGAAATTCCTCTAAGGTAAAAGGCCTGTCTATCTTATTAATTATTGCTAATAGTAGTAATTATCATGTGAGCAAGCTGCTTGCCTGCATTATGAGTTCAGGCAAGTCAGTTCCCTAATATAAGTCACTTGCCTTTTTCAACTATAAAATGGTGAAAATGGTATTTTTCCTTAGTTTTGAAAGGTGTTACCCTTTAAGTGCTGTGTCAAACAGAGCCATTTTCACAAGGCCAGCTGTCTGTCTGGCAGGCAGGGGACTCGCAGAGTGGGATGAGAGCAGGGGCTCAGCAGTTGTGCAGCGGCTGAGGTGGAGGCTCACAGCTCTGCTGTGCTGGGGTGAGATGAGGTTCTTTTGCGTTGATGGGCAGTCAGCTGACAAACTCGTCTGATAACATAAACGTCTCTGAGATAGTCCACAACATGGCATTTGCCTTGGTTACTTTGGGTCCTAGGCTTCCCACTCCTTTCCAGCCCAGGAAAGCACTGATCCCACTGGCTGCTGTGCCAAGGAAACAACAGGAGCAGAATTTAGGGTGTTTCTATCAGCCTGAGCACCTCTAGGCTCTGCACACTGGGATACCAAGTGGGATCTACGGCTCCTCATGCACCTTCTGCAGTGTCTCAGGAGATGCTAGTTGCTCCCTGGGGAGCATTCCTTCCTGCAGAGATCCTTCTAGCAACAGAGTTCAGGACTTGTCCCTAATCATCTCTGCTGCTTCTGACCATGCCAGGCAATGGCCAGTGCTTCTCCACTGAGCCCCCACCCCACACCGCCATGTGTGTGAGTAAAGGTGCAGGTGCTGCATCAGCACATCCAAGGCAAGTCCCTGTTCTGGGTGCAGCCACTTCATTCCACAGTCTAAAGACAAGTGTGTCAAGGCTGGGTTTGGGAGAGCCAACATCTCTTTTTAAAAGCCATTTTGGTCTCTTTTCTCCCTTCCATGTCCTTTGCCTTTCACTGGAGAGGTTTAAAAACAGCTTGGATGAGCGGGAGGGAAGATACAGAAGTGGCTGCTCCTGTGTCAGTCATGAGAGTCCCCATGACCGCTGGTTGCTGTCCCAGCCTCACACCGTGTTTTGGTGCTCTCTAGGATGGAGTAGTTTTACCAAAGAGCCTCAGAGGAGATGGGACATTCTCATTGCATGGCCCATGCCACCAGGCTCCAGGTCTCCACCAGTGCTACTAGGCAGCTGGAAAGACAAACAAGAGCTGACTCCACCTACTAGCAGTATGGAGACAGCAGCTCGTGAGATCAACAGCCCAAGAATGTGCACACAAAAGAAGCATTTCCCTCGGCCACGACAGTAAAACCGCCAGACAACCACATGCAGCATGTGATTTCCCAAAAGCATCAGCCCAGATCCCAACTTCTTTGTGCCATGCACTGTTTCCCAGGATCAGATCACAGTGGCAACATGTAAAACGCGCTTTCAAGCACTGCAAATTAATCATATTTTCCTCAACATTGTTTATGGAAACCGTGGAGAGCGCTCCTGCCCCGTGTGCTTGGCCAGCTGGCTCAGCTCGACGGCCCTTACAGTCAAACCCTCCGCAACGATACGCAGTTTGTGGTGGAGCTACTCTGCCTCAGGAGGAGATGTCCAGGCTTATTCTGTGGGCTAAAAGCTTTGACATTTACCTAGGAAGAGTCATATGTTGACCTGTAAGTATGGAGCCTCTTGTCCTCCCACTTGCTCTGTGCCACTGGTATGCAGCCTGCAGCAGGCATCATGCCATCTGTGTGCCAGGGCTATACATGGCTGTGAGAGCACCCAGATGTCTGGGAGCTTTGGCCAGTGGGAAATACAGAGTGGAAATAAGATGAGTCAGGATGAGGGTGGTTTCCCTTCTCCCTGTCTGGTTTTACACTGATAAAATGGTGTCACTTTTAATGGAGCAACTCTGGTCTAAGAAAGAGCTAATCTCTTGTATCTAAAAACTGATTGAGCTTGGTCGTTTCTGAATTCCTGGTTTGAATCTTTTTTTGTTGGGACTCCCTGGAGCCTGTTGTGCATCTGTCACCTGTAAAGGGAGCCATCGGTTACCGATGATCACAGGCTTTGTCAATAGAGTTCCACAGCACTAATGAAATGGCAAATGTTCAACACGGAAAATGAAATCTCTTGTTCTCAGTCTGATTTTTCTGCCCTCGTTTCCAACACACGTACCTTGTACTGTTTTAGGATGACAGGGAGCTGTGGGTGTAGCTGCTGTGGCATTGATTAATGTATTAATATTTTTAAAGATGACAGGAAAATCCATATGCAATAATCCCTTGTTTGGTCCTTTGGAGATAAACACATGGCTGATGTTGATTGCAGTGGATGTATTGCCTGCTGTGATTTCACCTGCTAAGGATACTGTCTCAATTTATGGGTTAGCTTTTTCCCCCAGAATAATCATTCTTTGTTCAGATTTTAAATTTTCCAGGAACTGGTATCGGCTGTGTTCCATAATCTGCACATAGAGTAACATCTAGTTGATAAGGGATGTGCTGGCAGAGCGCAGAGCCGGGCTGTCAGTCCCGTCTGTGGCCGAGCCTGCCGGGGAGGAGAGGGCTGGAGTGGCTGTGAGGCGGCACAGTGCAGGGGCCTCTCCCTTGGCCTTACCGGATGGGCTCTGGGGACACAGCACAACGTTCTGATGGGACTGTGTTTTAACAGGGAGAAGACTACGAGGTAAAGCATTCTACAATGTCAATGGCAAGGTGTACTGTGAAGAAGACTTCCTAGTAAGTAAGATTTCAGGCATTTTTTATTGTTTTTAAACCAGATTGTTCTTGTGTATTGGTCGGTTTGCTTTGGGAGGTGTCTTCATCATCTGGGGCCTCTTGCCAGTTCTGGAACTGGGAAGCATTTGCTACTAACTCCATGAAGGCAGGATCAGGCCTTAGTTTGAAGTGATGACCGTGAAACCAAGTACATAACTGTCCATAAGCCATCAAAAAGTGTAAATTATGAGAATAAACACTGTAGCTGCTCAAGCTTGGGACTTGAATTGCAGCCACAAAGCCTTGCCTGCCAAGCTAGAGCTCAAAGTCAAACATCTGGGGAATACCAATCATAACAAGAGGGGAGATGTTTTTGACTGGAGCACGTCATCACTGTGTACAATGTTGCTTTGTTGCAGGCACAGTTTTAATCACGGCTCTGCTCAGAGCAATGTGGAGCTGCATTGTGATTAGCTAAAAACTGTTAGCCACGGAGGAGCAACTAATTTTCTCTCCATGCGCCCAGAGCTTTTATAAATGTTTTACTTTAATAGGGACTGAGTCATGAAAAGAAAAATGAAGCTTGTTGCTGGGCTGCGTTGTTCCAAAAATAAAATATTTGTGCAATTAAGGGTGAAGATTGTGCAGTACGCAGAGAGTGATTTGATAAGTGGCAGATCATTTATAATTAAGATTAAGAGGACAGCATGGCTGGGAGTTGGAATTAGAGAGGAAAGATATATTTTAGCGTAGAGGATGACAAATAGGAGAATCAGTATGTTGAATTTATACCACCTTTATTTATTGAAATACCATTCATTTAGAAGCTTGAGTCTTCCAGAATGACTTTTTATTTCTAATGAATCTATGGCTAAGCTTCTTGCAAAGGAATTATTCAAAGTATCTTCTACAACAAAAAGGTTACTGGCAGTTCAGAGCACACAAATGCATTTCTCATCAATGCAAGCTGTAAAAACCATGGAAATTCCTAAAATATAAGCTGTATTTCCTCCAGATATTACACCTTTTTTCTTGACCGACAACAGCTGAAGCCTGTTGAAAAGTGCAAATTGTATTTTGTGCAGAAAATAAGTTTCTTGTCATAATTTAAATGTGTGTTTTGCTTGCATTTTGGATAGAAAGTTGTGGGATTTTTTTCTCCCTTGCTTTTTCCAGTTCTTTCCTGTGTTTCTGCAGCAGCACAGGGAGAGGGAAAAGAGGTGGAGTATGAGATATGGAGGGGCTCAAACCTTTAAGATTTTTATTTTGAACTCTGTTGGAAGGTACTTTCCCCATGATCAAAACCTTTCATCCGGGCTTAATGACATGATTGTTGTTATTAGTCTGTAATTTCAGCCTAAACACAAGAATTTTAAATCTAAAAATCTCAATCTTTTGAAGGTCATTTAGTTTTCAAGCGGTGGAGAAGGAAACCACTTTAATTCTTAGACATGTTCAGTGGTAGGCTTCTGAAAGGAGATATTTGCAGTCATTTTCCCAAGAAACCTTAAGCTAAGGTCTTGATAGGAATAAACTTTCTGCAAGTTAGGGAGGTTTTGGGACATCAAAGGCACAGATTTAAAGCCCAAACCTCGCACAGGTGTGTCTTACCAGACTCCTGCTACCACAGAGGGATGGAAGAGAAGCAGACCAAAGGACTCATTGCTGTTTAAGTCAGCAAAGGAATCAAATTCTGACGTCCCTGCCCATGTTAAGCTAGTGGCTTCTCAGAAACTTCTTCCCTCAGCTTCCACTGAGCAAACACCATTGCAACAATACTGGGAATTGTCTTATTTCTCTGATAATAAAATAAAACAACATATTTTAGGGTTCTGTGGACAGAGAAGGCTCAAAGCTTTTCTCAACGTTGGAGGAAAAGGGTACAAAGTAGTAATTAAAAGGGAAACTTTAACTATTTCCCATTCCCAGGTCTTGCTTTTAACCACTTGGAAATCCCAGCCTTTGGACAGAAAGAAGTTTTCTGTCCAAAACAGCCAAAAGCTTTTTCTGTATAAATGAGAATTTCAGTCTACCATGATTCCAAGTCTTAGTGCAGCTTTATGTGTGGATTCCCTGCTGACAGTATGGTAGTGGGGTGTCAGGGAAGTTACAGACTGAGGGGGCAGACAGTCTTTGTGTTTTAAAAAAAACACAAAATTTCTGGAGACTGAATTAGGCCAGTCCTGTGCTGTGTCCTCTGCACACTGCTGTGCAAGCTTTGTTGGTCAGGAGAGTGCCAGCAGAGCTGTAGGAGCTGCTGTGCATTCTAACAGTCTGTGGAGTTGTCCCATAGCCCTGAGCCCACAGGTTTTCCACAGACCTTCCTTCTCCTTCCCTGCCAACCTCCCCTCTGTCCTACAGCAGCTGTGTGAGTACATGCTCCTACCTTTGACTGTTCTTGTGCAGGGAAATTTTCTTCTTAGCTTGATGCAGCCTTTTTCTGGCCAGTAAATGCAGTCAGAAGCAGAGCAGATCACATTCTGGTCTCATTCCTAGGTCAGAGCATAAGGAAAATATAATTTTCATTTGGGGAGGTAAATGGAGGCGATCTACCTACGTTGTAATTCTATTCCTGCTGTGAAAATACTGTCTCCTGTTGGTATCCTTTCTTTTCCTTGGCTTTTGTTTGCCTGAGGACTGATCAGGAGAATAACATGCTCCTGTAGGTGAGGGATCAGGTTATTTCAAGTATGACACAGACATAATAGAAAGCAGAGCAGCTTGAGAAAATCTGGGCAGGAAGTGCTGTGCTGTCACACTGGGGTCACTGGTGAAATCCCTGTAATAACAACTGAACTGGAGGGGCCTGTGTGTATGTCACTAGACTTGTAACAACAGGTTGGTCTTCCCATGTATTTCCAGGGACAGATGTGATGAGTCAATCTTTCCTTGCTCGTGGTCCTGCCAAAGCAGCAGTGGTCTGAAAGTGTCCTTGCTTTGCCCTCCCAGTGAGGGGCATGCTGATGGGAAGTAGCTGCCATGCAGATTGGGAGCAGGCGAGGTGGTGGGCTGAAGCCTCCCTGCTACCTGGAGGAGAGCCCAGCACCTTCCCACCCTCTACAGCAGCATGGGACAGAGCTGATGGCTGTAGGATTCTTGCAGAGCTCTGTTCACTGCCACTGGTGCCTCTGTGTATCCCATTGGTTTGCTGCAGGTGCTTGTTCCGCATCACCCTTGGCGTCACTGTGGGTGTCCTGTAGCCAGGCCAGGAGAGACACTGGGACTGAAATGAGTAGCATATGAACAATGGTGGGCAGAATGGATATATTTTGTGGTTTTTTTTCTTACTGGACTGTTAGAAATGTTTCAAGATTCCCTTCTAGGTGCCAGTACTTTAATTCTCCAACAGTTTTTCTGTTTTCTGTGCCACTCTCCAGGGCTGTAGTCAATGGCTCGTATGTGACACCTGATTCTTTGACTTCCACTCACTCGAGATTGATGAGCTCTTTCTATCAAAGATGATGAACAGAATTCACTACCATATTATTTCTGATCCTTGAAGCCAAGACCTTGGCAAAAGCCATTATGTGATTCTTACAAATGTTTGGCATCTGCTGTAGGAAGACTCACCCTCCATGGCCAAACTGTCCCTCTTGAGGCTCAGCTCTGGTGCCAGCTGCCCCAGGGTGTCACCTCCAGCCCAGAGGCAGTTGCCCCAAGCAGTGAAATGCTGTGTGGGTGGCATATTTTAAGAGAGTTCATTTTTCACTTGGATCATAGTAAGTGCCAAGGAGCTTTAGCTACCAAGTTGTTTCAAAAAAAAATGGTCCATAAAAATGTGACAGGAGGAGCTGCTCACATCAGGGATTTAAATATTGCCCTTTCTTTCAAAAGTGCTTCTGATTTCTGAACAAAAGGTGTTGGAGAAATGTAGATGTTATCATTCAAGATGAGCAATTTCCACTGCGCAGCCATAAAGCCATCCAAAGCACAGATATACCTGTCAGGCCTTTGGCAGTAGCCGCAAGGGACATTCTTCTAGCAAATAGTTTTCCCACGTGTTTGATCTTGCTGAGGGCACAGATTATCTTCCTCTGAATCAGGTGGCTTTTTTTGCTCCTTTTCTTTCCAGGGAAGAAGTGCTAGAAGCTTTTATACCCACTTGGGCAGTGACGGATGGGGAAGGAATGCCACATGCCACGCTCCTCCTTGTGCGTGAGGGCTGCTGAACATGGAGGACGTGGCATACCTCTTCTTGTTTTGTTTCTGTCAGTCTCCTGCTTCCAGCCGTGATTAGCTGTAGATTCTCTCAGTGCTTAAACTCAAGCCATATTGGCTAAATGTAGAGACTGAATAGGATTTTTTTTTTTTAAAACAAGTTTAAAGATACCCAGCTATTCCACTTCGGACTAAGCAGGGCACAGAGGTTGCCTCAGCTCTGCTGTTTCCAGTAGGAGCCCTTGAGTAGCAAGATTGCATGTTATTGGGTGTAAGGAGTATAAAAAGATCAAACCCTAACCTCCAAACTTATCACCGCTTTTCTTTAGCTCCAGAGTAGAACCAGTTACTCTTTTCGTGCCACCTTAAGGTAGCAAGTCCAGCAATATCCAAGTCTTGCCTCAGCCCTGTTAGGATAGTTATTTCATGAAAGGAAATAAAACAAATGACAGTTTAATCCTTCCCTGAAAGCTCTTAGGACACAGATGGCTAACTAGCCATAACAGGGACACTGTTCCTGGTGAAGTGAACAAAAAAATAAATGCCTTACTGTGTAATAAATAATCCTAGTCAGTTGTTCTTGTTCCATTTTGTTGATAAATTGCTGCATAATCATGGGTGAAGGAAAAATAGCTCAACAATTTTGCCTTTCCTTTTCAATGCTTAAATATCATGTAAAGAAATTTGAAAGAAATTACTGTTTTTCTTGGCAAAAAAAGACTTAAAATGTTGCTGAATCAGCCTGAATCTTAGATGTATTATCTCCTTTTTTTCTTTCTTTTTTTTTTTTCTTTCTTTTTGATAGGCTTTTCCCTTTTCTCTTGAGGTAATGAACATTACTGAGTGGGGGTCCAGCAGAGGTTAAGAAATGAGAGAATTTCCCTCCAGGGAGGAGATGAGAGGGAAAATGAACCTTGTGACAGATGTTAGTTACATTGCTTAATGCACTACTGGAAGACACTCAGATGCTCTGGAAATAACCTATTACAGACTCCACATGCTGCTGTGCATAATGTTAAGGTCATCCAAAACTTTCCCTTTTAAGATTATCTCTTTCACTGGCTTAGAACTTTGCCAAATTTAATCATTTAGGCTGAACGTCCTCACGCCAGGTTTTTGCCTCTGGCAAAATTTGCTGTCATTTGTTGTTGAAAGTTTAATCTAAAGCTGTTCATCCATTTCAGTGAGTAAGACTGGAGGAAGGTCTGTCGACTTTGTCTGTAAATCCTCAAAGAGAAAGGCTTTAAAAACTTCATTTTGCACATGCCAACCATGGAGAGAGGCTTGGTGCATGGCAAGCCTCCAGGAGCTCCTTGGGTGTCCCCTTTCTGCCTGTGGCAGCCCAAAGGGTGGCCAGGTCCCTCTGATGGGTTCATGCTGGTGCCTCTGCAGCTCCCTGTGCTGGCCTTTCCTCTCCTGCCAAGGAGGGCAGGCAGCCCACAGCCCCAGCAGAGTTGTGTCTTGCAACCCTGCAGCCTGCCTCTCAAGCCTTGCTTCTCCTGTCCATCCAGTCTGCTGGGGTTTCTGATCCTTCTCCCCTCCACCAGCAACCATAGTAAGTAAACAACCCATTGTCATACGCTCAGGACACTTCTTGCTACAGCTGTAGGCCTTCTGCTCCGCAACTGGCGGCTGCAACATAGGAGTTGGCTACAGAGAACACACAGGGCCACAACAGTAAAACTTGCAGTGATTTTAAAAATGCAAAAGAATCAGATGTGCAAGACTGGTAGAGAGATGGTGAATGAAAAGGATCAGCCTTTCATGGGGAAAAGGGCTCAACGGAGGACTAGCAGTGGGTGGGCAGTTCATGAGCGCAGGGCTTGCACCTCTGTTTCCTGTGGTACCAAACATAAGAAGACCCTTACCCCAATTTGGGCCCCTAGGCATGGCTGCAATGTAAATGTTAATACTAACAAGGCTGTTCTCAATTTGTGCCCATGCTGTTTTCCAAGGCTGGCCATGTGGGAAATGGCCCGACCCACTAGCTGGTGCCCTTGGAAGATAGTTTTTATTTAGTGTAATGGAAGCTGGTGTCAGCTGGAGTCAGAGGTTTGATTTTCCATCTCAACGAGTATTAATGTTTGGAGCTGTCCCATGGGAGGTGAGCCCTGGGACTAGTGCGTTCGAGTTTGTTGCTGCTGAGCAAGACTCTCTCAGAAAAATAGTTGAAAAGGTAATTATTAAAGTTGCAGCTTGTGTCCATCTCACATCTAATGGGAATCACAGACCACTAGATAACTCTGAGGATGTTGTATTTAGCAGCCTTGCTACTAAAACACATACTCCATCCAGTCAGAGAACAGACCGACCTGACTTTTCATTGACATGTTTAACAGAATGATGGAATCAGAGCTTGGAAAGAGTTTTGCTGCCATATATCTGATGTACAGAAGCGTAAGGAAATCTGTGAGTGTTTTCAAGGCGTCAATGGCTCTAGGTTGGGACAGGAGATGCTTTGAGGTTCTGGAGGTGTCATGAATGCTGAGCATTGGTGTGCCCCCAAATACTGTCACAGAGAACAAAGGCAAACAGATTATAGCGTGTTACTGCAATCAGTGCAGGAGAGAGTGAAATTGTTGTTACTTGTGTATGTTTTGCTCCAGACCCTCCCTGCCAAAAAAAAAATTACTGTTTTCCTTCCTTACTTTTCTTCTGAGTTTGCAGTATGCCAGTGGTGCTGGTTTTATTCTATAAAGAAATTTTACAGTGATGAGAATTAATTGGGGTATTCCAAATGGAAGTGTTGCATCAAACCTACAGATGGACTTAAAATTCAAATTTCAAAATATTTAGAGACAGTCAGATATTGATATTCCTTTGTGCTGCAGACGTGAATGTGAATCAGCAGGAAAGGTAGAGCTATCAGTTTGGGCTCGCCTCTCGTTGCAGCACAGTACTGCAGTGCTGTATCCAAAAGTTACAAATCCATTGAAGCTGGTGGCAGAAGTCCCGTTGACTTCAGGGCAAGGGGGTCTGGATTTTCTCCCAGGAATTAATCCCAGAGGACAAATTTTTTAAGGCTGGGATCCAAATTGAAAGCGTTGGCACCAAAGCTGAGAAACTAAGGGTAACTGCTGCAAACACTGCATGGCATGGCAAACTGCAGGGCCATTGAAGAAAATCAGGGTTTTGAAATAGGGAGACCAACTGGAGTCCAGAGAAACCTCTCAAGTTTATAAAAGAGCAATACACAGGCAGTACCTAGACACAGGTGATGATGTGTAAGGCCTGTGTTCACTAAAAGGATGCTCAGCATTTCCTGAATTGCGGTACAGATTGTTGAGTGGGTCACAGGAATCACAAAGCAGAAAAGGAAAGACAAAGGTGGGGTGGGGGTTTTCTGACATGTGTCAGTGTGGACTAGCTTTTGCAGCCATCATACTTTCTATTTGCTAGTGGAATGTTTTGAAGAGCATGTTACAAAGTCCAGTTGATTTTATGCCAAGATAGTCACTCCTCGATTTCCTCTTGAGGTGGGGATCCAAAAAGTCAGAGTGTACCATTTCTTAAAAATATTACATTGAAAAGTAAATTGCAGTAACTAAAGCACACTTAAAAGAGCTAGAGCTCTTTCTAATGATGTGTAACTCCTGCCAGAACGCTTGTAAGCAGACAGCATTATTTTTTTTTTCTGTGGGAGAGTTAGAAAAAAACCCCATGTGAGAAAGTGGTGTGTTTCCACTTCTGCAGTAAATGCTGTTATTAGTTGCTGTTATGTTTTGAATTGAGATCCTTCAGCAACTGTTTTGAATAACATCCAGTTGTTTTTTTTAAGTAGACAGATTTGCTTATAGCAGATAGTAGCAGTGACAAAAAATAACACAGAGCAAGAGATTAGTGCTGGGCAATGTGAAATGCTGTACAGCGAGAGTCAAGTAAATAGATTTTGGCCTGTATGATGTGATGCGGAGTTAAAGTTCAGGCTTTATCATGATCATTGTCAGTGCAAAGCTTCCACTAGAGATTGTTTAAGGAAAAACTAGGTACTGGCTCTTAATTAATTGGACAAAGTAGCCTCAATGAGTGCTCACGTGTGGGTCTCCGTAGGCTCTCAAGGAAGTAAATGGCTGTTCGCTTCTCAGAGGCTATAAAATGCCCGACTGCTAAGGCAGTTAGCTACCAGCTGAATTCCTGAGTTTTGGCCAAGTTTTGTGCATGGCCAGACCAACTGTTACCTCTGTGCAGAACATGAAGTCCCTTCTTGCCCTACCCATGTCCTTCAAACATAGCGACTGGGAACACAGAAGCAGGAAGACAAGCTGCTGCAGTAGTGTTTCCTCACTTGCAGCAAGACGGTGAAGCAATGGGATCTATGAAGGGGTTTCAGTGAGATGAAGAGTAAAGTTGTGGACTATTTTTCTTTAGTTTAATCTCTGCCACCTGCCATGAGGCTCCTGTATCTTTGAGCCCGAGAAAGTCCTCTTTTGTTCAGTTCAGTTTAATCACTGTATTTAAATATGTGTGTAAGAAAACAACAACAAACCTCTATCTGCATGAAACCAAATTTGATATTCTCTCCCTCGCTTTACGTGATCCCATGAATTTCTTGCATTGTTGTCCCCCATGTACTAAAGGTCCCATGCAGAGAGCAAACAATAAAGCAGTGAGAAGACAGATGCTCTGCTAATGGGAAACCAAGGAGAAGAGAGTCTGTGAGGGATTACAGGCAGCCTGGGGTTGGAATACATTATTAGCATAGCACCCAATTCAGAAATAAGTTTTCAGAATTAAATGCCTGAAGCACTTTGGCAAAACCTCCCGATCATCCCTCTCAAAAGCCCTGAAAGCATGAAAGAGTAGGAATCTCAAGTCCAGGCTGAGCAGTGCCATTTGGTGACTCCGCGGTGCTGTAACAGTGAATTGCAGTTTTAATGGCTTCATACCATTGCCGGGGCAGCAACTGCCACACCTACTGAAATGTAACCCACTCGATCTGCTTGCCCAAACCTTTAGCAGGTTTTGAACATCCTCATCAAAGAAGAAAATGGGCCTGAATGAGATTCCAGGGTCTGTTTCCAGGAGGAAGGTTTTGTTTTGCTGAGTGCATAACAGCAGGGAAGTGCATCGGCCTCTCCTTGGGCACGGTTAGGCATGCGAAGGAGAAGCAGCGACATGTCTTTTCAAAGATCTGACATTGCCTAAGGTAGGAACTTTGGGTCCTGAAGCCTTTTTCAGGCATACTATTTTCTGAATGTTTTTTTGCTTTTATCATGATGAGAACATCAAACTTTTAAAGATCCAGGGTAGACATTGGTTACAGGATTGAGGACAGGCAGGATAAATTGTTTCTCATAGTACTTGGTGGGATTATCCTCCATGCATAATTGTTCATTATATGCTCAAAATTCATTGTTAATTTCTTTTGGATATATTGCATATTAGACAGAAGAGTTATAAACCCCAAGATTATCACAGGAGGACACTAACAGGCCTAAATATTCAGGAGAGAAGAGGACTTGTTTTCCTTTTAGATTGAAACAATGACTGTTGGGACAGAATCATTAGAGATTTTTTTTTTTTTTGCCATTTTATAGCCAAAGTATGGTGGACAGCAAGCAAAAGAAAAGTTGAGCCAGCCAAGTCTTCTACTTTATTTTTACTCTTCTATTCTAACATAATTAACATATTTCTCAAGCTCTTTTTTTTTTTTTTTTTTTTTTTTTTTAGTTTCCCAGAGTCTTATTTTATACAAATGTCATTGGGGAGCTTGATTACAGAGTCTTGATTCATGCACATAAAAATGAAGTTTTATTATCCTGGGAGAGAAGTCAAGGACAAGGTAAATATGGGAGAAGACAGCTGGGACCAAACTAGAAATTGGGAAAAATAATATATCAGGTCTTTAACATGCACTTGTTTTCTTTGCATCGTGGTAACTAGCATCTTATTTCTAAGTCACAGAAGGGAGAGTAAAGGGTTACACTTATTTTTCAGCTTTGAATTTCAGAGCAGTTCTTTTATAGCAACTTCTTTCAATGTTTTTATATGTGCTTAATGAGCATCTGTCATGAATATTAGGGAAAATACGCTTCTTATTTGTCTTAGGTACAGACTGTCTGTAGACTTCTGAACATTTTTGTCTAGTTTGAGTTTGGTCTGTATTTACATCATCTTACTGGTCTGCCAACAAAATTATTGTTTTAAAAATCCCCAAACTGGCACATCTGAAACCTTTCTAGAGTGAGGCTAGATTGGAGCCCAGTACTGCACACAGCTCAGATTAAATTGTGTGTATAAAACACTGTGTGCTGGAGGCATAGCTGTGACTGGGCTTCACCTCAGCAGAAGGTACCTCACCACATGTAGGACCTCGATGTTACACCCCCATCTGTTCTTCGTGTCTACAGATTATAAGGGAGGGCTGGTGTGTGTAAAAGCTCCTTTTTCTCCTCCAACTGTGTCATTATTAAAAGCGGCTACAAGTCTGTAGAGCATAACCTGCTCTTCTCTTGCAGTTATCTATTGCATGAGCTCTGGGAGACCAGTGCTGCTTCCACTCACACTCATGCTGGGAACCCACCATCTGGGCTTATGGGTGTGCTGAGATAATAAAGAGGCCATTCTGCCTTTTCTGGAGCAAGTCACAACTTCTTGTTGCACACGGAGTTGTGAAGGTTAGTAATCAAGTGCTTCAAAGACAGAGGTTACCAATTTTAATTTGCATTTTAAGACTTCCTTTATAAGCTCTGCTTCTATAATAGAAAACTTACCACAATAGCCCTGTTTCGGCTCTCCATGTTAAGAACAAACACTGCAAAGCAGAAGCTGACAGGTGAGCTACAAAAATGTAGAGAGTTGTTTCTTGTTTACCTTTAAACAGCAGTGTCCACAATACCCCCATCATGCAGAAAACAGTGCTGCTGGTATTCAAGGCTGTGCTGCTCTTTTGCAGTCCAAATAGATTTAAAGCGCAAACAGAGCTGAATCCAAAACTTCGATCTCACTAAATCATGTCTCCAAGTTCTCTGGAATTGATGCTGTGATCAGAAAAAAGTGCAGTGTTTAAAGGACAGCTCCCCAAGCCCATGAAATATTTACCACTGCTGTTAGACTTACTGCCATTTTGCAAAGTCTTCTTAATTGGGTAATGCAGTGCTGGATGTGTTTGACAAATAACAATTCTCTGTTAAAAACAAATCATGGTTTTAATTTAATAGGGTTAGTCATATAAAGAGTGATTTTGTGTCAGCAAAACCTTTCTTTCTGACAAACAGTGTAATTTACGACAATCTAGTTCGCAATAAATGCCATTAATCTGACCACTGTGCATTCTGTTCCTGGGAAATAATGTTCCCTCTTAATCAATAGCTGGGTAAATGCTCCTTTGCATTCCTTATCAAATGACAGCCAGATGGTACTAGTAAATTCATTCCAGCAGGATTTTAGAATTAGCTGGGTTTGTACTATTGTTAATCCTCTGCTGTCTGCGCCACTAGGACCTACCCACCTGTTTCCAGTAACCCTGGAGTTCGCAACCTTAGGAAATAGTTGGCCAGATGGTTACTCAGATACAGGGCAGCCAAGAAGCATCCCCAAGCAGTGAAGCAGGGGGCCTTTTTTGTGCATCGGTAAGGAGGAGAAAAAAGGAAAAAAAAAAAAAACCAAAGCCTTATGTTGCACCAATAGGCAGCTAGGGCTGCCTGCCTCTGTATGGGTTCTTCTGCACCCTAGTCTCTCTTGATGAGGTTTCAAAGTTTCTTAAGATTGCATGAGCTGTGTTTCTTAGTGTGGAGTAAATCTGGAGCTGTGTCAGTTACTGTATCATCAGCTACTGACATTCTGGGTCTGCCAGAGTGTCTGCAAGACATTTTCCTTTGTAATCACTTTGTTGCATAGCAACAATAATTTTGTCTCCAACCTGTTGATCTGAAATAACATGTAATCCCTTCATACCAATAAGAAGAAAAACATATGGCTGCTCTAGTCTGGGAACCACTGGCTTTTGAAGTGAGGGGACAGTTAATCCCCACTAAATCAAGGGGGGAGTAGAGCAAGCTGCAGGCTCTGTTGGGTTGAAGGTCTGAGGATGCAGCTGATGTCTGAGCCAATTAACCTGTGCTCTGTAAGACAAGTGGATTTACATTTCTCCTCCCCATTCCCTGTCTTTTATCTTGTGCAACTGAAGTACTTCTCAGGTAAACTTTGCTACAACCTTAATTGCTGAAATGAGCATCACTGTGCAATACCATACAAACAATAACTGGGCACCCCTTCCCTCTGGCAGGAAAGAGTGCACATACAGCACTTAACTTGTATGGGGCTGCAGTGGGTGAGGGTAAAGTTCAGCCACAGCAAATAGGAGTTTCAAAATTACATAGCTGGAGTTCTTCAGGCAAATGCCTCTTGCCTGTAGGGTAGTGGTGTGGTAGGTCTGGCCTGATAACCTTGTATAACTTTCTGTATACCTCTAAACATAGGCCTAAAGACAGACTGGCATCTGAAACAGGATCTGCTTTGGGGATGCAAGCACAAAGTTAAGGTCAGAACCACTCAAGCAGGGAACACAGAGCTTTGGTCCCAAGTGGGCAAAGCATCTCGTGCTGCTATGCTGTCAGCACCGACACTTGGGCTCTACAAGGCCTGCCCAACCTTCTCTCGTGCTATGGGCTGGTGTGAGGCCGGCCATCAGCCTCGTGTCACCCTCCTGAGGTACCTTACTGCTGCCCACCTGGTGCAGGGAGCACAATTTCCTACAACTGAACTTTTGTCTTCCCTGGATTAAAAGCTTGGTATTTGCAAGGCAGCTATATCTTCCATGGTCTCGTCTTTGTTTTTTGAGCCTGTATATAGCACTGTGTGAAACGCAGGTCCAAAATCTGAGGTCAGTAAGCATCTGGTCTCTAGTTTGAGCAGGAGTTGGGAGGTAAGTCCTGTGTTATTTACTGCCTCAACAGCAAGTGAATTCAAGCTAAAAAAAACCAAAAAGTGAATGCAAGCTAATTCCAGCACATCAAATGCAAACTCACCAAATAGGCTTCAAAAGTAAAAATCAAACACGAAACAATATCGTTGCATTGGAAATCTCAGAGGGAGAGAGTGGGAGATCAGAAGGCCAAGGTGCTGAGCATGCTCTGAGAACAGAGCAAAGGCTTCTGAGCCATTGTCTCCCAAACCTGTTGTATAGTGTGCTATCACATGTAGCACAGGCTGGAAAATAGCACAGCATTCACTTAAAAGGTATTACTGCAGCCAGAGGAGTGGCTACTAATAATCCTTTCTTTTCTGTCATCTGAACAGTATTCAGGTTTTCAGCAAACAGCGGACAAGTGCTTTGTTTGTGGACACCTCATAATGGAAATGGTAAGAGACCTAAATTCCTGACTGCAGGGTAGCTTGCTGTTCACATGCTTTGGGTAGTGCACTGGGAGAGACTGTCCTTTTTCCCTAGTCAGTGTCCTTGTGTCTTCACTGCTGTCAGAGGGTAATTTTTGAAACTGAGAATATAAATAAATACCTTCATGCTCTGTTACTGTTAAATAGAGTAAGTTGAGCTTCTTTTCTACCTGAGTCCATGGGAGGCTGTTGTTCTGCCACAGAGTAATTTTTTAAAAAAATAGAAGGATTTTCCATTCCAAAGTGAGAAAATACAGCACAGCTGGGTAAAGGTAAACAGGCTGTGTTCTGCATCACGGGCCCTGTTGAGGGGATAGGATCTGAGCTAGAAACGAGAGGGATGTTATCAATAGTCCTGAGGTTTGTTGCTCACTCTGTGATGTTTTATTTACCTTCTGCCACTTGCTGGACTTCATTTCAGATGTGTTAGTACTACTGGCATTTGTAGGGAGCAAATAGTGTCAGCAACTTTTATAATTAAAAGAGTCAGTGGGCTATGGGTTAGGAAAGATACCGCTGGCATTGTTTCAGTGGGTGAAAGTAGGAAGAATTTAGTCTGTTCTTGCTAAGCAGAAATTCTCAGACAAAATGCAGTGGCTTACACATTGAAGAGGTGCAGATCATGTAGTATATCTATTTTCTTCTGGCTTTAAAATGTATGTGAAGCTCAGCATGCCTAACAGAAGTCACTATCGCATTGCCAATACAGAGGTTCAGTAGGAGCTGGAAGGGACTTTGTTAACGAGGATTCTGGCTCATATCCTGGCACCACTGGTTGGACAAGGATATTGTTCATTTTAGCCCAAGAGCAAATTCTAGAGTTGTGTCATGCTGGGAGGGGGAGGGGTATCTTGACTTGCGTGCTTTGAGCTGGCCCTTAGTTGCAGAATCTCAGGCAAGAGTCCATAATATTTGCTGGTGGAGCTCAGTAGTTGGAAGCTTGGCAGGTGCTTGTCTGCCTTTGTCCTGTCAGCAAGCGTGCTCTGACAAAAGCAGGCAACTCCAAGAGCTCCAGGAGTCTTGTGGGGCTGAGTCCTCGGGTGCCTTCCTGGGAGCACAGACCCTAAAGGTGCCAGCACAGCGTGGTGCCTCCAGGCCTGGGCACAGCTGAGAGCGTTGGGGCTGAGAGCACAGTGGGGTTGGGGGTGTCTGGGTGCAGAGGCTGCCTGGCCCCATCAGCCCAATGCCTCGCACAGAGCTGCCCAGGCAGTAAGTCATGTGGAGAGCAGTTGCTTCTGGTGAGGAACAGGCGTGCAAACCCCACGGACTCTGATGCTGCTCCCTGAGTGGAGAGCTGTAGGGCTTTGGGGTGGGGGCTGAGGAAGGTAAATTGAATGACTTTGTGTGTTTTTCCTATGTGCCACTTCATATTTTCTGTTGATCTTTTATTCATAGAATCGTGTTCAGGGCCATGAGAGCTTGGCCTGTGGAGGTTTTTCATCTCCAGCTTATTAGCCAGCTCCAAGCTGAGCACCACTGCTAACACATAGTTTTTGAAATTACCTTCCAAAGGTATTTCTTATACTCAAAACATATGCAATTGATGCTATAACCTGTTGAGAGCTGCCTGAAGATGATGACACATCTCACTGTTCCCAGAGGCTTGTTCACAGGCGTGGTGCATCCTCCTTGGTGTCCTGCAGCTCTCTCCTGGGGGAGAGAGGGGAGCTGAGCCTTCATTGGGCCTTTCCTTGAAACCTTTAAAATGCAGTAGGAAGGGTCAGCATGGGAAGAGCCTGTGCAGAACACATGGATACAGGTGGAATTTTAACTGAGATCGATGGGCCTCTATGACTGAGTGATAGCCAGTCAGTAACTGTGGGGCACTAGGATCCTTAATTAGTAAAGGGCCACCTATTTATTTTATTGGTTTTTTAACTTTTTGAGTTATGTATGACTAGTTTGGATTCTGTCTGTCACAGCCTGTTAAGTTTGTGAATTAACTCCTCTCTATCCCAGTAATTTGTATTTGGCTGCAACAGCTTTTCCAAGAAGTGGTCTCTGAAGCCATTTGTAATTCCTGTTGATAGGATGGGCCCTGCAGAGCCAAAACTGATGGGCGTAAGCCTCATTTTCACAGTTCTTTCTCTTTGTTTGGAGCCTGCTGAACCCCACTGAAATAAGCAAACTGAGTGTTTTAAAAGGCCCCTTGCTGACAGATTGAGAATCAGACACAGCAATATATGGTTTGGGGGAAATCTCATGTATCCATGCATCCACTGATTTCGCCATTTGCCTCTTAAGATCTTACAGGCCCTTGGGAAGTCATACCATCCTGGCTGCTTCCGTTGTGTGGTGTGTAACGAGTGTTTGGATGGAGTCCCCTTCACTGTAGATGTGGAGAACAATATTTACTGTGTCAAAGACTACCACACGTAAGTACAGAAACTCACTGCCTGCTTGGGAAAATCACAGTAGGTACATGATTGGTATGGTTAAAAGCCTTGTGGTAGATAGAAAGGGTCGTTCCTGTTTGCTCCGGTGTCCCTCAGGTGCTGCTCTACTATGTTGCATTTGTAAAGTATTCTAAAGTTATATTCAAAGTCCCTTCATGGGCCTAGTGTGGCATTGGGTGGCCAGGTGAGGCTGGAAGTCAGGTTGGGTCAGAGGATGTACTTCTGGTGGCTGTTTCTTTACTTCTGAACTTTCAGAACTTTCAGTACTACTTAGGTCAGGGTAATTCTGCAAGTGATGTTTGCTGTAGGTGCTGCTGCCTGGTTCTGAGTTGAGGTTGTGGTAGTGGCTGACACTGGCACGTGTAAGTTAGGTTAACCTAGACTGGAGAGTAGACCTATAATTAGCAGCTAGCATTAGAATCATTTTGGTATCACCTGACAAAAAGTTTTGTGATTTGAATGACTTCTTTTGGACTTCTTTTTGCCCCCATGCAAAGGTAAAACAAATGCTCTTTGCTCCAGCCAACCAATAACTCAGCTTATGCAGTAAGAGCAAATGGCTCTGAACCATTGGCTCAGCTCTAGTGGTAGCAAGGTGATGATGTTACAAGGATAGAGTGAATGTTGGCCCAGTAGTTGTCATGAATTGCTGCTGTACATCATAAGACCAGTTGATGTATTTGGTTTAAGTAGATCCTAGCCACAATCAGCCTCTCACCTATTTAGCATGGTTATGTCCTTCTCACAGTCCCCTCATCAGGAGCTGCTTTGCAGTCAAGGCAATGAGTCTCTGGGAGAATCTTGAATGGCTTTATGAGTAAAGTAAGAGAAAGGTCAGATGTGGTTTAGAGGGCTGGATTTGCTGTGCCTAGAGATCAGGAAGACACTAAGCAGTAAAGCTGGGGTGGGGGGTTGCCTCTGCCAAATCTTCTTTTCCCTGAATCTCATGAAACATTTAGAGGTGTTTCTACTCCTGTGGATCTACATTTTGCTAAAAACAAAGCATGGTTAGAATAACTCTCTTAATTCTACTTTTGAAGAAGCTTTACATGTGACATGAACACTTTCTTCTTGCACTCTAGGGTTTTTGCACCAAAATGCGCTTCCTGTAACCAGCCGATCCTACCAGCACAGGTACATGTTAACGTGCACTGACTCTTAAAGATAGCAGCTGTTGGCCTATGAACACTTTCTAAAAGTGCTTTTCCTTCCTCTTCTAGAATCTACATCATGTCAGATACTAAATTAAATAGAGTTCAGCAGTAATGTCACTCCCAGACATTCCCAGAGGTTGCAATAGTCACACTACTTATGCAGCATAGTACTTTGTATCTTTAGGTTGCTTTCCAGGTGTTAATTACACTGTTAGAAATCTCATTTAATTGAAAGCCCTGACTGGGGCTCCAAGAACAACCCAAAAAGTAAAGCCCTGTTTATTTTTAGAATCTCTCATTAGCTCAAGTAGCAATTTTCCTTGTCTGCTACGTTTGCACTTCTGATGTAGCTCTGTTAAGATGCCCCAACTTGAAAAGACATGTGAGGATTACCCTGACCCTGCCAAAAGGCCCCACAGTCTGTTGTCCTGGTGTAGTAATGTAATGAAAGTACTTAAAGGGGTGGAAAAGGCAACAGAAAAGTTGGCTAAAAGGGAAGCCAGGTGGATGACCTGCTTGCAACCTCAGCCTACCCTGACAATATAGTGAGCACGGTAAGACTTTGGCATTAAGATGCCCCTTTTCTTCTGCCTGCTTACAGTGCTGCTCCCTCATGCTCTGGTGGGTGCTGGGTCTGCTTCCCGTTGCTGAGGTCACTACCCAGCTCATGTGGAGGCAAAGGCCTCAATACCTGTCTCCTTTTCCTCTTGTCCCATTTAGAGACAGAGCTTGCATGCTGTAAGGTGCTGTGCCCCTGGAGAGCCCCAGGCTAGAGGCTCTTGGCCTGCTCACGCCTGTCACGCTGCACCTTACTCTCATTTGTCACTGTTATTTCTGTTAAATGGCCAAGGCTCACATAATTAAAAACCTTATGAAGGCTGAGCCAGAGCTGCTTGTCCTGGTTGGGGTATGAAGACAAAACCTCTATGTAATTTCCTTGGATTTGTGTCTTACATAGTTACTTTTCTTTTTTAAAAAAGAAAGAAAAGAAAAAAGCATTCCTGCTGCTGACTCATCTGATGGCCAGCAGCAGAGACTCCACATTCTTTCCCATGGAGGTTTGTTAGGTTAGTTCAAGTCTAGCAGTGCAGGTACTAACTTGCCCATTGCTTCTCTCATAGTCTACGTCATACCTGACACTCTAACCACACCTGGAACTGGAAACAATAAAAGGCAACAAATTGAATGAGCTCTGCCTTCAGAGGCTTCAGATTAGAGCAGGACCAGAGTCTGTGAGGTTATAAGGAGGGTTATGGGCTGCTCTGCAGGGCCTGGGGCTCAGCCAGCAATTACACAACTCCACTGCATCCACCCTCTGCTGAGGCTGTGGCCTGTGCACACAGTTACCTGCCCGACTGGTATGTAAATCCTGAGGGGGTACACACAGTGACGTGTGTGTGCAAAACGGCTGTGCAGCAGCTGGCTTGAGGGGAATACAAGTCCTGTAAAACTCAGTCCAAGATCTCTACAGGGAAAAGTTACCCGAGCAGTAAGTCGTAGTTTTTGGCTGGTAATTCATTAGATGCTGAGTGCCCTTGGAAAATTATTTGATTTCAAGACTAATTTGTCCCTTGAGGATGACATTTTGTCTGCATTTCCCAAATGACCTCCCCAGCTTAGAGATGTCAGACACCCCTATTGCTGTGCACTGCAGTGGTGTGCAGCACGGGACAGGGCTCCCGCGGGCACAGAGGGAGGGGAACGCTTGGGGAAACGGCTCTCCAAAGTGCCAGGTTGGGCACTGAGAGACAACTGAAAAGAAGACTGTTCACAAGCCCACTCTTACCTTCTCCCCGCTTCCCCACAGGGCTCTGAGGAGACGATTCGGGTGGTGTCCATGGACAAAGACTACCACGTGGAGTGCTATCACTGTGAGGTAGGCCCCAGGCACGCAGCGCGGCTCAGCCAGCAGCCTCCGGGGAGGTGGGGAGGGGTGAGTGCCCTGCAGCCTGGCTGGCTCTGACATGCCAGGGCAGGTTGGGCAATGCCTCACAGCCCCTGGAGGGGAGGCAATGCAGGCAGTGCTACCTGGGCTGCATGGGGTGCTGCCATCTCCAGTACCATATTAGTTTCTTTTGTTTCCCCAGTATTTTAACTTCAGAAGCTCGGTTTGGTTGAGTTTTCTCAATATTTCTAGATAGAACTGGCACATATTCTTTGTTCTCTCCCTCTTTTTCCCTGATGTCTGTATCCAGCTTGTGCGGCTCTGAGCTGCAGAGACGCAATCACAGTGCCTGTGCAGGGAAGGCCTCTCATTCCTCAAGAAAGGGTTTTCCAGAGGATCTGTGTTCTTTCCCTGCTGAATGAATTCTTTACTAGAAGAGGCACATGGATACCACTGACTTTCTCTCACCTTTTGGACAGTAATTTCCTTTTGTACAGAACATTTAAATGTGTATTAGGGCAGCTCAGGTTGTGTTCTTGCTTTGGAGAAGAGAGTGGAATTCAGTCCTAGCTCTGCATCCAGGAGCGTGAGGAGAGAAACAAACTCTTCAGTTCAGGATCAACCCAAAGCTTTTTTTGTGCTGTAGGTTGAGCACTGCCATACAACATGTGAATAGCCACACAAATTCTAACTGTGCTACCTAATCTAGTACTGCTGCATTTTCTTTAGTCTCTGGTGCTACGTTCCGTGTACTTCAAATTGAGAGGAAACAAAGTTCAGAGCATCTTGAAATGTGTATGAACCTAAAATGTAAGGAAGACCCCAACTTTTTCCTTCCAACAGAGATACCTGATATGCCATCATTTTTTTTTTTTTTTTTAATTTTAAAGAGAAAATGGCACAAGAAATGGCAGCATTTTGGAGAGCAGCACTTCCCTCCTCCTCCTCCTTCCCCCATCTATTGCTTTGTGCAGGCTTCACCTAAGATGACAGCTCCCTCCCCTTCTCTCTCAGGCTATTGATATTAGAATATCCCAATGGGGGTTTATTTTCAGTTCTGTTTCATTATTCATTTCCCCATTATCCTTCCAGTTTGAAGCAAATCAAGCTGCAGCCACATCTGCCCAGAGTGGCAGAGTGCATTTCTGTACATAGCCTGGGGGCTGGCCATGTGTTAATGGGAGTAGGTTACTGCTAATGGTCTCTCAAGCTGTACACACCGGGGCACTGCTGTCTCCTTGTACCCTTGAGAAGGTTAGTGCCTGGATGTGGGGCGCACAGAGACTTCTGCAAAGGTTGTGACAACTGACAGCCATTTCTGAAAGGCTGTTGATGGCCTCATCACCTGGTGGCCGCACACAGTTGTGAGTTTGGAACCTTTGCTGCTTTTCTACATCCATCTCTTTCTTGTGTGACCACTTCTGCTAAGAAGTTCAAGCTGGTTTACAGATCAGATCCCCATTCTGAAACTGAAATCCACTGGCAAGAGGCTTTCTCATTGCAGAAAAAGGAACACAATTTTGGACAGGAAAAAAAGGTATGAACACTTGGCACATCTCTTGGCTGTCTGAAATTGTTACCTTCCAATGAGGAATTAAGGGGCTGTGAAGTTATAGTAACACACAGGAAATGACTGTGGCAGAACCTTTGGTTAAAGCCTCCCTAAACGTAACACTCCAGTTTTAAAGCTTACTTTCATTTTCATTATTATTTCAGCATCATCGAATGATGATATTGACTTGATCTGTGAATGTTGAAAAATTGTACTTTTTCTCCAATTTAAAACTTTGCATCAGTTTTCAATACTAAACTGACCCATATGCCCAACTCGTTCAAGGGGTTTTTGCCTTGTGCAGATACACACTCAGAATCTCTGGTTTCTCAGGACCGGTCATGGCACAATTTAAGTATTCAACATGCTGGAAACATCAAATCCAAGCACAAAACTGCTGTGACTTTTAAATGTTCTCAAAATGGTAATAATGACAGCTGAAAACCAGGATTATCTCTATTGCAGTGTACATAACAGCAGGCAGGATCATTGGTTGTTGTTTTTCTTTTTATCTCCGTTCCTCCACTGTTTTTCACCCACGTTGTCCCAGTAGTTCTGTGCTGGTCCCAGAGGTACTAACATATTTCCACTGAAGATGGACTTGTTGGCCTTGAGGTCTGTAATTGTTTTTTAATTCCAGATTGGGGAAAGCTTAGCCCCGCTTCAAAAGTAAAACACTTCTCTCCTTCTCTCACTATCTACTTATGCTCTTCCATTTCTTGTTCCTGTCTTGTTGCAGAATTAGCTCCTTGTCTATTGTAACCTCTTCAGGCTGTATATGTGTGAGGGTCAGCCCTTGGCCTGGTTTTATCTGGTTTACATCAACATTATTAGATAAGAAACCAGAATGTCAAACGGTAGGGGAAAAAAATGCTGAGTGCTACTACAGGCTGCTTCGTCTGATTTCAGTGATGTCATTTCACCTAATGTGAGATGGGCAGGGTCCACCTACCAAAGACTCTTGAGGTTGCTCCCAGGGTTACACAGCACAGTTCAACGTTGTCATGAGATGACCTACCTGTATCACTGACTAACCCGGGATGTATGTGCCTCCTCTAGGATTGCGGCTTGCAGCTCAATGATGAGGAAGGCCATCGCTGTTACCCACTGGAAGGCCACTTGCTGTGTCACGGCTGTCACATCAGGCGCCTTAACATTAAACTGCCATCACATCCACCTCCGAGCTATCCAATGCATGTCACAGAGCTCTGAAAGACATTTCCATTGCCAGTAAGCCAGCTGAAAGAGAAGACAACAATCTAAAAATGACTTTTCTGTTCCTTGGAAAATGAGGTTCCAGTAATAACCATCTAAACCTGCTATTTATTTTTTAAATCAGAGGTGAGGGGTCCTTTTCTGATCTTGTACATATACATTCTTTTATCTAGATATTTTTCACTCAGACACCATCTACTTGAACAAATAATTCACCACTAAACTGTAACTGTAAGTGACAGCATTTCTAAAAACAATGGTACAAAGGGCTGTTCTGCACTCCCTGCTCACTTTCCCTCAGTAAGGAGTGTGGAATTACTTTCCAAAAGTTAGCACCTTATCATATGGCAGCAAGCATGTTAAGATAAATGCTAGCATTTTAGCTAGTTTTGATGAATTCTGGTCTTAGAGAATACGGTCTCACATTTTTTTTAAGACTTAAAGACTCCCAGGAGTAGCGAATAGGAAGCAAACAAGTGTTTTTCACAAGGGCAGCATGGGTTCAGGAGTGGCAGCTGTGAGGAAGCATCAGGCCAGCATTCCATCCTGCAAGGTTCCGCAATCATCCAAAGACTATTGAGCTTGTTAAAGAGACATGACAAGCATTTCATCTAAACACCAGAGGAATGGATCCAAAAGATTGGTGAAGGCAGGGCCGTGGCAATTGAAGGAAGTTCCCGACCTCTGTACGTGTTTGCTGTATCCAAATGTAGCCATGGTTTCAAAAGGCATTGCTACCAACTTGATGATTTGGCACTTACTAAAGAATTCCTCATTTAAACCTGTTTTTTGTTTGGTAGAGTTCACAGCCCCTTTCTATGCAAAGGTACACTTGCGTTTATAGCTCCATGTTTTATACAGGCCTTCATTTGTTACCAACTGCTTTATGGTTGTATGTTGATACATGATTAAAATAAGGGGGACAGTGGTTTTTGTATTATCTTTCCAGCTTTGTGTTGTTTTCCAGTTGTACTTTTGAAATGATCTTGGTGATTATCTTCATTGGAAAAACAAAGTAGAGTTTAGCAAAACAGAATTACAGACCCTTGAAGCATTGGTACTTTCTGACAAGTATTAGATGTACAGAGAATGTACACACTTCCATATTTTGCATAAGCTTTTACAGTAACCTCAGAGCTCTGGGGAAATATATGTCTTCCATATAGGAAGTTAGATGAATCTTTTTTATGGTTTGTTTTCTACCATGTGTTGATGATTTACATGCAGATCACACATCTGTATGTTAAAAAAATTCCTTGCATTCTCATGAGGATTGAGCCAGCCTTCCTGAATTTATATTTTAAATAAATCCATCATTGCTGTCTTTAACTGTATCCAAAATTGCAATAAAATAAGATTCTTCTGCTCCAGGGGAAGTGGAAATGCCAGACCAGGTTCTCTGCGTGTGTAAATTGGGACGTTTCCATGCCCGTTCTCAACACGTCGAGAATCTGACCAATCCCTCTCAGCAATGATCCCGTGTTAAATTCAGCATGCAGACTGATGAAATGACTTCACTTCTTTGGCAACACCATTGCAGTTTAGTTTCTTCTGCTCTGTTGACTTTTTGAAAGCCGTATGTGGTGTTCTTGAAAAGTACAAAGAGCATCCAATGAACACTAATTCCTAAGTGGAATAATTAACTCCCTTAACTGAACTTTTTGATAGTCTGGAATTTCTTCAAGGGGAAAGGAGGGGCAGGAAAAAATTCCTGCGAGCTACTGTTTTTTGTCTTATGAAGGAACAAAAGGTGTATTTCCTGAGCTTTCACCAAACTTTCATTGGCCTAGATTAACCTGTCCTTGGCAAGTCAGATACTCCTTTAAAAAGTCATTTTTCTAATTAAACGTTTCCCTGCATTTGCAAACATAGCTGTGTGTCCACAGCCAGCAGCCCAGCCTCTGCAGGAAGGGGAAGTGCCCGTGCCTCTCGCAAAACAGCAAATGCTGGAAAAGGGAGAATTTGGCTTAAATCAGATCGGATGAATAGATCAATTCCTTAAGATTATTACAGACATGGAAGACATCAGAACTTTCAAGATAAAGTTTTAGCATCAGCTGCAATGTAAGACTTTTTCTATTTAAGGATGCTGCTTTGGACCACATTTAGCTTTGAAGCATTTTACTTGTCTTTACAATATATATTAAGGAACCCAACTGAAGAAACAATCAGTAAAACACAGAAGATTTGGATCTGCTCCTCTGAGCAAGACATCCCATAAGAGTACGTGTCCTATACTGGAAAATATGCTTTGCTCTACCAGTATAGAAGCAAAACCTTCAAAAATGCCAGTGGCCAGAGATGGAAGTGACTTGCTCTGGCATTCAGCCCTGTCTTTTGCCAGTACCTTCCTTAGCAATTTGTCTCCTTCAGGGGCAAGTTGCAAGTTCCCACTCCAAGACACTCTTCAAGGGACATCCCCACTATGTGACACGTACATACCAGACTTCTTCTTTTCTGAAAGTGATCATACTATAGAAGATAAAAATATTTTAATTGCATTTCACAAGTTAATTTGTCAGTCTCTTGTAGCTCTGCTCAGTTCCAACGTGTTAAGTATCATCATGGTAAAAATACTGAAAGGTAACATTTCACTACAGAGGGAGCAATGTATTTAAAACCAGAAAGCAGCAGTTGTTCCAGTGTTTTCTATAGCCAGGTGCATTCCAGTACTGTATCACAAAGCACAGCTTTGCTTTTCCACCACTGAGTATAAAAACTGGAGCTTGACTGAAATTTGCCAGTTACTTTTCAATCAAAGAGAAAAATAAAAGCAAATCTAAAATACTGAGGTGCTGTACTCTTTAGCACTAGTGGCAGTTTCTGTGCATTTTACCTCCTGGCTGGGGAATTATGTAAATAAGAAAGCTTCTTTTAATTATTTTTCTTAAGGAGTATTCTTATGTTAAATCAGTTCAACACAGATGTAAACTTTCTAGAGTTCATTTTATGATGTTCAGAAGCCTTTACTGTACTTTCAGAATATTTCCATAAAGCAGAAACCATAACAGCTTGTTCTCATTTGCATCAGCACTGCACCTTTCCATTTTGGTAAGGAGCCTTACAAGGTCCGTACAGCACAAAGCTGTTGTAGGCGATGCACTGGAGGACACATTCCAAAGAAACGACCAAAATAATAATTTGAAAACAAAACAAAAGCATACAGTCAGATAATTGAGCTTTCAAAGACAGTTTGTTTGGGTTTCTTTCCTTTTCCTTTCACTTGTGTGCACGTGTGTATATATTTTGTAAGGTGGAGCTTCCAAAGGAAAACATGGTTAGAGGAGCTCTTTAAGACCAGAAATTCCAGAGTAGTTAAGTAAACCAAAGCTCTAAAGGAGACAAAAGCTGCTTTCTTGTGTTTCAAGAAAAGTTTAAAAGTTTGTGATTCATCCTGTAACTAATGCCGTAACTAGAGTATATAATTTGACTTAAATTAAGTTTTCATTTGAGAAATATTTTCATTTTCTTTAAAAGAATATAGTTTTCTTCCAAGAACTTGGACCAACGTTGATTTTTATTTTGTAGGAAATATATAAATTCCCAGTTTGTATATCATGTAACTAGTTTACATGCTGAAAATACACATTAGTTTAACTATTTTTGTATATATATATCTCCTTGTAAAACCTTTCAATGTGCTTCTGTCATTTAGCCTTTAGAATCACTTGTGGTTTTTGTGTTTCAGTGTTTGATTCCCTTGATTGTTGAAGAAAAAAATTGGGAAATGTAGATTTATTTATCTAAAGAAGCAGCTACTTGCTATCATCCTAAGTTATTTAATATTAAAGTCAGAAGTTTCATTTAACCTTAGATGCTATAATCTGCTTTTTTCAATAAAGACATTTTGTAGTTATCTTTGATTTTGTAGTTTGTTGCATGTAAGTATTTTATTTGTTTTAATCTAGGTGGGCATGAAAGCCATCTTCAGGAGCCAACAGAAATGCCTAACTGATATTAATTGATTGCAGCTGCATTCATGAAAGATTTTGGTCCTCCAGTGCAAGTGTTACTAATTAAGGTCTAAAATATGCCCCCAGATAAAGTTTTGTAGCTGCTCTTAGAAAATAATTTAGCCACTCTGGCAATTTTTAATTAAGCTTTGACCAGTTAGGCCAGTTCACATGTAGGACAGTTGGTATTGAGGAACACTTCAAGACTCAGGTTATTTTTTGGAGTGTTTCAGAACAGAAGTACTTACTTGGGCTATGAACCTGCAGAGCTTTAAGCACTCAGACCTCGCTTTGGGGCATTTTCTCTATTTTTTGCTAAGTCACAGTAATTTAGAAACTGGGGCCAGAGCTCTTGGCCAGGTTGAAAAAGATACTTTTAAAATATATATTTTACCTTTCTGAAGGTAATATATATTTTACCCTTTCTTGTCTCCAGCTTCCTGGCACAGATGAGAGTTTGGTCAGATGTGCCTTCTCTATACACAGTGGTCCTGCAAGAGCAGCTTCGTCTGTCAGGCAAAAGGTTCATCAGTGCTGGTATCTTGTCTCCAACTGTGGTCAAAAGTAGATGCTTGGGGAAAGAGTACAAGAACCAGTTTCTTACTGGCTTCCTCATATTCAATGGGTTTCTTTTCCATTAAGCTGGTTGATCTGCCATCCATGTGTGTTTGCCCTTTCCTCCAGTGACTGGCACAAGCTGCTACTTCAGTGTGATGCCAGCCTATCCTGCACAGAGTCTTGCTCTGGAGCTCTGCCACCCTGGCTTTGCAAAGTATGAGTGCCTTCAACATTTGGCAAAGGAACTCCCTGGTGGTTTTCACACAATGGCTATTTTGGCAAATTTGTCTTTTGCACAAGTCAGGATAGAAAGAGTTACAAATGCCACAACTGTTTCACATAACATGCTATTTTCTCACTCATAATTTAAAAAAAAAAACATTCAAAGTGAGCAAGTCTCATGCTCCACTTCAGAAACAAACAGCAGCACAAAGACTGGCCAACTGAATGCATTTTAATAGTGCCTCACCATGTGGGTAACACAGAGCTAGTTACTAAAATCTAGGATGTGTTCTTAACGCAACAAGAATTTCTACCACCCCAGCACCAACCTGGTAGAAGAAGAATGGGAGCACTTAAAAATATTAACCACCCCCCATGGGCCTCCTTGCAGGAAACACATACTGGAAAATGAACATGCATCCATGGCAGGAAGGGTGAGTCAGGACCCAGCTTCCAGAGGAGAGCACCACAGCATTCTAGAGTGTTGTAGGGCTCCCTGGCATGGCACCTGAGCCACAGGGCAGTGTATAACTGGACACTGTTGCATGATGTGTGGTGCTAAATCTGGCATGCAGATGATTTGGGACAGCTTTCCCTGCCCTGCCCTTCACCTTGCCAGCCAGCCCCAGGCCTGTGCCCTTCACCTTGCACCTATGGAGCTGAAGAAGGATTTTTTCCAAGTCATGCTAGGGCTGAAACAGAGTGCTGGAAACCATTAGGAACATAAGAACTAGGCTAGGAAGTCTGCCTTCAGTTCATATCCCTGTTACTCAGCTTTTAGTCCCCTTAACCCATAGGCTCAGAATAAATGAAGCTGGTGCAATACCACACCACCAACACACACTCGAGGCAAAACACATATGTGTGGGTACATAAACACATACACAGCACCTTTCAGATATGTAATAATTTAAATATTCCCTGGGGTGTGTCACTGGGGAAACTGGAATTGCAATCTCATTCCTACTGCTGCAGCACTGCTTAGCCCAGTCTGAGCTGCTCACTGTTCACATTTGGCCTTGCTGATTCCTTTCTGACATGGGCTGGGTTGGATCACTGATGCCCATGCCTTTAACTTCACACCAGTTAAGAGAGAAAAAGGTGGCAGAGGTTATCAAATGTAGAAAGGCAAAGAACCAGGGCCCTGGTGTTTTGGTTTTTGAGGCTGTTTTGCTAAAACAGCCTCATTTCAGTCACTTATATCTTTACAGTAAACATTGGAAAGTGGCAACAGACACTTGGGAAATCTATTTAAAAGCCAAAGACAGTAGTCAGCAATTACAGCCCCTCTCCCATCCAAGAACTCAGAGCTCATTAATCTCAACGGTTTAGGGCAGCAGCAAGCTGTGTGCTTCTTCCTGCTTGCTGCCTCATTTGCAGGCCTATGATTTACTGCAGCCTTAAAAAGCACTGAATTGAGGTGAAAATGCCAAGACTGATCTCTGATGGTGCTACAACCTCACGCTTGCGGTTAACTTACAGATAAATTCTGAAGGAGGAACTACTAACCAAGATCTGGAAGTAGTAAGCAAGAGCTGCTGGATGTTGAGCAGGACATATCAGTCTTCTCTGGGTGCCTAAGCTGGACACAAAAGTGTTCATCCATTAAGCAGTGGGCTTTGGTTTCTGGAATAAATTGTAAGTCATCCCTCAGTCACCACCACTGGCCTCAGCAGCAGTTGAATTGCATATTTTAAAGGCTATGGAGTTAACCACAATTTTTGTTAAAACTCCAGAAGACCAAAATTATTTTCTTCCTGTTCAAAATTAAGAACCTCTCCTGCTGCTCAGTGTGGGTCTCACCATCTCACACCGAGCCAGCAAAAAGAAGTTGCCACATTGTTTAAGAGTACACATAAGCACTGGTGCATTTCTGCCATACCTGCATTTCCCTGTGCTGCCACTTTCTGTCCCATCAGAAGAAAATACATTACATAGCATCAATCACTGTGTTCACACGGTGAGCAGAAGTACAAACTGAAAATGGTACAAAAGACAAGAAACCATGTGATGAATTGCCAAAAGTGATAAAATAAATATCCAGCTACACACTTAAGAACTTAATAACAACTTCTCAAGGGTTTATGTCATAACTAAATAAAAAAGAATCCACAAACCTCCACATTTGTATGTCCGTGTCTGGGAAGTCATCACCTCCAAGAGCAAGAACTGCATTAGTTACTTACAGTAATTCAAGTGGTTAAATCAACTACCCAAAAAACCCCAAACCCTGTTCATTAAAAATTTGGCACATTTAAACTATGCCTGGAATGTTAAAGCCACTGATCAGTTAATTACTGGCTGCTCTAGTGAGGTAAATGAAAGCCAGAGGCACCCCTCAGTGCTTGGTGAGGAAGCAGTTACATGCCCAGTTCCCAGCCTGTGTAAACTAGTCTCCTGCCACTACATCCGAGGAAGCTGGATTGGGTCATGCCAAGTGAGTGTCTTGTGCCCTCTGTGAGACAGGACATTAGGACAGGAAAGAAAATTACCATATCAGCTGTGTTTCACCACCTCAGTCCTGCAGCTGAAAGCTTCATGAGTCAAATGTGACAAGCTTACCAAAGGGGAAATAAAAGAGCAATAAATTCTACTCTGTGAAAGGCAGTTATTGTGGGGTTCTGGTCTCACCCAACTGCCTTTACCTGAAGCCTGCAAATGTCACACACTGTGTGTGAGCATGGACACCGTGACAGGGTAGGGAGGAAAATGAAAGTGGCACACGTGGCAGGGTGCAAGGCCAGGGAGAGAGCAACAAGCCTTACAATACCAGTGAGCCGTACATTTAACTGCACTTAACCTCTACCAGTGGAAATGGCTCCCAGAAATATTTTTCCACAGAGCTTCTTTAAAGTGGCAAGGGAAATAAGAGGACACCAGTGTCCTGCAGCAGGAACTGTTGTGTCTTCCAAACAGATAGCAGTGGCACTCCTCCAGCCCCGGCTTGTGCCTGGGCTCACCTGGGAAGTGGATCATTTTTCTTCTCCTTCCCATATCAGAAAAAGAACAGAAAAAAAATCATCACATCTTTCTGCACCATTCACTCTTCCATTCCTGATCAGCACATTTCCCAGCCAGAGAGCAGAGGAAGAGGGCTCTCAGCTGGGCACAGGGCTGTGGCACCCACACAGGCTGCTTGCCAGTCTCTGGCACACAGGAATTCCTTTTATCAAAATGGCAAGTCTGGGTCCAGCAAACATTATGGTCATTTTAGACACATCCTATTGCTGTGTTATTTTGGAACAGATTATTTGCTATCTACATTCCCAACCTATAAAAGCTATTTGTCTTGTTATTGTCTCATTGTTACACCCCATAAACCACACTTAATGGTAAAAGTGGCAGACATGTAGCAACAGTAAGATCTGCCTTTAGCTGCCTAGAAACAATATTTCATTCTCTATTTAAAAAAAAAAATGTTTGTAACCTTTTACGAAAAAGAATTTCATTCCATGGCAATCAGCTGCCAGCTGCTCCCTTACCTATAGCACATTTTCCAACCTCTGCTTAAAAAACAGATAAAAAAGAAATTCATTTTAAAATGAATAAATTTCCTGCCAGTAAATTGGCCTATTATTTCCCAGAAACCCCATCACAACAGGAAAAAGTGTTTCTTATTTTATTCTGCAACATACTGCAGAAAATCTGCTAAATCAATGGCTGTGGCAGCCTCCAGACAACACTTCTCTAAAGCAGGCTGGATTTCAGGGTACAGTTTCACTTCCATTTGATTTTTTTTTTTTTGCATTAATCACACCACCTTCAAAGTTGAAATCTTTATCTTTTGGTTCATCAGCAAAGGAGATCTGAAGCTTGGCACCTATTGCACTGCAGTCAGTAATTTCCATATCACCTTTCCCAACAATTTGATGCCTTTATTTGCACCCTGGGTCTAAGGATCTCCTGCAGCAGAAAATCTGCTTGCAGGCACAGCAGGCACAGGCAGGGAGTGCAGAGCAGAAGGTACCAGAGTGCCGTTTTCTTTGAGATGGATCTTCAGTCGCAGCCCAAAAGAAAGCAGCCCTGCAGGCAGGCTGCTGCAGAGCTTCAGCAATGCTTCCATATTTAAACAAGTGAAGAGGTGAGCGGACTGAGGTAACATGCTAGCTGCAGTCCCCTTTGCAAAGCAACTGCAAAGTGAGCTGTTAGCTTCTACCTGTGGGGCCAGAGCAGTCTATTGATGCTTCATCCAAAATCTCTGCAGTTTTACTATCACTGCATATCATCCTTTGTGTCTGCTCACAGAAGCAGCAAAGGTTTTCTTTGTTTTATCAGCACCTCCCACCTCAAACAAAAAAAAACAACCCAGCCCACATATATGAACTTACTGTCTATGCTACATACAATAAACATAAATAATAAATGCACATGTAGAGATGTAAATGGGCTGAAGGGATGTTTTGTGCAAAGATCTCATTTTATAGGCAACCAGGCCACATGAGATTCACTGCCCAAGGGTTACAAAATATTTTAAATGCATCCTAATATTATTCTTTGGAGGCAGGTGATAACACTTGCATATGCACAAGTGCATTTCCTCACACTATCTGGCAGTGTTATTCCTTACTCTCTTTGCAAACTGAAGTTTACTAAATAACCTGTTTTATCAAGGAGGAAATTCTCCCAGTCTGAGTTGCAGATATACACTCGAACAGATAGTGGAGGTGACAGGAATGGGACCCATGAGCTCTGCCCACTGCAGCCATGGTGGGGCACGGGCCATGGCCAGGCTACTGCAAAAGATGAGGAGCAAACTCCTTTGCTGCTTTGAAGGAGTTTGTAGATACTGCTCCACAGCCTGCTGCAACACAGGCTTGGGCACACAGCAAGAGGCACCCTTCTGGGTTTTGTTGTGTTTGGGTCTCACAAAAGAAAGAGTTGCAGCACGTTGAACTAAAATTTAAAAAAAAACGACCCAAAAGGTGGGAAAGCCAGAGGTTGACTCAGCCAGTGGCTTGGTTTGAGGATTAAGCAGCCACTGTTTGGCCTTCTGCACAGTGCCAAGTGCATCAACTTTGAAGGGCATGGGAATGTCACCAGAAGATCTTTTCCAGTGGAAATATCAGTTATTTCAAACCAGAAATGTCCGAGGAGCATGCTCGGGCCTCCCCAGCTTTCTGGTGTGTGCAGCAGAGCCAGTTACCAAGCAAGCATCAGAAAGGCAAGAGCAACTCCACCAGTCCTCCTCCTCTCCCAAAATTACTGTTCAAAGCCTGGGGCTGGCACAAAGCTTCATCAACCCCTCTCCATTGTGTAAACAACCCTGAGAGGCCTGACAACACCTCTGTCAAACTCCTCACCTGGAGGAGATCAGCAGCTATTACCTGAGAAGCCATAGACTATACCCTCCTCTCATGCCTGCTGCTGTGAAGTGCACTGAACTCCACTAAGTTCCACCACAACAAGTTCAGGTTTAGCTGTGCAGCTCTCTCTCTTTTTTTGTTTCTTTCTTTCTTTCTTTTTGTAAACCAGAAGCTTCTGGAACTCACTAAAAATAAATTTGTTTGGGTTTTTAAACCTAATCCAAAGAGATTTGTGTTGTCTTTCAAGATGGTACTTCCCCCCTTGTCCCTGCTTGACAACAGATTTTTCAGTCATTAAGAATGCTCTGCATGCACGGAAATATCTCGGGTTATTTTTCCCATAATCAAAAGCAAACAAATCCCAGAGCAGCCCTGGCAGGCTGCTTCCGGCCAGCACCGCTGCCCCCCAGAGACCCATCGTGCTGGGCTGTTGCTCTCAGAGGGCAAACAAGAAAGTTTGCTTTCAGTATAAAATTAGACACTAAAACAAAGTTGATTTTTTTTTTTTTGTTGTTCCCAAAAAAAAATCCCCAAACTCTTGCTTAACTACTTTTCCATTAAACATATTCCAAGACAGTAATTTAGATAGGTATGAGTGGCTTGGATTGTATAAACCAGCATGTATGTTCTCTCCCCACTCCCCTTCTGCTGTCAGTACCATTTGATATACTCCTGGCCAGTGCTGGAAGCTCACATCACACTGCAGTCACTGGTAAGCATCTGTGATACAGCTCAACCCTTGCTATCATCTACCAGAATGCCCTCTGCTATTGCTTGCTTGTTCTCAAGTGCTTTCTCCTACAAGGCCCTTCCTGATTGCAGAGGATTGGCATTTAGAAGAAACTGCAAAGTTATTTACCTCATTATCCTCTTTTAAATCCCTCCCCAATACCCTCACCTGCTGTGATACCTAAATGAATGTTGTCAAATAGAGCTGATAACACAGTATGGCTGTATCCACCTCTATCCATCTATCCTATATTAAATTTGGACAGTAATTTTCTGAGAGCAAAACACTAATTCTTAATCACAGGAAGACATTCGTGCAACAGCACAACTACAATTTTACTTGTAAACACCAAGAAATCTTCCAGTGTTGCCAAAATCTCCTTGGCCTAATGTAACAGCAGTTCTGCTTTAGGAAATGTTTCTGTGTCTAGCACTGCTAAATGTCCTTATTAACAAAAAAAAAAAGTAGAAATGATCCCAGCCATCCTTAGCAATACCATCCCTGCAGTGGAGTTACATTGTCAAGTATAGATTAAAGAGATTTCATGAGCAGTTCACGATAATTTGCCCGATTAGGTTTTGCTTTCCTTGTCTATTATAGGTAACAGTGGTGAGACAATTGCTGGCTGCTATCTAGAATTGTTGACGAAAGCTTCTGGAATGCTTTGCATTCTTGTGATGGGGACCTCAGCAAGGGACCGCTGTCACACTCTTAGCCTTGGGTCTACAAGGTCAGATGAGTCACTGCAGTGTCTCCTTTTCACGTCTGATCAACTGTGCAAAAACTTGAGGACAAATACTGCTGCATGTTACTCCTGTCCCACAGATCTTCATTCAAGAGCATTCAGAGAGAGCAAAAATGAAACAAAGCTGCAAAGCTACATCATTCAAAAATGTAACCAAAGTTACAAAAAAATATCTAGGGGCCTAAACCAACATTTGTTATTCACATACAGTACCCAGCACAATGGAGACCTAATGTATTATTGTGCCCCTAGATTGTATGGTTTAATAAACATTTCTGATGTAGTAGATCTGCCAATTCATTACATGCCTCACTTTTTGCATTTACAGCAGCTTTGAGTGCCCTGAGATTTTTAATCCTCAGCTAGGCCTCTTCTCTTAAAAATACCTATCATCACGCTGGATATGCCACCACGAGAATGCAAAAATATGTTTTATGTCATTGTGTTTTCCAGTGCAGAGTTGCGTGAACTCCAGAGCTCTCTGGAGTGTAGAAGAGGAAAATTACAGTAGCTCCAATCACTATAAAATATTCAGAAGGTGAAGCTCAAACATATAAAGGATCCCAGTTGTAAAAGGTTCTTTCACTGCTATTAACTGCAAGGAAATAGCCAGAGGCACCACTGAGTATTGCCAAATCCCCACTGCATCAGGCTTTATACATGTAGGACTGCACAAGCCACTGCACTAGGATTTAATATTCCTTTTTAGGCTGAAATCTGATTCTTGGTCTTGTTCTTTTCTAATGAGAGGGTCGTCCTGGGCAGGGAAATGCACAGACACTAGATAATGGCTGAGAGAAGAGCAAGGAGAGATGAGAGTACTGCAAGAAGGAAGGAAAACAACTGCTCGCCTTTTATTTGGCTACAAATTGCTTCTAAAGGATGGGCTTCATGAAAAACACAACAGCAGAAAACTGCTCCAGAGGCAGTTCACTGCCCTGGGCAAAGCCACTCAGCCTGGGGTGAGGTACAGCCAGGCCTTCAGACAGCTTAATCCTCTCCAAGCTTAGTCCATTAGCAAGTCCTTCAGCAACACAGCAAAGTCCTGAAGCTCTGCACCCATCAGGGCACCTGAGGATCACCAGAAGTCAGGGACCTGCCAACTGCCTTGTTTTCCCTGACTGTGTGTACATGCTCCACCTAACTGTCCTCATGGCACAAGTGGCCTCCAGTAGCATGAGCATTTGGAAGGATCAGCACCAGATGTTACACACATAGATTGCCCCTTTAATGCACAAATCCTAGCCTCTAGGCAAAAAATCAGCAGCAGCAGCACCACCAGCTAACCAAAGCAATCACAATGAAGTCACCAGAGTCACTTCTGTGGTGAGCTCTACACTCACCCGGGCTCCGTTGAGATTAAGGTATCTGAAACTAGTGACAAGCTTCCAAAAACAAAACACCTTTATTCTTTCCTTTTTCTAAAAATCATACTGAAGAAGAGGTGTGAAAAGGCAGATTTTGCATTTGACAATGGCTTACTCCTCACCTTTTAAAATATTTGTGTACAGGATGCTGCAGGACTCCATACAGCCACCTAGTACTGGGAAAAAAAGTCACTTCTCCACTTCTGTGACCATCCTCTGCAGTCCCACAAGTGTATTTGAGACCAAGTGTCCAGCAAGGAGGAATAAAAGCCAAGTCTCAGCAAAAGTCAAGTCTCTGCACTTCCAGTTATGGGCAGCAGCAAGCCTGACAATGAAATGGCCAATGAACTGTGCACACAGGAAACATGCTGCTATCCCAGTAAAGAAAAAGGAAAGACAACCCACAAAAGACACAGCTATTGACTGTGGATTCTCCAGTGGTTGTTATATGTGGCATCTCTCCCCTGTGCTGTTGGACTGAGTAGCAAGGGGATCTGCAAGGATACTCCAAACAGCCCACCACACTGCCAGATCTGGCCCTCCAAACATATTGCTCTCTTCCTAACAGGGAACTACCAAGACTTGCTGCTTATTTCTCAGCAATTCCTTGACATAACAGGATTGAGACTGCCTGTCCTCAAATCTAATCATGGCTATAAGAGTGTCACATGCTCCTTCTAAGTCATTTGCTCCTACATTCACACCACCTCATCCTGTGTGGTAGCACAGGCAATCATGCAGCAGTGCAGTGCAGGGAATCAAACTACCTTAAAAATAAACTAGCAAAGAAAGAAAATGAAAGAAAGAAAGGAAAAGGTTTATATTCAGCCAGATAAATTACCTGGTTCCTGTTCATGGCATAGGTGAACAGAGGTTTTTGCCAGCAGGAGCCTAGGGGCAGCACCAGTGCAAGGTGGTGGTCTGATGCATTCAACAAACTACAGCCCAAGTCACCATCACTGCCCTGGCCACAGCCAGAAAGAGCCAACGGGAGTCTGGGATATACTCTGTGATGCGTCCATTAGGGCTAACTTTGATTGAAAACAGCTTAGTTACTTAGTACCTCTCTTTAAAGTAATTATTTTTTGATAGCTTTGAGTCTACTTGCCTGGAAGATGGCAGAGCTAACCCCACTGAGGAAGCAGCCCATTTGGGTGCCAGTTTCTGCTTTTATTCCCCTTTAGAGTTTGAAAATATTTTGCTATGCAGCTTGCTAATCAGGTCTTAGAGGGACATGGCTTCTTGTTCTCTTGCTTATAAGGGAAGCTTGAAATAAATTGAAATTATGCTGGCCTTGTACTAAAGGTCAGCATTGTGGGGAAAGATGACTTGTTCGGAATTCAGTCAGGAAGTTTAATACAAATAATCCAGCTTGAAGTTCTGTGAGAACAAGTCTCTGCCAAAAAAAAAAAAAATGCTGATAGAACGAATCTAACTCCTAAATCTCTCCTTTCCAAGCATTTCTCCACCCAAAGGCTTTTAAAGCTGCCATGTGAACACCTACTTTGCTGAGGTGTGAAAGAGATACTATTGGGTACCTTCCCAGATAAAACCAGGCTTTTATCAGGAGACCAAAGCAGGAATGAGCAGGGGAGGGAACAAAAGGTATTGTAGATTGCTGTGAAGATGGACTGCACTGTACAGTGTCACCATTACTGGTTGTGAAGCATTAGGCTGTCTCAAACTTTTTAGCAAAATGTTCGTGCCATAAGAGAGGGAGAACAGCTGAAAAAATCCAACAGTTCATTTGCAAATAACTAATTTTTTGCTAGTAATGTCTTGCAGTTGTACAGATGCCTTCTGTATACACAAGGCAATATTTGCCTCTCTGAGGCTACGGCATGAATTTATATTTGAAAGTGTTCACGACTTAGAGAGAGCCCAGAAAGATACTCTGCTCCCATTAGAAACAGGGGTTAAAGAACAGATACTGGAGTTAGTAAAAAACCCCAATACATGCTCTGCCTTCATGTCACTGCCAGCCTTGAAAGGACAATTTCAAATTGGGAATTGCAGAGAAAGCATTTATGTTTCAGAAAATGTGTTTGTGGTTATGTAAATTCCTATGTACATGTATTTTTTAACAACATCCATTGGGACACAATGGGTCAGGAGATCCCTCCAAAAACTCTGGAATTGAGAAGATTTATATCTCTATGGTTGGTATGACTGGAGTCAGAAGGACTATAAGCATCTGTTATCGAAAGATTTAAATCCAGACTCAGACAGTCTGGTTTTGTTTTTCTGGCTCACCAAAAGCTGTTACCAAGAAATGAAACTTCAATCCCCTCTCATTGCTCCAAAGCATTCCATTCCACCAGTAAGTGGTTGCTCACATCAAGCAATTTGTACCTGGGACTAGAGAAATATCAAAACCAACCAACCTGTAATCTCTGTAAGAGTCAGATAATACAGCAAGTGTGGAGTGCCACGATCAGTGATGAAACTAAGAGGACAACCTGCCTAATACTTCACATTTTCCAGACAAACATTTTAGTGATTGCAGGAAGGGTTGTTGTGGCCTACATCCCCCCAGCAAATGTGTGTGTTATGAACATCTGAGCAGTGGTTTTAGCACAATTTAACACTCAAGTCTTTCCAAAGAGAGTTCTGCTGTGTTACCTGAACACCCGGTTTCATCCTGTCTGATCCTGCATGGCCGTGACTCGCTGCTGCCCTCTTTATTCCAGTATTGGCTCCAAAGCATGACAAATAACACCAGGAATCTCTCTCCCACTCAGTGACTCAGTCTCCACTACTTCAGTGTTTGTCTTGTTTTCAGCAAAAATAACCTGGAGAAAGTTACACTTCATTCAGAAGAAAAAAAAAAAAAAACCAAAACAGATATCCCTGTAGTCCAGCAGGGAAAACCAAAAGCACAACTGACTCACTGCTCCCTTCCAACGCATGTGATGTTTTGCCACCCAAAGTGTTATAATCAGACTATTAAAATGTGTCTGTTTCCTTTCAGCTCTAACGAAGCATCAGCAAATGGATAACATATCTCTAGCTTTTCCCTTTATGTCTCTGGGAGGCAGGTGCAGACTCGAGTAAGGTTCACAAAAGAGATTCATATGTGACGGATTTGTAAGTTCCCAGGCAGCTATCCGGATAAAGCTTAGTGCTGCCAAAAATGTGCACTTTGGAACATCACTGAATGTCTTCTGTGTTTACAGAAACAGTTTCGCTTCATTCAGTTCCTCAAGAGAAAGAATCAGAAGGACATCAGAGAAATACTAAATGTTATGGTATTTAAATGAAAGTGCTGGCATCAGTCCTCTCAGCTCCAGCTGGTTAGTGGGGAGAGACACCCTCAAGTGCTTTCCCAGGGCAACTGTGGCATCTTCCTAATGTATTTTAAACAGTTATTTCAGTGGGAAACCCCTCAAATCTCAATTTCCTCGATAAGGTTACGTAATAAAGCATAACCACGAGCAATCCAGCTCTGCCCTGGAGACACATTTTAAAAATTCATCCCAAATCTTCATGTATACCTGTAATACCAGCAAGCTATTTGGCATGGCCGTAGCACGGCAGCCACCCCACTTTCATGCTCTCAATGAGGAAGTTTTTCTAACAAGCTTGTTAAACTTCTGTCAAATTTACTTAATAAGAAAAGCCTGTATGGGCTTTTCTTTTTGTTCTTTGCTTGTGTGTGATGTCTGTGAAACAGAAAAATACGTTATCAGAGATGTCTTAGATGGCACCTTAGTGAACCAGATGCAGTAGAGTATTTTGGGGTTTCCCCCCAAACTATATCAGGTAGAGTCCTAAATTATCAGCTTAACTTTAAGCCCATGAATCATGCCATAAGTAACCAGAACAACCATCATGTCTGAGCACCAAAGCCTGAGAGTCATCCTCTGAGCAGGAAAGAGGTTGGAAAGGCAATGGTGTTCAGAAACAGCAGTCAGGAGGCTTGGATTTTGCCATTTATAATTTGTTACATCTAAGAGACAATCTCAGGGCAGAGAATGAGAAACAAGCAGAGTCCTCAGTTGATGCATTAGTACTTTGATCGTGATTCCCTTTGTATTTGTCAAACTCTCCTTATTCACCTAACAAAGGTGAAGTTTCCTGTACCGCTAGCAGCGAGCAGCTCTGTGCAGCACCACTTCCCTTCCATTTATGTTGCCTCTAGTTAAGGAACTACGTGACAGCAATGACACAGAACAGCTGCCCCCAGAAAGTTTACTTTCATGGGCCTGTGAAAGTCTGCCATCCTCGACTCCCTGCACAATGTCACATCTACCTTTCATGCCGCTCAGGGCTTTTAAAAGTCTCCAGAGCACCAGTGGTGATATGCAAGGGGAAAAATAGTAAACCTCCTACCTCCAGAATACTTTTGCATTTTTGAGCGTATATTTTGCCATCTTGGAGAACTAAAATAGACCAGAAAGCCTGTTTTCCCATGGCACCTCCAAATTAATGACAAAGTTTCTTAATGGTTGTGAATAGTTCATAGGACTCATGAGGAGCAGCAAACAAACAAAGCCTAAGAAATACCGCCCCTCTCCACACTCATTCTTTGGTGTAGTCTCAAGGTCTGAAGTGATAAAAGGGAGGGAAAATGAATTCAAATGTATATGTAGAGATCTACATAGCTACAGCATAAACACTTGAAAATGTAATCCATGAGAATATTGACTGCAGGCTCTAGAAGTCAGTTGCGTATAAAAAGATTTCAGTTGCTAAGTTAGACTACACGTTTTAACAGAATTTTTGCTCAGATGCCTACTTTTTCTAAATATTTTGTTCATTACCACTTGCCATGCACACTTGAGACAAATCAAACAGCCTTGCATTAGCCATAGATACATTTCTGCAAGCAAGATGACCAAGATAACCTGAGACTGACACTCAATTTGTAAAATGTTTGTTTGCACCTCTCCTAGCACATTTGACCATCCTCAGGAGGAGCTCAGCCCTGTAACAATGCCTGTTCCAGTAATGTGCCACACTGGTGCTAAACACTGACAGCCAGATCAACTAGGCCCACTGTTGTTCACACATTTGACTTTTCCCAACATTCCCTGTGTAGGATTGCCATTATCTGTTCATTTACAGGGACCCACTCCAATCCTAGTCCTTCCCTTTGGATACTTGCATGTACCAAGGCCAGTAGTGATGAACCTTGTTGCCATCCAGAAGAGCCTCTATCCACATACAAACTTTTGCCGACCTAAACTATGTATTTACTCTTTTCTTGCTTTGCTTGTAGGACAGAAATATGATAATATTGCCAAAACAGCAAAAGCTTGTATTGTCTGAAGTGACTTTTTGGAAATAGGACGTTTCTGGTAGTCCAACAAAACACTCTCATTAAGTCCTGGAAGAAGGTCTCCTGCATCTCCTAACTGGTTATCTCTAAGAGTACAGGTATGGACTGTATATGCACATTGTGATTTACTGTGCAGTAATCAGTGTGCCCCTATCACAAGATATCTCAGTAGCCCACATCTGAGTGGAAAAGCCTGGTGACAAAATGGAAAGGTACAATGAGCAATTTCCAAATATACACCCCCATATTGGCTTCTGTTTCTGCATGATTGACCTTCTGAAGTCCCACTCTAGAAATTTAAACTAGTACAGATGTTTTTATGAAGTACAAAAAAAAAAAAAAAGTATAAAAGAGTCCATGAGAAGTCACAAAGATACTGGATCCAAAGATCATGGATTCAAGCATCCCTTGGCAAGTATTTGAAAGTAGGCAAATAATTTTTGAGCAGAAGCATAGCTGCTAATTTCAACTACATTAATAACTTATTGCAGAAGCTAAGCCTTTATATTTTCCACTGTAAAACCAAAGATTTGCTGGAATCCAGGGAGCAATAAAGCTGTTATGTCTGTAGCGATATTCAGGTAACATTAAACCTCTCACAAACAAAGCAAAACATAGGTAACTTGGTGTTATCAACAAAGAACCGACTCTCTTGGGTGTAGCATCATTTGTAATTACATTAGCGTTCTTCATCAGAAGCTGAAGAGGCAAACAGCCTACAACCACAACTGCATAGCTACACTAGGAAAGAGAACATTTATTTCCAAGTCTTTTTGCAGATACCATGGATGTCTGGCCTGCTGACATACTCTGAAGTTTTGAAGACAGACAGTGTCATATAGGAAAGTGGGTTCCTGTCAGCTGAATGAGTAACTCATTTGTGCAGTGCGGCCTGAAGAGTGAGTGCAAGGACAATGCTTAACACTTCTGCTCCTGCCTTCTCTCACTGTCTGTCTTTAAGTAATTTGCTTAATCCTCAGTAACCCATCTACAGAGCTGAAATAGAGTATCTATCTCCCAGTGGTATCACAAGAAATAATTTGTTGATGTCTGTAAACTGTTTTGACTCTGTGGTGATAGATGCCAGAGAAAGATTTAAAAACAGATGTCTGTGGAGAGGGAGAAAGCACACTTGTGAATATTGTAAATAGGCAATATTTAGTACTTTTATAAAACCAACTCTAACAGAGAACTTCTACTTAGTAAATATAACTAAAAGATGGTTTCTGAATGAATTGAACTACAACACAAGGTCTATATGATTTTTCCTTACAGAATTCAAATGCAAGGACTATACTTTCTGTGATAGTCTCCCCAGCAATGCACTTGTGAGATAACTGAGAGGATATTTTGCACTGGGCATTTCTTCTCTCCTTAAGAATATACACGAGGTTAAAAGAAGAGAAAAGTCAAGTTTACATAAGGACTGTATTGCAGCAAGTGAACTTTGTGTGAAGATTAACCAAGGTCAAGATCTTCTTCCCCATTAAAGTTAGTGAATAAACAAAGCCAATAAAGTTAGAATATCATCAGCAAATGTCAGAAGTGAGACTCACAAAAGTTCATGCAACAAAGCCTTGATTTCAGTTTCCACGGGACTGCTGGCCTTAGGCACCATTATAGTCATGCTGCTCCACTCCAAATGTTAGGATTTGGAGAATGGTCCCTTGCTGAAGTCAAACAGCAAATGACCTGCAAGCTATCTCTTCAACACCAGCAAAAACTTAAAACTTCAATGAAGTCTTGAAAACCAGCTGGGTAATATTCATTTACTCTAACTTCCAAGAGTGCCTGAGGCAAGCAGCTCTGGGCTGCTTTATCTGGGATAGTTTTTAGTTGCAGTTAGTCACTGGTACAGGTGGTAGTCACTTGTCACTCCACACCACTTTTTACTTCAGTTAAGGACAGCTCACAGTGTCTGGCAAGGCATAGTTGTGACAAATCACAAAGTTTTCTGCAGTACAAGACTTGTTGCTCTTTTTCACAACCATTTTCCTTACTGTTTTTCTTGCATTCATTTTTACTCTTTTCATAGCTTCAGGTTCACTCTTTTGGAAATCAGTCTGCTTAATAATCCTAGTCTCACTCATTTCCTAAAAATGATAGCAAAGCAAAACAAAAATCTCTTCCTTGATGTTTCCAGTGGTGGAGACTGGAAGGAATACAAGGAGAGATATGTGCTTACACAGAGAGAAGGATGACCAAGACAACTTCAACCAGAAGCTCTCAAAGAGCAGTTGACCACTGTTCACTCCCACAGAAATTATAACACAGTTATATTGTGTTAAAAAATGGTAAATACACCCCCTCCATATTTTCCTAAAATGTATTTCTTAATATTATATCATCTTGCATCAAAACTAGATGACATGTTAAAAGTTTCTTATTCAAATTTCACATACATGTGGCCATTTCTCAGGTATTGATATGACTGAGCCAAAACACTGAAAGCACCAAGTTATAAATATTAGTAATGAAATAATATTACATTTGGCAAACATAGTAAATGGCTACATTTACTGCAAGAGTGCTTGAATACAAGAATTCCAAACTTTAAATCCATTCAAAATGCAGCTGTTCTGCTATTAAATAGGAAACAGTCTTTTTAAACTGAAATCTTGTTAAACATGTAGGGAAAGTTTTGGCAAGACAGATTGTTTTCCATCATTAGATGAAATTTTGAAAGCTGTTTCCTAGCAGAACATATAATTGCAAATATTTTGGACACTTTCATCTGACTTTCAAGTCAACCGGGATTCGTGCTTCTATCTCTTATGGTTATAAGATAAATAGCAGATTTCTGAAGATAAAAATAGCTCTGCTTTCCAAGGCAAAGCCTGGTTTTCAGAAGGAAAAGTGCTAAAAGAGCTCACAGGAGTAGATGCATCTTTTTTTATTCTTTTAAATAAAAAAGTCCTCTGTATAGTTACACTTGCATAGTAGTTTTATGTCTAAGATCTCATTTAAACCAAAACTTAACTTTTGGAACATTAAAAAAAACCCACTCTCTACATTTCTGTGTCTGGTGGATGTGCAATATCCACTGTCCAAGTTCATTTCTATGAACCTATGTTTAGGACTTAATTACCCTTGATTATCTGAAGCAGAGCAGCACATTCCCTTCCTTGGGGACAAACTGACGATTCACAAAAAGGACACAACATGTTTACACTGCCATATCACGTACTCTCATACATCATTGCATTCTTAGTGATGGTTGCACAGAGAAATCCACTCTGCCCCTTCAAAGCTCATCAACTGTTGCTGCCACAGACTTCTCATCTCCAAGGTAAGAGTAGGCTACTAGTCCTGGCCTGATTTGATAAATGAGAAATCAACAGCAGATGCAGGTAATTGTAATGAAAAGCTCTATCATCCCCACTAGAGGAAAACCAAACCAACCCAAAATCCACTTAAACTCATTGTATTTGTATGACCTCAAGGTGTGAGACAAATAAGCTGCTATAGCAGGGGTGAGAACTTTCAGATACGGAGTGGAAAGAAGCTGCTGCTGCCTTGCTGACATTCAGGACACAGCACAGGATTCTTCTCCCAGTCATGGACTTAACCACAAAAATCTACCTGAGTAACTCCTAAGTGAAAAACAGACTCAGAGCTTTCAGCAAAGCAGTAGAGAGAGTCCTCAAAAACATGAAAATGCATTCCTTGGTCAGTGTAATGAGAATATGGTCATCTTTAAAAAAAATGACTGAATTTACCAAAGACTTTCCCGGGGTCACAGATAAACATGTTTTTGCAAGTTCAAACCTGAGATTTCCTTTAGAATGACTGCCTTCTGTATGTGATATGAAAAGATACATCTCAACCTACCAAGTAACATTACTCATGTCTGCATGCCTGCAACAAAAAGAAACATAACCTTATCTGCCAGCTATTTGTAGCTATCAAAGATTTACCAGGAAAGCAGCATGATAGTTTCCATAATTCATAGTTATCTTATTGGATTTGAGAGCTGGGAGAGCTTAGAGGGTGAGAAGAAAAAGACAAAAGAGATCATGTTACTTTTCAGCTGTATTAGGAGGGTAGCAGACAAACTACAGCAGAAAAGGTGACGTACACGCACCTTGCAGTATTTATGAACAGCTGGGCTCAAATAAGCTTCCTTATGCAAATGGATACTTGAGTATTTAAATCAGCACTTATACAAACAGATCTCCATGTGTACAAATATTTCCCCATTAAAGCTGCCTATTTCTTAAGCCAAATCTGCTACTATTCAAACCTATGGCACTTTTTTTTTTCCTGACTTGAGAGGAAGCAGGAACAGAAACCCAACCTCTGCAAAAACATTCTTAAGGTTGTTTGAGGTACTTTATATTTTTTTAAAGTCAGCTGTACTTGTGGGACTGTCCAGCAACTTGAAGATCATTAAGCAATTGGAATGGATTCTATAGGAAGTTGTTTCTATCTTTTCTTAACACAAGGTCAGTAAAGCTTTCACAAGTGGTTATTTCCTGTAGACTGCACTCAGATTTACATTGCTGATGCACCCAAAAGCACCAGAAGTTTTGTCTACAGATTCAGAAAACTGACAGCCTCCTTTTGCATTTGGGATGCATCCACATTTACATTCCAGAGAACAAGTGGTTATCTTTTTACTGTAAGAAACAGAAGATATTCTACTTTTAAAGGGAGTTTGAAGGAATTCTGCTGTGTCAAACATACTGAAGCCCAAGAAGATGACAATTATTTATTAATCACAGCTACCTTTGGTTAAGTTCCACATGCTGATACCAAGTTGTTCTTTCATACAATCTTTCTTTACTTTCTCAATCAACCAACACAGTTTTACTGGTGACTAAAAAGTATCCAGGAAAAGTGATCCACAAAACACAACAATGCAGAATGTTTCCCATGGCTACTCAAGCTATTAAAAGGTTAGTTCAAGTCTGTAGGCAGTGAAATCATACCACCATTATCATTGCCTTGTGGGAGCAATAATTCTGGGTGGTCTGTAACACTACAACTCCTGGTCTCCTAGATAGTATGACGATGTTGTCAAGAAGAGCCTATCTAGGAGTGTAACTAGGCTTGAAGCTTTTTGACCTCATAGATAAATAGGTTTTGTTGAAAGCCATTCTATTATTTTTCAGATTAGCTTAGACTTGCATTTGGTTCATTTGCTGCCATGGGGGTGGGGACAGAGAGAGGCCTTGAGATATCCAACAAATGTTTATCCAGCTGCGGTAGCTTGATTCTTAAAGTATAACTGTCAACATCTCCTCTCCCTCATGCAAATCTAAATTTGTAAACAATCCTAATAATTCCTCCTCCCTGTTGTTCATTTTGGTTTTACATTCCTGACTGAACAGCTACAGGACTTGAAGCAAGGAGAGCAATGCTAGCCAATCCAGGGCTGACTGCAGTGGAAAAAAAATATACTAAAACCATGGGCTCCCAGAACAGACTGTTCAATGCTAATTTTAAATCTTAAAAACAGTGCCAGTCTGACATAAGAGTGGGGTATTTTTTAATAGTTTTCATATATTTTAAATCAAGAGCAACTGCATTGCTTTTTTTTTTAAAAAAAAAAAAAAGCCACCACGACATCCGATTCATCTCCTGTTCCCTCGTGTAAATGACCTTAGAACATTTATCAGGTGTGTTTTTAAACTATGTAAACAGAATTGCACTTTGCAGGCATTTTCCTACTACTATAATCCACAATATAAAATTTCTTTATCTAATTTGTCCAGAGTTTGTTTTTCCCAGCCATACTATGCTGCAGCAGAGGGCCAGTAAGTCTGCTTAAAAAAGGACATACACCCAATTCTTTGTACTGTGAGCAAGCTGAGTGTTACAGTTTTTCCCTATTAAAATATTTTTTTCAAGTCCTGGAGGACACGATACACCATCACTGAAGAAATTTCATTCCAAGCACAGTAAAGACCACTTTGCAGCATTTATTTAGTTTCAGCAAAAGCCTGATATTGCAAGTATTTATGCGCAAGCTTAATGAGGAATAGCTTTGAAGAAATTAATGACCCTAATGATCTGCCAAGACTAGTCTTGCACATAAACATTTGTAGCACAAGAGACTAATAGCCTCAGAATTACAGAGACAACTCTCCTTAAACGTAACTTTTAAGAGATCTTGTTAAGATGTTAAGTCAAATAGTTCTTTGAGCACCAAAATAAAATCTATGAGAAATAATACTTGATGTCTCAAGATGGAAGTGTTTAGAGGATTCTCTAATAAATACAGCTTTTCTCTTAGAAAAAGTTTCCATTTTCTCCCGAACTATTTTCACATCAATTTAAGAACAACCTAATTTCCTTAGAAGTTGGTGCAAAATTCAGAAGCTGTAAGGGGACTGATAAAGCAACAGGATAAACCTTGTTTCTGGCATGATTTCTTTAAGAAAACAATAGTGCTATGGAAGTCTAAAAAAAACGAAAACACCAAACAAAGCAGCAAATAATAATAATAATTAAAAATCCAAAACACCAACCAAACCAAAACCAAACCACTACTTGTGCTACACCTTATGACAATAGAGTTGTACAAGAGGCATCAAGCTTATATATCTTGAATTGGTAGATTATATGCCAAAAAGAACGTGTAAGCACAGGGAGTCTGTCTAAACTTAATTCTGTGCTTCCTACCTAGAGTTTTAGCTCTCAGCTTAACATATATCACTCCCTAAATGCAAAGGTTGAACTACACATTTCTTCACACTCATTCAACTTGCCAACAACCAAAATTAATGCCATACGCCACTCCAGAGCTTTGATATTACTCCATATTTCACGTCAAGCCTGACTTCAAACAGGCATTTGAATGAAGTTGCACATCAGGCAGCCTTCAGTTCCTGGTGGTACACGGACACCTGAAATGTTGATCCCCACCCTCTTTTTCCTCACCATTTCTTTCCCTCTTCTGCAATGTGTCAAATAAGGCAGATTTATTAATTTAACTTTTCCCCCCTTCCTCACCTCCCACTATCATAGCCTAGAATCTGGTATTCCCCAATTTACGCAATTTTAGCAGCAAATACTGTATTCACAAAGATGCCAGAGTTAGTATACATCACTACTAAGGGTGACATTTCTTCTTTCTCTTGTAAATGCCTAAGGCCCTGAAATATTGTCCAGATTGTTTAGACTGTTTAGATTATTTAGATGTGTAGAGCTGAGGAATTAGAAATAAGCCTGCTAGGAAGAAGAGGAGGGATATTACACCATCTTGCTGGACTCAATGGACTATCCTTCAGCATCCAATGATTTTAAGGGTGGAACATGATATGGAAAAGAATCACCTCAACCTACCAGGTAACATTACTTATGCAAAGAAGTTATACATGGCTGAAGGTCAGTTGTGGCACACAGATGTTGCCCTTGTGATCTGATCCCCTTTGCATTTGCAGGACATGAAGCCCCACAGAGCAGCTGCTCCACAGGAGAGAAAGGGATGGTGTTACACAGGTTACAGCTTCTCCAGTTCCAGGTCTTTCAGAAAAGCTGATCTATTTTCTCAGACATACAAATCTGGACCATCCACTTTACCAAGTAGTATTTCAATCTCTCCTTCTGTGCCTGAATTTCTTTACTGTTGATACAAAAATGAATTTAAATTAGTTCCACCGTGTGAAGCTTTCAAAGGAATATATGCTGTTGCATCTTCATATGCTGTTGATCAGGTCTCATTTCCTGGCAGTATTTGTCATTATTAATCTGGCAAAACTTGTTCATGGCACACAATTTAAGTAATTTTTACAAGACCTCATTAATGACGTTTACAACACTGGCATTGGCTGTACTTTGTAAATGCAGACTAGCACATACAGCTTTATAAAAAAAGTATTTAAAAAGGCACAGTCTTGAAATACAGATTAAGCACATCATCATTTTCAGACCCACTTTGGCAAGCATTAGGCGCCGTCTTTTATAGCTCGTCCCTCATATCTCCTGAGCAGCAATATCTTCAAAGAATTCCACCAAGGCAGTGAGCCATGACCTCCACTTCCTGACGCCGTGTCAGCCTGCTGTAATCAAGCTAAGCTTTTCTGAGTAGTTCTCAATTTATCTCCAAAAAAAAATGATTTCTAGGACTTTCCCACCAAGTCTATCTTGGCAGGCCGGCACACAGAGCTGCTTCCTCAGACAGTTAGGGTAAAGGCAGTGTGGCAGCACATGCAAGGCTGCAGGCTGCTGCCTTGAACTGAACCACCGTTGCAAAACATTTTCTGAAGATGCCTTGTTCTCTTCATGCACCTTCGTGCTCTTGGGCAGAGGGGAATACTGCCCAAACACCAAGAGGAAGGAAGGGCTCAGCCTCTGCCTCACATGACTTAAAGCATGTGCCAGGCACTCAGTGAGGTTAATGAAATGAGTAGAGAACAGCAGCGACCTAATAAATTTTCATGAGCTTGAACGTGTGTCCTGGTCTGTATCCCATTAGTGACTGTTTATTTAAAAAAAATTAATAAAAATATCATCTCAGTGACACCTGGATACCAGCCAGAACTCATTTTCTGTACCAAAAGGCTGATTCCTTAGTCAACCAAATGAGCAGGGCCATCTTCAACAAGCTCAAGTTGCTCAGAGCCACTCGCTGAGACCTGACTCTGAATATTTCTGCAGATTGGGCATCCCTCTGTGGGCAACTCAATACAGTGCTTCACCACCCTCATCATCAAAAACTTTTTCACTGATATCTAATCTCAAGCTACCTTCTTTTAGTCTAAAACCATTACACCTTGTCTTATTGCAACAAGTCCTACTAAGAAGTTTTTCTCCATCTTTCTTCTAAGCCTCCTTTATATATTGAAAGCTGGCAATAAGGTTTCCCTGGAACCAACTCGCAGCCTTCTTTACAAGGCAGGTGTAAATGTTTCAAAACGTCTTTATTGTGCTTATTAATGCAGCTGCATAAAAACTGAGCTTCTATTTTTTAAAGGAAATCTTGATAATTGTTTTCAAGTAATAAACAAACAAACAAAAAAGTCAAGGTTACTACAAATGATAAGTTCTGGGTGAAAATTTGTGATTTTGGTGTTGCATGAAGTTTTTCTTGTAAAGCGAAGTGTCACTGGTACAGGATGACATCTACTACATTACAGTAGTTTATTTCTCCTAGGTACCGAGGTCAGACATATTGCAATTTTGTTTGAAGGTTTGCAAAGTTTAATAATTTCTGTAGAAAAAACAAATCCCACACAAAACATTAACTATCGTTCAAATCTACTTGGGAGCCATTTTGATTTGCTTATATTTGTGCTAGTTTTTATTTATAATCGCTGTGAAGTCACTTGCACTAGGACAGAATCTGGTATGACATATCACTATAAATTATTCCTAAGAAGTGGTATAAAAAGTTTGTTCAATAATAAGAAAAAGATCATTAAAATTGAGGTATTTTGAACAGTAATTAATGTTTCTATAGTTATATTCTTCTGAAGTAAAAGATTATTTATTTTCCTAGGAAGTTTTGATAATGTGTGAGCTCATTGGGGCATGGGGGGGAGGGAAATTCTGTTAAGAAATTGTTCCAGAATTCAAGATTTCTGTAAACATTTTTCTATTTAGCAATCTCTAAGTAAGCTAAATATCGTCTTTGAGGTAAATTTATAGTGTCAGATATGGACAAAGGTCCCTTAACATCAGTGAAAATACTTGATTTGTGCATAGATGAATTTCCCATCGTAAATTGTTTTTCAAGTTCTGAAAATTTGAAAGCATTTAAAGCCAGCAAGTTAGCTTTCCCCACATCATTAGGAGACCACAATAGGGCCGTGCATTGGGGTCGTCCTTCAGAACAGCCATTTAACACAGAACAGATGAGTCTGTTCTACTTTCAGAGACGAAAGTCCAGCCTTAGCCTACGTGGCTGTGTGCAATGATGTAATTAAACTCACACCATTTGCTGCAGTAAACGCAGAACCAGTGAGGCTAGTATCAGCTCCAGTTGTTTCTGATTCCTTAGGCAACCAGACATCCTTCCACCAAACAAATCAAGGAAGGTGTATTCAAGTTGATCCAGAACAAGGTTTGAAGAACTCTGATCTTCAGCAAGGGCACTGACCTACTCCTGCCTCCCACTTCTGTCCAAGGAGTGTGTAATGTTTGAGCTTCAGCTAACTTGAAAATGTGCCAGGCGGTAGTTGTTCAGCCTGATCAAGGAACACAGTACACCACAGGGCAACAGGCAAACTGGAACATCTATTTATTGAATTAAGCCACAAAACAGAGGAGATTTTGTTCACTTGCTCAATGTGGTTTCAAACTGGCCTCAAGTCTGAGCTATTTAAAAACACAGTTCTCTGGGTTTCAAATAATAATTCAAGTGAGGATATTCATACAGAGGGATGTAAACCATCCCTCTGCCTGCAGAGAATTAAACAAAGGGAATAGCGGGATGAAGAGGACAAAAAAAAAAAGTCAGGGTACAGTAGCATTATGGATTTTTCTTACCTAAGTTTTTACCAAACAACTCCACTACAACACTCTTGTTACACTAGAAGTATATATTTACCAAGAAGCACAGAAAAGCTGCATAGTTGTGTTTGCCCCTGAGAAAAAAACAGGAAAAAAAGCTTCCCTTTCCCTACTGTTTTGCCCTTATATCTTCCCTTGCTTTATTTTCATTCTAAGCTTTGTCTCCTTGCAATGTCTGAGATTTCTTTTTAATCTTTCATTTACTTCCCCAATATCCATTGTCCCATTTCTCTACACTTCTCCTGCTTTACATGCAACCCATGTCCTGCAAGTATGTGAGGAGGCCAAATACCAGGCATCTTGGCACAAGCTAGTACTTTACACCTATTCACAAAGAGAAAACATTCCTCTTTTCTTAAGGAAAGAAAGAAAAATAAAAAGAAGGGAGAGCAGAGCTCATAGAGTACTCATAGCAAAGAGATGAAGTAATGTTTACACTCACACTTTCTCAAACATGTCTGGTCCTTTAATAATGACCTGTCAAAGCTGAAAATTAAGAGCTGCCTCCAATACAGTGTATCTATTATTATTAATTATTTTGCATACTGTAGTTATTTCCCTAGGTCCTGTAACTGTCTCCAACACACTAGCTGCTTTACATCCACAAAACAAGCAGGTTTCTACAAGGTTCAGCTCAGTGCAGGATGAGGGCAGCACCTGGGCTGGCCCAATGTCAACAGTCACTAGCATGGCGCAGTGGCACCTGAGAGGCTGTCAAAGCCCTGCAGAAGTTTAGTCCCAGAACCAAACCTCCAGAGCTGCCAGAAAAAGAGCAGACAAGTCAGCAGCGAGTCCAGAAGCAGCATTGGAGAAAGAGTCTCCAAGAGGGAAGGTCAGATGGACAAGAGCAGCTCTGGGCCAGCCGGGAGAAGGTGACACCAAGCAGAGAGCAAGAGCAGTGTTTGTTTCCATTCAGGCTCAACTGATAAATGAGGCTGGGACTCTGCACCCTGGACTACAGCTGCTGGGTCAGACATCCTCCCTCCTTCAAACACTGTGTCTTAGGGATGAGCAAAACACAGGTCCCCCACTACCCTCACCAGCAAACAGTCCTCTAAGGAGAGGAGCGTGGAAAGCTCAGCCCAAGAAGCAGTACTGCACAGAAGAGCACAGAGCAGCTCTGATAGGCTACAGCTTGGCACGCAAGGGGCAGTAAGCACTATGCTGTTCCTCAAGGTTTACCATATTAGTTTTGAACTTACACTGAATTCTCCTTACTATCTTGATGTTTTATCCTGCTCTTCAAGATACTTTGCACACCTGAACCTGGTTAAGGCCTCCTGTGGGTGTGGGGAGTGTTATTTCATTGGCTTGCACAGCTGAGGATGATGTACTCTAGAAATGATGAAAAACAACCTATTAAGTACAAAATTTCTCACTTAAGAAACCTTCAGTAGATCTGTTTTCAGTGCTTATTTCAGCTCCAAATTTTCAAGCCCCTAAGTCAACAAAAATAATATATGATGCAGTCTGATCTCAGATCGTAAGATAGGTCGAGCCTCTTGTCCAAATAATGTACAGTGTAATCATTAATTAAATACCTTCTTCTTATTTTTAATAGCACCAGAACACACTACAGTTACTATTTTGATGCAAAGCACCAACCATGAGTGCAGATCAGTACACTTTTTTATGTTAAATCAATACCCCATCAGAATAATTCCTTTTCACATATTTCTACAAGTCCATCCTCACAAGGAAACTCGTCCCATCTCATGGACACTCAAACCAACAGCTATTTCTTTTTAGCAGAGAAATAAAAACCGAAACACCAAAACCCGCAGTCCATAAACATACCTGGGAGCAGCAAGACCTCTACCCAGAGGAGCAAGCTGGGAGCCAGGGGCAAAGCAAGGCAGACAAGGACCTCAGAAACAAGCAACATAGTCCCTGTCTCTCTCTATGAAAGCAGAACAAGTTCAGTAGTATTAACTGGGCTCAGTCACAGCCCTGCACTCACCAGACAAGGCTGCGGTGATGAGGCCGGTCCAAGGTCAAGCCAGGAAGCCAAGGCAAGGTCAGGGTCAGCAAGGCATACAGACAGGTATGGGCAGATGCACAGTGTAACTCAGGCAGAAAGCTAAGCTTAAATACGACTCCTGAACAAAGGGAGAAAGACCTCCCCCAACAATTCTTCTCACAGGTTTTTTCACTCCAGCATGATCAAAGGTTACACAGCTGCCTCCTATCAGAGCTGGACTTGATCACAGCTAAGGGATAGGAAGAGGTTGCAGACTCTGCTGCTACACTCAACACCTGACATTCACCTCCTGGAACAGAGAAGCAAGCCCAGAAATGCATCGTCTTCATCCATCTCTCCTGCTCCCATCATCACTACAACTGTGCTTCTCAAACAACCTTTTTCTGTATTACAGGGACTTTCAGTATAAAAGCAGATTAATCATGGTAGCTTTTGCATTCCATACATATTGACTGAGTTTTTGAAAGCAGTGCAACTGATATGACAGATATGAATGGGAGCTTATCAATTACACTGAAGGATTCTTAGCTGTGTACTTTCAGTTAGGTATATGCTCATGTTAATGGCAAATTTGTGAAAGCAGGAATTATGCCAACTGACATTCACAGGTATCACAGGCAAATAAAAATAGGATTAGCTACTCAAATTTGAAAACTAAAGCAGCATTAATATTCAAATATGAAAAGCATATTCTTACTCTCAGCCTGACTTAGAAAAACCTCATCTGACACTAATTCATGTAAGCAAAATTAAATTGTGTTCTGCGTAACAGCTCTTTGCAAAGGCCTATGCTCCACAAACACACTGCACTATCTGGGAAAGCCTCTGGTCACACATTTGACCTTTTGCAAAAGCCTGACTATACTCTTGAATATCTGCTTGAAGAAAAGCAACATGGAGAAGAAGTCAAGTTTTGTTCTTGGGTCAGGCTAACTCAACAGGGGAAGGTGTCTCCTCCAGCATAAGCTCAGGGTTGGCACTGGCTGGGCACGTGATACAATGCATAGGTGATAGAAAGCAGCCAGGAGGAGGGCACAGGCACCAGCCCAGTGTCTCCATTTGCCCTTGGCAGCAAATTGAAATTTGAAACACGCTACTTGGAAGAGATTTCTGCCTACTCTTATTTTGTAGCATTGAAGGAGGGTTTTTGTTCGAAGAACATGGACTTTGTTCAAACCTGACATTTCTGCTAAGCTGCACATTGTCGTGGTCTTGAAAAGAAATAGGTTAAAAGGTTAAAAGAAGAGATTCCTTGCCAACTGGGATTTATTACTGTGTGTTTTTAAAAATAATGTCTGAAAGACTGCTGATAGACTTGTGGCTATGAGAACTGAATAGTTACTAGAAATGATGCAAGTGATTGTATGCAGAGTACACTGCTCCAGGACAGATACCAGTTCTGTATAGTCAGACAGATGTCTGTAGACTTATTTCAAATTTTCCTCTCATTGAAGTTTTTGCACCACTGCTCCCTTCTTAACAACTCTGTGTTATTAAACTGAAAGTTGGTTGAGCACAATAAAGCAGTGAATTTAAATATGCAGTTGATGTCATGTGTCACAGTCACAACAGCTTATTAGCTGACAGTCAGAAATCTCTCTTGGCTAGGCCTTTCCTCGAGATAAACTGGAATGTCTTAAACCCACATGGTCACTACATTTTGCAGTTAGAGCTTTCCTGCAAGCAATGCAGAAGATGAGAGACTGGCACAAGAAGCTGCACTGACCCTTCTGCCCTGAACCCCCACTCACGTTCATGTTTCCTCCTCCTCCTCCTGCCTGGATGAGCATACGTGGGCCAGGATTTGCTCTTTTCCAAATGGTTCACGTTGGCCTAAATCATTGCCCCACTTGCAATGCATATTTTATCTTAACTACAGCCTCTCTTTTAGTGAAAGTTTGGAGGGGTTTCAATCATGTATGCAAACTAAAGAGCCCACCTAGATTTTAAGGACAAAATATATCAAATTACCCAAGACAATTTCAGCAGACTTCAAGCAGTGGTAATACAAGTTTTCTCTCCAACGAAGCTTTTATAATTCTAGCTAGCCAGATAAGGATCACAGAGAAAGCCTTCCTGCTGTTTGCACCCTGTGAGGTGTCAGGTTCAACACAGCTCTGGAGCTGCTGCTCTAAGTACAGCATACATTTGAAACCTGGAAGCAAGTACTCATGAAATAGTTCTTCCTAAAACAAGACCCATTCCTGCAGTTTGTACATACAGATATCATGGACAAAATGTCTAAGAATGCACACAGTTTCTCCCGAGTTAAAACATCCTGTTTGCTTGTTTTGAAATCAATGTGTCTTGTATCAGGTTACAAGCAAGGCAACCTCTACTAGCAAGTGTTTCTGTTAATAGTTATGTCTGTGGTCTGACCTTTGCTTGCATAGAGCCTGACTTGAAGACAACAATAAAAGCCTCCTACAATCACCACTGCAGGGGGACAACTCACGTTCTGTTCAATAGCATACAAGATTGCATTCTTCAATCGTATGATTCAATACACAAAGCAGACCATATTTTTAAATGCCACAGAATAGTGCAGGCCCAAAATAGAAAGATAAATTGGTCACATCTGAAATTGTTTATGTTGTATGGTCACCTTCCATCTGAGAAGCATCTACCATCAATGTGTGCTATGTCAAGAGCTGGCAGACTGAAAAAAAAAAAACAAATCAGAAAACAGGCATCACACAAGCCCAAAGGTGAAGACTTACAAGAACAAAAATGTAGGAAATAGTCTTCGTTTGCCCTTTTACTCCTGGGAAAGATTTCTAGTATGAAAAAGTCAGTGGGATGTACAGATTGCTGCACCGTGTCATAGTTTAAAGAGTCCTTTTCAACTGGGAAAGGAGGAGGGTTTTACACATTTTTTAGAAAAAATCATAATTTCATTACAACAGTCTCTGAAAGGTAATGAAAATGTGATTGCTCATAAAAAGCCTTACTTCAAGGAATACAGCAAAGGTAATTTTACGAAGACAAAGGTATATTGAGTCCATAAACAATACCCTGGTGCTTCTAAAAGATAATGCTGTAGTAAGGCTGGATGGCATTTGTAATTTTTCTCAAATTTATTTCTTCATGTATTTGGGAAAAGTGACCCATTGGGAAAAGCATTACTATCACAACCAAATACAGTTGCATTTTAATACTGAAATAACTGTTTTAAGAAATGTTATGCCTTTTTCCTCCCAAAAGTGTAAATTAAAATGATTTCTGTATATGCAGGTATTGCATAGACAAATACAATTGAAAAAAATCTGTGGGTCCCTGACAGATATTATGTATATATTGTCAACAGATGGCTTTGATAAAACCAGACCCGTCTCTACACACAACACTTAAGACTCACAGTACCAGGGGAGCTCCTAATACATATTTATCTGTAAAGATGAAAGCCCTATAATTGACATTTTGTACACAGGTTAGAGGATGACCAAATAAGACATTCAAAGCCACAGCAATAGGGAACCTGCATTCTGGCCAGCACTGTAACCACCCTGCTGCTCTGCTTTTCCACATAAGAACACCTCAGCATCATTGTCACCACAGTATAAGTTATTATAGTCTAGTTGTCACTACTAATCTCACAGGGTGTGATTTCTAACCAGTCAGTGTGAATTAACCTTTCCATTACAGTTGTAGGGCCAGCACTCATATGAAAGCACACATCCTGATACATATGTCCTGCTGTAAATCTCTTTTAACAAAACCATCTAGCTCCCTTGTACAAGAATACCAGGAGGAGAGGCTCCATGCATCCTCAGAGGAAAAGTACTGTAAAGTGAGTTTTCCAGAATGACTTCCATCAAGCCAGACTGATTAGCCTCTACATAGCAATCGATGAAAATACTTGTGAATACAGCTCAAGGGTAGCCTGACTTTACTTTGAAACATCAAATTGTGGGCATTGCTACCCATCATAAGAGGCACACACGTTGACATAGCTGTTTTCTCAAGATGCAGTCTATTTACTCTTTCTGTAGAAAGATAAGTTTCTTTAGAGCTCCCTCTATTGTAAAACAGAAGAAAAAAAATTTCTCAGAGCAATTTAACCAAAGTCTGATCATTTTTATATAGAAGAGGAAAACCAGTTAGAAGGAATTTAAAAGTAGGACCTAAATTATCTCAGGAGTTAGTAACCACAAGGGAATACAGAATTTTTGTGTTTAAAAAAAAATATAGAGACATTTGAAGCTCTGAGCATTGTTTTGGTTTTAGATTTAAGTTCAGAAAATTGCAGCAGGGAAGCGAGAGGCACTTCAGCAGCTGTCTGAACCCCCCTCTTGTCACAATTTTCCAAAGTAAACTTCTCTCAGTAGCTGACTCAGACCATACTGGGAATAAGCTCAGCTTTGGTATTCCTTTCTTTTTTTGTGGGGATGAATTTGACCCCCTGCTTAACATAGAGGGCTAATTCAGACTAACATTTTGAGTGAAATATTAGCCAAATCCCCTGAACACTAGGAGTATATGCAATGGTTATATTGAAATGGACCATATAAGCCAAACAAGAGCAATGTGATGAAGCCCAAGTTGTGATTGTAAGATGTGACACTTTAAAAGGACTACAAGATACCTAATTCTGTACTAAAGGTGACAGAAGAACAGAGAGGACACATTGAATGTGAAAGTAGCTAGAGCATATCTAGCAGCAGAGCACAAAATCTCAACTAGAAGAGATTTCTATTTAATATACATTGACACGGAACATTTTTAACCTTAGAGGTTAAAAAAAAAAGAAGTAATTTTATGTGGATTTATGCCATAGATCGATCATTTTACTCACTCAAGCCTACCTTTTGTGTCAGTATGTTCAGATTTTACAAGCATATAAGGAAACACAATTCAGCTGTGCTCAGGTCTCATTTCTCCTTCTGCTCTTTAAGTAGGCTTCCCTACCAAGCAGAGTTGAACCTACCTCACCTGAAATACTGCTGTGCAGCCACTTTTTCTCCCCCCCAACCAAAAAAGGACCAAAAGTATCACCACCTTTCCTATGACTGGAACAAGGGACAGGCACACTTTCAATTTGCAGCTGTTAAACTAGAAACTTCTACCTTATATCTCTTCCCAGGAGAAAAAAAAAACAAAAAAAAACCAAACCTTTTTTCTTCACCCACTGGCCTCGACCAGACAAGTTCTGGTAACAGTTCCTACTGTGTTCCCCAACCAAGCACGCACACAGCCTGAACACCACCACGTACCCACACAAAACTTTGTTAGCTGTTCCAGTTGAACTGAATGTCTAGGGAGCAGTTACCACCCAGATTTATGAATGTAAAAGGGGAAACTGAGAGGTGACATCACTCAATAGTACCTAGCACCACCACCAAAAAAAAGTGAAGGCATGAAAAAACCTACATGACACTACCAGGCAGCACTTCCATCTCTGTGCTCCACCATTCCTTTCCATGACAGGCAGAGACATTGCACTGTAGATATGGGTCCTGCAAGCACCTAAAGGGGTGTCTGGTATAAGTGTTCTCATTCACTACGTGGCAAATTCATTATTCACGGATGACTTTTTCTTTCATCTTCCACCACAAGCTCAGGGTTCAAATTCTCCTTAGTCATTCATTCAAAGGTCATACTTCTCTTTCTCTGATTAGAGACCATGAGCCAGACCCACTGTTGTTCTGGCAAGTATTGAGGGCAGATCTCCAAGAACTGGGGAAATGGGCTGCTGGGACTGCCCAAAAGAAAAAGCAAAGGCCAAAACAGTAGTTTCTAGTTATCCAAAAATAATGATTCTGGAGATTACAGTGACTATTCCAGCTTCCTGAGCTTCCTGTAGTTGCCAAAGAGGCTGTGAATGACCATCTCAGCAATGGTGCACTGCCATGGACACCCTATGAGCCAGTGAGAGCAAGCAGAAACCCACATCATCCTCATGGGGCCAAATTTGACTGGAAAAGCAGCATTAATATTTCTGGTATCCTTAGGGTAACGCAAGCATGTTTTTAACAGGGAAATAATTAGCACATCAGAGCACACGGTGCAAATTAGCATTCAGGTACAGCTTGGTTTTGAACAGGAATCTGATAATATTATATAACAGAAGTCATATCTCCAAAACACACCCCACTTGATTAAGTTATAGGTATATTTGCGCAGGTATAAACAAGCCAGTAAAATCTTTACTCTGAAAACAGCTCATGCATCAGTTTGCACCAGTGTGTGAAATTTTGACCCTGGTGCACTGCTGCAGTGGATATATTTCAGTGCACCTCCGTAAACTTAGGTGAGAGACATAGGAAACGAGGTGAATACAAACATTGTAGAGAGAGTTGAGATTTTTTTTTCTTTGCCTTGGAAGAGACACAAATAGTTGAAGGCTGGAGGTCACTGGAGCCCCCCAGCAAGTCTTTGTAATAACAGACAGCAATCTCCGGGTCTGCAGGTGATAAGCTATCGTTTTTCAGAAATATTTGGTATACCTCCTGCTGAGCTTTTCTGGCATTCAAGGGACAGATCAATATTTGGTATTTTCACTGCACTTGAGGTGCTATTGTTCTTTGTATCTGAAAACAGATTAACTGTTCAGATGTTTATAAAAGGTAGCCAGGGCAGCATCAGAAAGAATGTGAACCAGAAAGAAACCAAAATATATTAAAACAAGCAAAAAAAAAAAGAAAAAGAAAAAGAAATCTTCAAACTCAGGCTAGTCCAAAGGTTCTACCAAATCAAAGAAACAATATTTCTTGGGCAACACACAGAGCAACTGTCAAGTGGCCACAACTAGAAGCTACTGTTCCCCATAGTAAAATTACATCTAAACACTGGAATACCCAAGTGAAGCCAAAACAAAGACCATAAATAAGATGTTTTGTGTCCTGATAGCATTATTAGAATGATAATTTTATACAATAAAGAACAAGTGCATTAGGCTCACGTTTCCCATGTTGTAGCTAATGGACTTTGGGAATTTCCCACACTTTTGAATCAATGAAGGCTAAGCCAGGTTAGGTATCTGTGTGCATGAGATGTGCTTAGGTGGAGCAGAGAGAAGAAGGGCTAACCATACTGATTTGTAAGATCAGAAAATCAAAATAATTGCCAGTTCTACAGAATTTTTTTTAATCTTAAAAAACCCCAACAGTTGCAGAATTGTTTACTTTCTAAAATATCTGTGTTGTCTGAAGAAATTTCAGTCTACAAAAGCTAATTTTGCCTGTATCTGTTTCAGTCTCTTTAACCACTCAGCACCAGGCTACAACACTCCAGGGTAAGAAGCTGAAGAAGCAGATATTTCTTTGACATGACTCTTCTTAATTAAAGGACATATACTCAGCCCCATTCCTCTGACATATATCCTCATGCAACAGCCAGCCATCTACCTTAGAAATCCTAAGCCCACCTTTTTAGTCAGACCTGTATCTCAGGAAATCCTATGTTTCTGCTTCTGCCCAGAACCTCTTCCCTTACCTCCTACCTTCTCCTCCTCTGTGGTAGATACACTCCCCACCTTGCCATCCACACAGCTGCAGCTCAGCAGCCCCTGACTCCTATATGTTTTCCACCACTTCCAAATGAATTGTCTGGCAACTCCCCAGTTTGACTTAGCTCATCATATTGCCTCTAGCTGCATATTGCTTTCTGCTATGACTCTAGAAGAGGCTTCTCATTCTTTTCTGTGTTTGCTATGAAAGAAAGCATTTACCTTGCATCCCAGCATTAACAAGGCATATGATTGCCCACATATCAAACAGCTGTGGCTGCTGTAGTCCTACCAACACAAGGACAGAACTAAACTAAATGGAAAAAAATGTGATTCACAAAGTGTCTGTAGGGTGGCTACTCCATCACCATTCCCTGTATGCTCTCTTCAGGCATACAAAATCAGTCTTTGGCTGTAGACACACACGTTTTTGTTTGTTGCTGTACTAGGGAAGGGAAACACCTACCCGCCAGCCTCCTCCAGGCTCTTTGTTATTATGTTCCGTACTACACTTTGCTCACTTGCTGTTGGCAAAAGCAGCCACATTTTCATTAATGTAAAGTCAAAAGCCACATTCTTGGGGAAAAAAACAAACCAAAACAACACAACTCCAAAAACCAAGACAAGCAAGGGATCCTGTATGTCCCAGTTCAGTCATCGAACCACACTGTTCTGTCTAGGCTTTGCAGACAAAAATTACACTGAAAATGTTTGTTTCTTTGCTAATGTGTAGTTGCTACAGCAACAGTGTTATCACCTTGTCAGTCAGCAGTCACCACTCAACCTCACAGTTTCACATGGCATCAATAACTATCTGGACTTGGCTTTAGTCGGCAGTAGCTTAAGTTTTTTTAGAGACATAGCAGGACTACATATAAAATATAACCATTTATAAAAATGCTTACAGGCCTTAGATCTGAGGACATAATGAGTATGTAACTGTACAGTTCAGCCTTCAGTCTCAGGATTCACTGAGTCTCCTGTCTCCTAGGCATCCTGTTTGTTGTACAGCAGGAATGATGCTAAAACCTCAGTCTAAGAAGTACAGACTTCAACAGATGGTTGACAGAGAGGTAATATGACCATTTTTAGCTATTGCCCTCATTGCAGTGGTATTGCATCATCTCATCCTTTTTTTTTTCTGTCTACTTTCACCTCTATAGCATATGGAAACAGAAGGGTTAAATGAGGCTAAAAGGAATTAAATGGTTTATCAGAGGCTGTAGCCAAGCAGTAACCCTATCTGTTCACATCACAGACGTCTAAAGCTTGGGATCTCCAGGCCTTCCTGGCCTTGACTTGGTGCTCAGTGTAAGAGCTGCTCTTCTCTACAGAGAGTCAGCTAACAGTCCAGAATAAGTCCCCTCCGTTATGCAGCTTAGATCTGCGTAACACTAGTGGGATCAGCTAACACTAGTAAAGCTTCTAAAGATGATATATGTTGGGTAATGAAGATTCAAGCAATTTGATTCTCATAAAGGGAGTTCCCTTTGCAGTGCTGTGAGAAACACGAAGAAATCCTGTTTTGACTAGTTAATTGAGCAAACATTCCATTCTGCCCTAAAATATGCCTGCTATGCTTTTTCAGGTTGGAGGTTTTTTTGGATGTGTATCATTCCTTAGCATGTTCATGTCTCCACCAGTCTGAGGAGCAACTATCTGTTCCAGCCCCTGGGGCTCACCTGCTGCTCCCCTAGTCCTGTCAGGTTGGATTTCTTTAAAGAACATGTTGGTTGCATCAAATTGTTTCATGCACTGGGAAAGGGAAGAGTTTTATATTTACCACCAGACTGGTTGTGCTGTCTGCTCCTCTGTTGGGGCCTGGGCTATACTGATAGAGGTCAGTGCAGAGCAATCCCTACTGTCAGAGGAACAATGAGGTGTTCATGCTCGGCCTGCATTAGTGAAAGTTAGTAACACACATAAGGAAAGTTAGTAGCAAATATNGACCCCCAGCACTCCTCCGCCAAGTTTTTACCTCCCTTGACTGTTTTCTGTAATGCTGTTTATTGTCTGCTGTCAGCCCTGCCTTTACTTGCTCACCTCTCCCAAAAACAGTGCTTTTCCACCAGGTACTGCTTCAGCTGTGCTAGACTGCCCTTCTGCCCTCCTCCAGATAAAATCCAGCCTCAGAATTCTTCTCTCATCTCTTTTATTTCTCCTCCTCTCCTCACTGTGCTTTTCCATTATACACAAGTCCCCTTCACCAGCTCCCTGGTCTGGCCCCTCAGCCTGCTGTCCCTATGCATGCCACCCTGTGCCTGCATTCCCAGCACCCTCCTTACAGCACTGTAGCCCCATAGATATGCCAGGCCCAGGCCACGCTGCTGGGCACTGTTTTCTGTGCTGTACTCTTGACATGTTTTCAGCCTGATGTAAAGCTCATTCAACGAACAGAAAGAGCTGCTTTGACTTCAATGGATTTCAAATGAAGACTTTAGACTATGTCTCCACAACAGCACAGAAATAAGTCTTGTGCAGAGATACCCAAGCCAGCTTTAAACTAATTAGGTTGGATCCCAATAAACATCTAATCTTAGAAACAGGGAACTCCGTACTGAGTAATTTACCCTAATGAGACTGTAAGCTTATCAAAGGAGAAAGCCTGTGTTTGTTTTAGTCCAGTTCCAATTTAATACCATATGCCCATTGCCTTTTAAGAAACACCCACTAGTATTTAAAATTAAACCAGCACACGTCAAGATAATCTCTCCTTTCATTGTAACATAGCTATACAGAGCAACCGTCTAAAACAGTCAATGTCTTGTAGCCAGGTTTCCCCGCTCTCATCTGCCTTCTGCGCACTAAACAAACATACACATGTACCTACAAAGCAATGTTTTACAAAAAGACAGAAAATGCAGAGTGCAAGAGAATATGGGATTTACCTATCACTTATTAGGGAGGAAAAAAAAGCAACAAATCCTTTGTTCCACAGTGCACACAGAGTCAGCTATACCTTTTCTTGTAGGTGAGTTTTACTTTATCCTTTAAAAATATACAAACAAGACACAGGTCAACAAACAGAAAGAACCACAGGTTTCTCCTTGGAAACCAGAACTGCAGCTTTCAGGCATAGCAAAACCCGATAAATTCCAAGTGAGAAGAAAAGCATTTGGAGTGGACAAATACCGGATGTTTCCTATATTTCAGCATGTATTCCACATTCCAGTTACTCAAAACTTACAGCTTAGGCTTCACATCAAAATGTTATTTCTATCTTACAGTTGCAAATCATTTTCTAATTTTTTTCCCCATTCTGATGTAAGGAAAATTTGGATTCTGTTTTAAGTCCACACACAAATGTCTCTGTCATGTTCATCCTGCCAAAATTATCTGAAACAAAATCGGAAAGGAGATGCCTGACTTGGTATAGTGCTTTGCATTCGGCAGTCACCACTGAAGCCAAAGGTATCTCCATACTCTTGAAAACCAGCTAATATAAGCAGCAGCCTAAACATAGATTTGGGAGTCTAACTTTGTGTTTACAGCTTTGAAAGGCGTGATTTGACTTTACTAAGTACTCCTAAAACCAACGTGTTCACTCCTAAATACAGTGTGTTCATCACAAATGTATTAATGCCTGAAAGCAAAGCAGAAGAGGAAGGTGAAACATTAGAGGAAAACATATGAGGAACATCTATATGATACTGTTAGGCCTGAGAAAACTAGAAAATCCCTGCAAAAATCAGACCTCCTCTAAAACAGCAGCCTGTGAGCAAAGGCAAACACAGGTATCAGCATGCTGACAGAAGCTGGAGAGCTTTTGGCTTTTGTTGTCTTGTTTGATTTTGTTACCCAGGTCCTTTTGGTGTCTTCCCAAAATTGCTTCATTTCCTTCAATGTGGAGTCAAAAAAACAAAAACACTCTAAAACAAGAGTATTTGTGAGTTTTCTATGAGCTTTAGGAAGAGAAAGTTAAGCCTCTAGGCAAGCTGTGAACACATTCCCTCTCGTATCCCCAAAAGCCAAAGCGGACCTTGTAAGCAACTATTAGCACTATCCTTCGGAATTGCTTCCTTTCCTGATGGCAAGATCTGTCATAGGTTGCTGCTGGTTTTGGAGTTCCTGCTCATCGTTGACTATTGCCCCTCTGATCTGTGAGAGCCAAAACAGAAAAAGTAAAAAAAGTAAGATATGCTGAAGAAATGCTTGCTAAAGCCCAAACTTTTCTCCAAATTTGTGCTTCTCCATTCTTACCATCCCCCCAGAAAACTACTCCTATGTAGAAGCATGGTAAGCTGGGACAGCAGCTCTATGACATCAAGTCAGCAGGGCCGTACCATCACTGCAGCATCCTCAGTGTGCCTTGCTGGGTCTTCACACACAGACATGGGTCAGAGAGGAGAGGGTTTCCCAAATAGCAGAGGCCAAATTCAGTACTGCTCAGATGTGTCCCCCTTGCATTTCCTCTGAGGAGTTTGTGTCAGTGTTGTTCACACAAATGCATTTAATGCTAATACCAGGTGTACAATGAAGAGAAATGTCCTACTCGTTTGTGGCATATTTACTATTTATTCCAATACCTCCACTGTAACTTTGGGGTTTTACTGTGTTTCAAATAATCTTCTGTCTTTTCTGGTACAAGTGACAGATAATAGATCTAAAGCCTTGAAAATGCATGTTAGGTAAGACATGTCTCACTGGTTTTTGTTTGTTTTCTTTTTAACTATCAAACCTCAAAATGTTCTTTTCCCTTTTTTTTCCCCTAAATTGAAAACAGTAAGGTTTTATTTAAAATCTTCTTGAGAAAATTGTTCAGCTATTTCAGCAAGCTTATCCTGAAGAGTGAAATCCTGTATTTTGTCAGAGCTGTACACATCTTTACAAAATTGAGACTGCTGCATCTGCTTTTCAAATCCCATCCACAAGGCACGTAGGTATTTTTAAAATACAGAAATGTATATATATATATAAAAGATAAA